>JAQQZX010000020.1:13789047-13808598 GCA_030068355.1 Notoglanidium maculatum | reverse complement strand
ATGCACGGGGAGAACATGCAAACTCCACACAGAAAGGCACCCTGGGTGACCCGGGGATCGAACCCAGGACCTTCTTCAAAGCAAACATTCAATTCGATAATTTAAATATAACTTAAATTTTAGTCAGAGAAGCAATCAGGAAACTTTGAAAGAGCTCAGATGGGAGAAGCTGTTCACAAGACAACTGTATCTTGGAGACTAAACAAAGGTGGGCTTTAGGTAAGAGTAGCGAGGCCTATGATATCCTGCCCAAAGACACTGGAGACTCTGGTCTCACAAGACCAATAGGTAACTTTTTGGCCTTGGCACAAACCACTATAATTAGTAGAAACCCAACACCACTTTGCTCACCACTTTGAGAACAGTAAAGTCCTTGCAGTAAAGCATGGTGGTGTTATCCATGGCCTCTTGGTTCCTTCATGACATGTAATCCCAATTAAGTCTATTTCAGTTCCAGGTTGTAACTCTCCCAAATGTGCAAACAGATTCCAAAAGGGAGATGCAAACTTCTAAAAAAAAAAGTTAGTTTTTCCCCCCCAATATTAATATCCTATCATACATTATTTAACCCTTTGGAGTTATAGCAGGACCCAAAAGTCTTCAATTGTGTCTGAAGGCTGCACAAACGTTTACTCATTTAAGTATAGCATAAATCAGAGAAACTAAATGTAAAAAGAAACAAATAAAAAAAGGTATTAAAATGATCAGCTCATGCCAATATAAATAAAAAGTTAGAAAGTGTGAAACCGGATTATGCAAAGAAAAAAGGGTATAGTTTTGCTTCATACGCACCAAAAATGATTAGTGGTAGCTCAAGCCAGATGACCGCAAGTCTGTAAAGCATGAACGGGGCTACGATCCCTCCGACATCACATAAAGTGGAGCACACAGAAAAGCCAAAGTTCCTGCAGGAAAAATGTCATTACTCTACAGGTTGAAACTACCATACCATACTGCGAGGCAAATTTATCATATACAAATTCTTCATCACGCCATTTGGCGGTGTGTGACCTCCGGACACCTGAGCTACTGTACCTGATGAAGGTCGGGTACAGCTCGGTGTTCACAAACACCACTATTTCAAAAGCCATAGTGATTCCCAGTCTCCCGATGCAAGCCACAGTGGTTTTAAACCAGAACATACCTGCAGGAAACAGATGTTTAAAGGGAAGGAAAACGCTTAGTGGGGTTACGAGTTCATGCAAATGGTGCATAAAAGAATTTATTACTTGAATTTTTTACTTAGCTTACACGAGACAGAAAAAAAACATTCACGGCCTATGGGTGGCTGCTGACTTTGTGTTCATTTACATGTAAGGAGACACAATGGTGTGAACTTTGACCCATCAGCTTCAGACATGTTTACATTTCAGACAGTAAACATGTCTCAACTGAGCGACCTGAAAATTGTTCTTTGGCATGATTGTGTGATTAAACCCTTCAGCATTAATTCCTCACGCTTTTACTTATATTAAACATATTACTACAGGCTGCGGTGTATAACTTACTCTCGGGAATGAAGGCTGTTATGAGGCAGGCAGCTCCGGAGACGATGTTGGCTGCTGCAAACGGCAGCCGTCTGCCGATACGGTCGATTGTAAAGAGGATGAGGATGGCAGCGGGGAATTCCACTAAGCCAGAGATCAGGAAGTCAATGTAGAGGTTTCCACCCAGAATCCCGAGACGCATGACCAGGCCCTGATACACCACAGAACTCGTGAACCTGTCAGGCATACACACGTCTCACACACACGCTTCTGCGTTCCGCATGTCACACATATGCGGTGGTCCTCAGACGTACCAGTTGTAGCTGAGGATAAAGGTGTGCTTCCTCATGTTGGGGGTCCGGATCAAGTCCATAAAAGAGGCAACAGCAGTGTCTTCTGTGCTGTCGTCCTTAAGTGTCTGTTGGAAGACTTTTTAAAATAAGGCTTTTAACTGGCTTTTGATTGTATTATATTTATGTGCACGCAAACATTTCATTCCTGATCTTTTTTTTTTTGAGCATTTTCATTTTCCCGAAACATTTCTAATCCCTGCTGTGAAAGAAAAAAAAAAGACCATTTATTTATTTTTATTAAAAGCCAGGATGATGAGTATCGTGCTAAAGTTCTACCGAAGTAAAGACTCTGGGGTGAATTTGTAAAATCTCAGCTGTGTACTGGTGATGATGTTTCACACAGTTGTGTAATAATTTGCACGAAACCTTACCGAATCATTGTAAACGTTCGCTTGAAAATACTTATTTACGAATGCACCTCAATGTTTTTGGACAGTGTCTTCTTGTTTTCTTTGGCCATTTTCTTCGTGATCTCTGCAGCTTTGCCGGAGTTGTTCTGGGAGAGAAGCCATCTCGGTGACTCGGGAATGAACCTGGTGACAAAATCCATACAATAAAATCGTTAAAATCAGCATCTGTGACTCAAAATCAAAAGCGGTATGAGTTGACAAAACCCCAGGCCTCACCAGTAGTACACCAGGAAGCAGAGGTATGGAGCTGTGATGGCCACCTGCAGCCAGCGCCAGTTACTGATCAGGTAGGCCACGAGGGGCAGGATGAGGATACCGGTGCTGAAGAGCATCTGAAAGAACACCGCTACTGGCCTCCGGTAGTCCACTCCCACCAGCTCTGTAACTGACAGCACGACAGACGAGGCAGGAAACTATAGCCAACGACCTCTTACAAGAACCAGTATACATGTGGCGGCCTGAGAAAACCCTTCATATGCTGAAAATGTCCATTTTCTTGTATAGACAGTTCGGAATACTGCATTTCCGTGTTAATATCCACATATAATTTATATGCCATTTTTAAATATTTATTACATATGTTAACTATTTCACCACAGCACTGCACTGCATTGCACGTATAACTGCACCTATCTGCGCTTTATTCATATACACTCTACACCTATTCTGCCATCTATCTTATATTTCCTTTATATCGTAGTTTTTATTTTTATTTTTCTACTTGTATGTAAATAAATTCTGGTTTATGTGAAACAGGTCCCTTTTGCATATAAATATTTCGCATCTCCACCAGATGTAGCGCTGTAGCATGGGCTGGCGATATGATGACATGATAGCAATTTCAAAAAATTATGTCACGGTATGCTTTTCTGAGGGCCCGTGGATATCTTTGTTTTATTAAATGATTACTTTTTAAATCATTACAAACTGACCGTATGCAGCTAGATTGACGTTAAAACATTCTTAATCTTTCAAATGATAAATGTTAAAAGTGCATTTGTTAAAATGTAAAAATCAGTATTACAGTATTTATTTGTTTATTTAATTTATTAAATTTTTGGGATTTTATGGTATACCGTTCATGACTATGGTATAAATGACAATACTGAGGGTGCGCTTTGTTTTAGCTATTAATTTAATGAATGAATTAAATTATTAATTAATAAGCTATTCATTTCATTATTAATAGCTTTAGCTGTGATATTAGCTATTTGGGCAAAATGAAACGATGAATGCATTTCCAAACTACACGTTCATACATATTTTAGCTTTACAGAGGCTAACGTTGACGTTTTAGCTATTTTCTTAGTTATTTCTTGAGCCTTTAAAACAAATTACCTATATTTTTAAATATATGTTTATATTTAAAACTAGCTAGGCTAACTTTAGCGAGCACAGTGTAGCATGTTCTGGTTTTCACTCCTGGGTTTCTCCAAGATACAGTTGTCATCGACTTTGAATAAGAGCGAGAGCTTGCTTTCTTACTCAGAACAAATGCTACCATCCAGCCGCCTTTAGTCCCAAACCCGTACAGCGCTCTGAACACCAGCAGCGAGATGTAGTTAGGCGATACTGCTACTAGGATTCCTGTAACAGTATTCAGAACACAGGACACCAGGAAAATTGATTTTCGACCAAACCTATGAAAACAGAGCAGGAAAAAAGTGTCAGTGTCTTAAGGTACTGAAAAACATCAATACATTGCATATACAGTGCTTTAGCTCACTCTGTGACTGACTGACGTTTCCTTCTAATATCCCTCCTAAATTAAACAGGCTCCTAAATAATAGCGAAATCAACCATGCGCTGTGTATAGACAGAAACAGGGTGACCTGTTACAAAGCGCTAATGCTGGCCTTCCGAAAACACTAAACAAATTCTTCAACTCTTCAGAGAAAACCATTAGCAATGATCACCACGTTTTTATACCAAATCTGTGTACATTGTTACCATAGAAACGGTAAGGTATCATTATGAGCGCATTAACAAAAACCTGGCACTTGCATTTCATCTGGAACTACAGTCAGAGCAGCTGTTTGGGTAAACCGACCAATCAGAATGAAGAATCCTGAAACTTTGTTAAATAACAGCTAACTATGTAATTTACAAACTTGCTTAGTTAAGTACGGTTAAAATAGTTACATTTTACCCTAGCTACCTACGCAACATTAGCTATCTGTCAGAAATCTTTTCTCTCAAGCATGTAGTACGGGTCGCAGTGTGATGTGCACTGATTTTTTATGAGTTTCTTTTGCTTTTCATCGTGTGCCTTTGTTTAGACGTCTGTCCCTCCGTCCCTGTCCTGTCATTGGTGTTTTCTGATTGTGTCCATGTTTTCGGTGTTAAGCCTGTAATTATATTGTCTGTATCTGTCTTTCATTGTAAAGACTTCTGTTTTCCCACTGACTTTTAATGGATTATCCCTATTTGATGTGGTGTGGTTGATCCCTGACGCTCCATGACGATATCGACAACGATTATTAGAAGGCCCAAAATAAACAACATTGTGTCCCGCTCGTCTCCGCGTGTTACGCCTCATTCAGCAAACATTCACTTCTATAGCAATTAAGATAAAAATGTTAAGGGTTTTTTCATCGTAGCAGTGCAAAAGCCACCTTTAAGACCTAACGCAGTAATAACAGCCTTGTGAAGTCAGGGTTAAGGCATGGTTCATACAGCATCAGCTAATATACGAGCATAAACAGGAAGAACAAGCGTGTAGTACCTGTCAGCGAGGTATCCGATGACAACACTGCCTACTAAATAGCCAACAGAGAGCACGGCCTGGCACGTGTCTAATAACCAAGCGTCCTCACACACCATATTAAACTGAAACAGAAGGGAATATAATGATCAGACAGACAGCATTCTGTTATCACACACTGACAGGATTGTTCTTGTAGGTTATTTGTTGGCTCCTCATGGGTTTCTGGTCATTTTATAATAATATCTTTCTTTGTGTTTCCAACATTGAACAATATTACAATGTAAAGCGTCGCAGTGGTTAAAATCTGCTGTTGTGGAAGATTTTAACGTCTCACCCTTGGATACTGTGGGATTGTACTAGAGACCTGCTTGTGTATTCATAAAACCGCTCTGTGCTCTTCTCAGTACTTATTCACAACCCGCTCTGGTTATCTTTCTTTCCCCCCCCCCCTTGAGAATGTTGGTTTTTTCAAAAGGGATCTGAAGCCAAAAGACCCTGATGAATAAAATCAATCGGATAAAAAGTCTGAGTCGCCTGTTGGGTGCTGAACGGGTTAATAATACAGGCAGGGATGTGGATATTAAAAGCACAAAAATTCAGAAGCTGCTCAAAGGATATAAAAGACATTAGCAGTTATAAAGCCAAAGGAAGGGTTTGTTCATGTTATTAGAGAATATCTACCACATCATGTTAGCCAGTTTAATTAATTCATTCATCTTAAGGTCACCATTTTATCCTGGTCAGAATCCAGAGCCTATCCCAGAATTCTTCACGTTCATCACAGCGTAGCACGCACGCACTCATAGGAGCAATTCCCTTAATGGCGTGTAAGGGAGAGCTGGAGAACGTGGAGGAAACGGACACGAGGAGAACAACCTGAGCGCAGGATTGAACCCTGGAGCTGTGAGGTGACAATGATTTCTGCTCCACCACGATGAAGTCCAGAAACGGAGATCCAAACTGTCCTCCCCCCCCCCCACTATTAAATATCTCGTGATGAAGGAACATCTGTGAAACCTAACACAATAACTATCTAATTGCTATAAATTGTCATTCTTCATTTGGTGCTTAAAATGTTGCACAAACGTTCGCACCCGGTTAGTTTTTTTTTCCTGCTCACCGAATATATTATAGATCTGTAACGAAATGAAAGCCAATTCCAATCATACCTCAGTGACGAAGGACTCCCTTCCCTCGTAATTGTAGTCCCAGCCATCCTTGCAGGCACTCTTGGGCAGCGCAGCGTGGTTTGCCTCGGCGATCTCGCCGTCCAGGTCATCGCAGCTGAGATCAGTGAAGTTCCACTCCACGTCAAACCTCTCACACTGACTGCGCACGGCTCCAGCAGACGTGTTCTGGAAAGGCACCGTGACCCGGAGCGCTTTCTCTAAACTCCAGTCGCAGTGCATCTGGACCTGCTTCACCCCGGGATTGCGGCACCAGTGCTCGGGGGTGAAGCCCAGAAACACGACGCCCACGTAAACTCCAGAGAACGGCACCGAGACGAGACACAACAGGAAGAAGATACGTTTTTGGAACCAGCCGAATTCGCCGGCTTCTTCCAGGATGTCGTCGAAGGTGGTCATGGCGGCGGCAGCTCGACGGCTTTCAGTGTGTGGCGTGTGAGCAGCAACGGGGTATTTACACACTTCCAAGTGCAGAGTCCAGAGAAAACAAGTTGACCCTCGAACCAGTCATGCTGAGATTGATCAACGATGCTACGAATTAGCCCACATGTTACTCTTTAATAGGGACAGCTGTGTTGTGCAACGAGTCTCTCGATGGAAGATCAGAAAAAAGATAAGTTTCACTTGGGTTTAATGTAAAACAGAAGACAAAAATGTACACTCATACGACAACACTATATGGCCAAAAGTATGTGGACACTGACTATCACATCTGCGTTTCCCCATTGCAGACTTATTCCCCGCTTGCGGTTATTGTAACAGCTAAGCTATATATTGTAAGGCTACGACACACAAAGACACAACTTTGTGGCAACAGTTACGAGAAGCAATACATATAGGCAGGGTGTGCACATACTTTTGCCCATGTAGTACATATCTACACAGGATTTACACTCCTGCTCTATTATGAGCGTGTGTGAATTTTTAGAGACGTCACATTACCAATATAATATTAAGAAGGAAGTACAAATTCTGAGTCATTTTTACTCGTTTGTTGTATTTTCTTTGCTTCTATTTGTTGAGTATTATTTTATGTTATTTTATTTTTTTTACTCTAGTTGAAGTTTTCCATGATGAAATGTTTAAAGAAGTCTATTTGTAACACCAATGGAAGGAGTCTCCAGTGCCAGCGCTTTGTAACATTCTGAGGAAACGCTGTAAGTTTTATGTTCTCCTACAGGGCAGTGTTTTAGGACCGAACCGTTTGCGCTTTGTCTCATTAACTAAAAATCATTAGTCTTAAAAAATTTTACATTCTCTATAAAATGCTCTCGCTACAAAATGAAGAATGGTCAATTTTGCATCCTCGATTTCACCCCACTGTATAAACAATACACAAATCCACGTTGGTGCAAGTGAGGTGAGGTGCAAAAGTTTGCAACCCCCATAGACTCAGAGTTTTTAAAAACGGCCACTTTGTTAGAAACAAGTGTCGGTGTAATCGTTAATTGAAAAAACCCAAAGTAAAGAAAAATGTCAGGAAGAATGGCACCAAATGGACATACAAGTAATTAGAGAACATTTATATCACTTTCAGAAAGGATCCAAATCCTTACCTAACTAACTAACAATATCTTTCCATTTTCCATATGTGTGACAATGAAGGAATATTTGTGAAGTGAAAACTACAAAATGGATTTATTTGGCTTTTTGCTGTTTTTTTTCCCCTCAACGTTCTCAACTTTTAGAGTCTAAAATGCACCAGAACATGTAAAGAACCTGAACCTAGCAGGCCACCCACCTAGTATGAAAACTTTGCTTAGTCAAAACAGTAAATATTTTAACAGCCGTTCTTTTTTATTGAAATAATGTCATGTCTCAGTATGAGCATTTTTAAATACAAAATAAGAGAGAGCAGATAAGCAAACAATCCTAAAGAAATTTTGGCAGAAACAGGACCATCGGTAGGAGGCTCTGTATGTGTGCTTCAAAAGAAAAACAAAAAAACAAAAACACGTACCGAGTTTATGTTAACAGCGAGGAGTTAGTGACACCTTCAAACATTCAACCTCATCAGTAGTCTTTCGGCAAATCACAAAAGATCATTTGAAATCATTTGCCGGCATGAAACATTAACATCTCAGGTCAAAAACAGGCCACTTCAGGACAAATTCACAGGAAGTTGGATTGGGATCAAATCATAGTATTTTGTCAAGGCTACAGTTGCAGAAAAATTGAGAAAAAAAAAAAAGGTTGAAAAAAATAAAATAAAATAAAATAAAACCACATCACGTGTGTCACAGTCTCGAGTCCAAATCTCACTATTGTCACCTTTTAACTTTTTAACCCTCATTCAGTGCTGAAAAGATAATCAGAGTGCATCATGAGTGTGGCTTATTACATACATAATTGTGCAAATAATTACTTCAACAATCACACGAAAGTACCTGAACAAGAGAAATCAGAAAAAACAAAGACTGAGACGATAACGTTCGGTGAGTAGGTGTTGGGGAAGGAGATCTCTCGGCATTAAAATACTGCGTATGTTCTGTGTACGGGTTATACAGCATGCTCGTATGGCAAAAAGGGAAGTTAAAGCAATGCAGGAAACGTCCCTTAACTCGAAATGGTTCTGCCTTTAAAAGGAAACGGTAAATATGAAGCAGATTTTTTCTTTTCAACCTTGTGAGGCAAAAAACACAAAAAAAAAAATCTGAGAAAACGTTAATGCGATTCTTCATGGCTTCATATGCACAAATACCGCAAACCTCTAACACAGGGTTTTCCGTATTCACGACCGACTACTGGTTGCCATGGAAATAAATGAGATGAATAAACCTGAAATCATAAAATCAACCCATGTAATTAAATAACAGATCATAAACCATCTTTTTTTGCCTTCACATAGAATAACATCTCTATACAAATCAATTTTTATTTAAATCGACTGACCAGGGAAAGAAAGACACAGACAATTAAATCATGAAATACTTTCCATCGCCTAAGGCATCGACTGTCCGTTGATAAGCGTTGAACAGATATAAATAGATTTCCCTTTAGAAAACAACAACAAGAAGAAGAAAAAAAAAAAAAAAATCAACGAAATGACCAGAGCGAGTTTAGCGGGACGTTCAGAAGTTCATGACAGGAGTCCTCAGACTTTAAGGAGGTCCTCGTCGCTGTCGTCTGGGTCTCCCTGCTCTTTCCTCGGATGTCTGGAGCTTGGTTTGGACGTTTTCTTTCTCGCCGTGTTGTCTAGCAGCCCCACCAGATCCTCATCGCTCTCGTTCTTCTTCAGGAAACGAGAGGAGGAAGAGGAAGCGGAGACTCGTCCCGAGTGGACTCGAACTCCGGGGATGGTCAGAACCTCTTCCTCGCTGTCCTGCTCGTCTAGGGAGAAGGAGCGCAGCGCGTCGGCACTCACCGGTTTGGTGGTGATGTGGCCGTTCTCGTGAGGTGTCTGCGCCGGAGTCTCCACCTCCTCCATCAGCCACTCCATCTCGTCCTCACAGCCGTCCTCATCCGTGCTCACCTGGGACACAGCCGCATTAGACACAACCAATCCATGCAGGACTGTACGTGATGTCGGCTACGTAATATTCCAGAGATGCTGCTCTATAACTGTTTATGAATCCAGATTAACACTTGTTTAATCTGGCTAAGAAATAGCTCTCGAGTCTGTTACAGTGGCGTGCATAAGTATTCACCCCCCACCCCTCTATGCAATTAATTTCAGAATTGATTACATAATGGCGTTGACCTCCGTGCAATTAAAGTGGTCTCAATATAAATACACCAGTGCTTGGAAGAACCCACAGTTTGTTAGAGAACCTGAACAAACAAAAAGACCAATGAGCCAGCAAAGCAAGTCCAAGACAAAGAAAAAAAATGGCGCGACTTCTGATGGAAACTGGTTGCATCAAAACAAATTTTGAGGATTTCACAGCAAATGCGGTTTTGCTTGTATTGATTTTATATATCCTTAATTTATAAATAATGAAATAACTCATTTCGAACACTATACTGATTTCCCTTACTTCATTATTTTGGGGTATTTCGTGTAGATTCATGGGGATATAATCCCACCGAAGTCCATTTCCAAATGTGGACAACGTTCAAGGGGGTGAATACTTATGCAAGCCATTATATTTAGAATTTTTTAAAACACTTTTAATCATTTTGATGGATTTGTAGGATTATAATCTACTTCCATCATAAATACATGTTTTTGAGGCTTTCTGACTGAATGAATGAACAAATAATTATTGTTATTACCTTGGAGTATTTATAAGAGACTTGATTTCTCCGTTTGCAGCAACTGGTGAGTTTCTGTATAAAAAGCCCCCTAAAAATAGAATCATATAGAACTTAATCAGCAAGAGTTATTCAGAAATGACGAAAAGCGGTGTGTGTGTGTGTGTGTGTGTGTGTACCTCCTCTCTTGCTTGTGAAGCAGCAGAACAAGCAGACAGATGGTAAGCACCACCAGCAGCAGGCTAAGCACCACCCCCACAGCCTGACTCCGCCCTGATAATCCGGCTTCCTCGCTGTCCTTCACCTGCTGAGTCAAGGTACTTCGATATACACAAAAAAAGGACAAAATGTTAAATCTGTGAAATAAAAAACTGAGGAAAAACATATCTTCGGACTGCTTTGGGTCTTCACTATACTACATGCACATGGTAATATTTTATACCAGGGCAAGAATAGGGTTTTAGAAACACACACAGGAATCGTTTTAGTTTTAGTTTCTCCCAAAGTCTAGATATTTCATTAGATATTAAAGCTCACTACATAACGGATGACATAATGGTGTTTTATACAACAGGTAGATCCGGTCCACTAATCTGATTGGTCGAGCGACGCTCCAAGAGTGTTAATATTTAATATATCTACATTAGGAAGTTTTATTGTATTTAACACTCTGCATGCATGTCTGTGTTCTCCACGTTCGCTAGCATCAGTGCCACTGAAATAATATAAAAGCTTATCAAGATGAGGATGAAGAAAAGGAAGAAGTGATGCCATTTTCACTGGAAGAACTTTTAATGTACAAATCAATTTGAGCCAGCTAGCCAAGATGCTATAAAGTGACTGTGGCTTCGTCGGGATCTGTTTCTGCTAGCATAACGAAAATAAACAGAACATTTGGCAGCATTGTGACCAAAAGGTCACTTACTCGATAATAATTTCTATGTATAGAAGCAATATCACACTCGCAATGGTGCGGTTTATACGGAGTATCGATGCAGCTGGATTTCCTACGGCTGAAGGACAGCCAGGCCAATATTCAGCATAACCGCGCACTCGCGCAAGTAGCTCCAGCTCCATTTTAAAAATATGTAAAATTCAGCTGCCTTTTTCCTACATAGACAAAATGTTTGCAAAATTTGGGATTTTAAACAATGAAATATGTTTTTTTCTGGGGGTTTTTTGGACAGCGAACTTGAATGTCAGAAATGCAATACATACACCTTACTAAAACCCATGACCTTCACAGGCACACTGAACCGAGCATCTCAGGTAGAGTTACTTACAAAAGTTCACAGACTTTGTCTGTGTGCCAGACGAACAGGTACTGACACCCGTCAGTCTCCAGCAGGAACTCGGGGATGCCCACTCCAGCCTCGGGGTTACAGTGGAACAAGATTTTCGACGACATGGTCTTCAACTTGTCACGCCCGCACACAGACTCTGAAGACACCAGGACGTCCAGACTGTCCCCTACGAACAGTTTCAACAATAAAATGACATATTGCAGCCTGGAAAATGCCCCAGACTCATAGGTCATAATGTCTGTGTCTCACCTTTGATGTAGTACTTGGCCTTGTTGGAGGAGCCGATCTTCCTGCAGTAGGTGGCGTCCTTCTTCACCTGGCAGATATTAGCCCCCAGGCACTGGGATAAGGAGTGGTCCGTGATGCCCGACAGCTGGATGTGATAGATGTAGCTGTCACCATTGGGTCTGATGTCACCTGTGGCTTTATGAAGTCTAGGAGTCAAAGAATCATGAAGGAAGAGGAGGCGTTTATAACAATCTACTTATAATAATTACGCTACTTAAGAAAAGTGGTGTGTATAAACTATATGCTAATCATTTCAGCCACCATCATTTCTCATTATTACCACTCACAAGACATTCAGGTTATTCCTTCACTCACTATGCCATTTTGGATTGTATAAAAGTAATAAGTCAGGCTCAGACCTGTAGTAGAGATCTCCCAGGCTGAACACGGCACCCGTCTGAGGAACTGTGATGGTGCCGTTCACCATCTCCACCTGATCTCCTTGCTGCTTCACTGCACAGGCTGTTCGAGTCTCCCACTCCACCCAGAACTCGCAGGCTGCCGTGTCCTCCCTGAAAACACACACACCATATACATAAACATATGGCTTAAAAGCACCTCCAAAAATAATGCACGAAGTGTGTGATGTTCTGGGAAAACTGTCTGGCTGTTGCTTTGGGTAAAAAAAAAAATAAAAAAAAAAAAAAGCTGTAAGGACACGTCACAGAACAATAAAAATCATTTCACCTACGTGACACTGTGCGTGCTCCGATTGCATTCATCATTTCTGCAGAACGTCAGAAACGTCATTTTATCTACATTTATGAACTGTCAAAAGTTTTAGTAATTAAATTTGAGATTATGCATTTTATGCTTTTTGATTACACACTCTAGCAATAATTCTGTATTTTTTGCGCATCAAGACACATTTACATCAACAATACAAACGTAATGTGGTCATACGCAACCCTGACCATCTCCGAACGTGGTTCGAGTGACTGGATCACAGCACATCTTTGAGACGCATTCGATGCCGTTTTAAACCTAATCTAAATCCACTACACCTGCAGTGCATGTCTGATTACCGCGGACAATAATCCTGACATGTTTTACTGTACAGAGAAAGGAACAGGAAACCTGTTTTTCTCCTACAAACTCACTTATAATGGAAGTCTAAGGGCTAATGTTGAGGAATAAATTACTTTTACTCCTGTGTTGGAATCAAGCGACAGCAAGTGAGGAAAATGTTCAGCACAAGTTCATCTAAATAAAAGTTCAGGTCAAGTTCATCTAAATAAAGTTGACATGACCTGAAAGAAAGCTCTACAAGAGGCAGAAGTTCATCTTTAACAGCCCATGTCCTTTCCCCTTCCGTGAACTGGCATTTTTGCCGAGGGGATCGTATTCGCATTTGGTTAAAAAGCAGGAATGAAGTTTTCAGGTGTGCCGTTTCTTCGTAGCAAGGCGTCAAAAATCATAAAAGCCACAGCCAAATCCTTGCTGGCGGTATTCACACACTGCACTACAGATGCAGTGAATGGAGATCAGGTGTAAAAAAGGCTACGAGTATTTAACCCTATTCATGTTTTTTTCCACATGACTGGACTCACTTCAGGAGCTTCGGATGACCCACGACGCTGCCACACGACAGCTGCACGATGGTTTTGGCTGGTTTTGAACTCCCACACACAGCATCCCCCATGGAGTAATTCACCTGTATCTTTCCATCTGGAGAATACCAAGACATGGTTAGTTTCTTTTTCCTAAAACAACAAAAGTGCTTGTATGTGAGTGTTGTGTAAAGGCCACTGACCGGTAGAACCCATGCTCTGAGTAAACACTCGTCCCAGGGTCTCCGTCTTTCCACTAGAGCGCTTGCGACACACGGCGGCTCCGTCTGGACAGTCAGGCAGGCCTCCGTGGATCTCCTGGCACAGGTTCATGTAGTAACTGCAGAACAATGAGTGTCCAAATGCAAGATTTAGTCTCCAAGTTTTATTACAGACTTATCCAAATACCCAGGGAAATACATTTGCGCAGGTCTGCATCCACAAAATTCAAGGTGTTCCAAATAAAAACAAGAACAGTGTTTTCTTTTAACCAGCACTGGCTCTTCATATCCAAAGACAAGAACTGAAATACAAGCCGATGTTAGGTATAGGCGTGAAGTGAAACCTCACTTTACAATTACATTTCAAAGGCATTCGTTATAATATTTAAAGTATTATAATTATGATTCAATTCATTTGCGGGAAATTGATTCAAGTGTTCAGTCTGTAGAAGAGATCTAGAGAAATGTGCTAGTACTGTTACAAGAAACAGGAGATTAGAAACAGGCAAGAGTTATTACATCATAAAATAAGAGAGCCAATCAAGGTTCAATATGCAAATGCAGGCTATGCAGTAGTAAAGAAAAGTGGGTGTGGTTTGTATACAGGGTATGAGGGCGTTTCAAATTTCCATATTCATAATTCTAGCGAGCGTAGCTGCTTCTGTGCCTTTTTCTGTCGTCTAATAACTTTTTTGGTGAAATCAAAGAAATTCATAATTCATAACATAATGACATGATATATCTAACTCAACATGCTGTAAGCTGTTACACAAGTGAACAAAAGCATTTTCTTACGCATCGCGTTTATCCTCGCTGCTGAACTTCCACGGCTCGGTGAGAGACGAGAGAGTGCGCAGGTCGAAGGTTTGGTGGTGGCTCACCAGTTTGCACTCCATCTTTTTCGGAGGACAGACAGCATTAGTGCGCCACTGGAAGGCGGTGGAACAAGCCTGCGTCTCGCTGAGCAGCTGCGGCGTGCCGTGACCCGCCGAGCGATCACACGTGAACAAGACTGTCGACTGCCTTTTAGCGGTCACTGAAGGATGAAAAATTTATGAAGTGAACACAAGATTATTGCTGCGTTCTATAAATACAAAGGCTTAACTCTTAAGTCTAACATAAAATAATACGCATTTTAACAGACCAATTATGCCTCATGCTCCCTTTACAGGCTGAAAACTGTTTAGCTGGACCTGTAGCTCCGCCCCAATTTGTGATCCAAGTCTAGATTTTTTAAACGGTATATTAAAGAACCATATGTGAAAATAATAAAATTTTACGACGTATATTGTATCTCCATATTTATACACCTGTACTTCATATTAGTGTCAATAACGTCCATTTTTGTTAGCTAGTTCAAGAGTTAGTGATTTTATGAATCCTCTGTCATACACGTTTAAATTGTATGGGTGATTAATTTCTAAAAATTGATTATTGGTTATAGGTTATTGCTGTTATGTGCACAAATAATGTTACAGCAACTATGCTGCCTTAACGTGCTATTCGGATCATGGTCAATAAGAGTTGCAGACTTGGAAGTTACACACGAACACCCCTTCAACTCGTAATTTCCAGGGGGAACTTTGGAAATAATTCTGATATCCGAGTTGGGATGAACTTCATCCTTTCTACATGGTACAGAAGAAAGCAGTTTCAGTAGTGGATGGTACGTAATTGTTTATTTTTATCAATATATCCGTCGTTAGCTGCTGCTTGTGTACATAATCTACTCTGTAATCCGTATACACTTCGTTTGGTATAGAACAATGCTATTTTTTGTTCTATCCACAGCGGATGAACTCGACTGCTAGCACAGTAACACGCGAGAAGGAATCTAGCATCCGCTATTTTTCAAAGCAATTGAACATGACCTACTTGAAATTCTGACCTCACAAGTAGAAAGTAGGACCTTCAGCATTAATCCCAAACATTGGGATTTCAAGTGTCTCTCCACTCCCTTCAGAAGTGCACTACATTTAGTATTAATACTGGCTTTTACAGCTTCGTGGCCTCTCGAAAGCTGTTTGCAATTCAGCCTTTTCAGCTATTTAAACAGCTGCGCCAGCATCTAGGTTGTCGCGGTCACTTTTTAACCTCATGAAACAATTGGTCCGTAAAGCACAGACAGGCCACAATGACGGTTACATAACGGTTGAAAATGTACAGCCAATAAAATCCCCTTTTAAAAGAATCACCATCAGTTTCATTTATATGTGACCTGATCCTGAAAAGTCCCTAAAGCGCTTTTTTCTACTTCTAGCAGACATCAAAGATGGAAATACTATCGTAAAATGTGAGGAAAGGAGGCGATGAACAGAGGTGGATAAAAAACAAGAACAAAAAAACAAAACAAACAAACTTGGAGGTTAAAATACAAGTAAGTAAGAGCACTACCTCTTACCATTCGAACAGAAACCCCACTTCATGTCTTTGTCATAGTTAGGTGTGGTGGAGCACCACTTCCTGCCATCAGTCCTGCCATCGTCGGTGCACTCAGAATAGGACTTGTTCAGGAACAGGAATGGAAAAGCGCACACAACTCCGTCCAGAGTCACTGCAACGACAAATCGAGATCTCTATAAATCTAATTCTAGGATTTTTCTGCTGAAGAAATCCCAAACATGACTGTAATGGGGCTTGGTTTCTACTTGAGCTTTAGTCACAAACTTATGGATGCTCAAAGCACAGTTCGATGTACTTTTAACTGTCCTTAATCTGGATAGATATTACTTATTGCGTTGTCGTGGATCTCTCATCGTGTACGTGTATGACGAGGCTGACCTGAAGGACAGGGGTCTCCACCTCCATACTGCATGATGATCTCCTGCTCCTCTCGGCTGTAGTTCAGACTCATGGCCTGGCTGAGGCCAAACACGGACGCCGAAGTCCTGGAGACCAAACACACCGGACTCTTCTTACACGCCTTGTCCTTCACAGACCCACACACATTTAGCTTATATGTCCCAGAAGGAGCAGGAACCTACACAAGAAAACAACACAACCAGTTCAAGGACTACAGGATAAAACACATAATAAAAGAAAAATGTATCCCTTAACACACATAGGCTGTGCTTTTCTTCTCCGTTTGTATGAAGACTAGCATGGAAAGTGCAAAATAAAAAAATAAAAAAATTTTTTTTTACACAGATTGGTATGTTATTTAATTTGTCATCATGGACATGAATGTCATGGAACCACTGGGTTTTCGGTCATGGCTTTAGTGTGCGTTTGGGGTCATGGTCCTATTGGAACACCCAATTGTGTCCAAGTTTCCAATGGTTTGAGAATGATTGCATCATCATTCCATCCACTTTGTGAAATACACCTGTTCCGCTGGGAGCAAAACAGCCCCAGATCATGACTACCACCTCCATGCTTCACAGTTAGTAAGGTGTTCCTCTGTACCGCTGGTCAGGCTTTGGTAAGGTAGAAGACATTTTGGAACTTTCAGCACCACTGAATTAATAATCTGTGGGTGTATGTATACTTTTTGACCCTTTATTTGATAATGTATTGATTTCAGAAAACAAAATAAATTAAAACTTGTGAACCAAATTCAGGTCTTTTTCTATTAAAATGTACGTTATACGATCATTCTGCCACAGAAAGCACAATATAACCATAACATTCATGTCCATGATGATTGTATGTAAACTTCTGACCTCGACTGTATATGGAGTGAATACCGTTGTTCCCGAGTGACCTTTCATTTGCCAGTGTGAATGTCGCTGTTCTATTCCGCAAGCTTGTGGCTTATGTCTTATTATTAAATTTTTAAAACATTTTCTGGTTTCAACAGCTTTTTTACGTTGTGAGTTCAATTCCTACAAGTGCCAGAGAGCTACTGTTGTGCATCCTCAGTCAACTGAAAAATGTTTTATATATAAAAAAAAATAAAAGCATCTGCCATAAAGATAAATATCAACATGAAGGTGGACACTGATCACGACAGCCACCTGAACGTCTCCTGACAGACGTGAGAGGTCAAAGGTGTACTGCAGCTGGGAGACTTGGAGCTTGCAGCCCTGAGCGATGACCGTCTCCGGACACACCAGAGGCGTCGCCCACTCGAACACATACATGCAGTCCAGCTGATGCATCATCTCTGGAGAGCCCTGTAATCATGAGAGAAAGCTCAAGGTCTATTCACGTGTTCAACATTGAGAGCAAGGTTAGGGTTAGGGGTTCTCATCGATGCTGAGAGTCATTACCAGGTCTGTATCTTTCCTGCAGGTGAAAATGATTCTGGAGGTGTAGTTGGTGGAGGGATCAGCAGCACATGGGGTTGTACTGTTAAAATCAATCAGCACCTGGTGAATTCAGAAAATAAAGTATAAGGCGCAAAAGAGGAGAAAATTGAAGAAAATTATACAGGGGGAAAAAAAAAAAAAAAAGAGAGATTATTACCTCATTAGTGGCAGAGTTATACTTAGGAGGGGAAGTGGCACGTCCAATGTCCTGTTAAAGTAAAATAAAAACAAGGATATTTACCAGGATTGCTCAGAGGTTCATTCACACAACAGCAAAACCAGCAACTTAAAGCAAGCATTTGATCCTCATCAACTGAACGAAACGATCAGAAACAGACAGGTGTAAAATAAACTCACAATGGGGTCTCCTTCAGGAGGGTCCATGCACACTGCCACTCCAGGAGGACACTTAACCCCTGGAATGGGGTTGAGAGAATTGCAGATGTTAATATAGAAGACAGGGGACGTGTCCTTGTCCTCGTCTGCACTATCCCCCGCGTCCTCGTCCGTGGCAGTGTAGTACCCGCTGAGGTGAATCAGAGGACTCAGGTCTATCAGGCTGGTTTTGTTCCAAACAGAGCACCTCACCTAAACACAAACGACACGATCAGAGTGATTCATAAACTAGACATTCTTAACATCAAACTGAGCTAAATCCTAACTTTATAAATAATAATAAATCATGAAAAATGTAAAGTAAATATATTCAATTCTTTTATACAGGGTGTCCCAAATGTCTGGATCCATTTTTCTTTATATAAAATTCCTTGTTATTTCAGAACCTAGATGGTTCCGGAACTAACAACAGAAGACACCGTCAATTTGAGCACTGGTTGCAATATCCGTACTTAAATAAATAATTGCCTACACATCCAGACAACATCAAATGCCAATAAAAATAAACGTGTTAACATTTATTAACTAATTAAATGCATTATTTTCAAGAAGGATTTTACCTTCTTAGCAAA
Source organism: Notoglanidium maculatum (assembly GCA_030068355.1). NCBI lineage: Eukaryota > Metazoa > Chordata > Actinopteri > Siluriformes > Auchenoglanididae > Notoglanidium > Notoglanidium maculatum. The sequence goes on along the minus strand of JAQQZX010000020.1, from coordinate 13,789,679 downwards.
AAAATGATTTAATTTCAATTGTGTGACAATAATTAAGATTATAGGTGATGAGGCCCTGCTAGTGCAGCTGTTATATAACCTCGGGCTGGATATAGGTGGTGTCAGCAGTAGTCTGGAGTCGTTACTGATTACAGATAATAATTGAAGTGTCCTGAGATGTCTCCCAAAGTGAGTAGCATTGCTGAATGTATTAAAGTTCGGATGTATGATCTATTACGCTTTAAGAATTCAGTTTAATGTACAATCTACACTTCTACGTTACTTATAACATCCCTCTAAGGTCACAGAAGGTGCTAACGTTTGCATTGTGTACTCATTACCTACACGCAAAACGGAGCGGGCATCGGTTTATACGTACAGGGAAGAGGCGCTGGTCCGAGCTGAAGTATCACAGCACATGACTCAGACATTCATTAAAAGCACGAGGCTACATATCCCACAGTAAGCAAGTTTTAGAGATAACAGGGCTGAATTTCAATTAGAAGTGTTCAATGATAACATCCACTACCAGTCAAAAGTTTGGGGTCACCTACTCTTTCATAGGTTTTTCTTTTTTTTTTTTTTTGCTTTCTACGTTGTAAAACATTACTGAATACATCAAAACTATGAAGCAACACGTACGGCATATACTG
>JAQQZX010000020.1:13743239-13759934 GCA_030068355.1 Notoglanidium maculatum | reverse complement strand
TCTAAATATGTAGGTCAAGTGTAAGATACATCCTCTCACTCTCTCTCTCTCTCTCTCTCACACACACACACACACACTTTAAGCTTTCCCTTGAAAGAAAAAAGGAAAATAGCACCACACTGAACTTATATATCTCTGAAAAGGAAGAGTTTAACGCTTCTCTGAGAGAACAAACAAATAAAAGGCAATAAAAGTAGCACATGACTAACACTGTGATGCTGTAAAAAAAGAAAGTGAGCTAAAGGCACAGTGGCAGGCGATCTGAACCTGGCCGAGATGACGGTCCAGCCTCAGTCAGCAACTTCACAACTCTTAACACACGACATATGGATTATTTTCAACACTCTTCCTTTTGAAATCATCCTTCCCATTGCATTTGAATAAAAAAAATAAATTAAAGTCTCTTATATGCCTGTTCCTCTTTGTGGTGCGGTCTGATTTTGCTTTCCTAATCTACATCTTTCATTTAGCTCTCGTGATAAAATCCCACTCACCCACTGACTGGCTCTGGCTGCTGTTGAGATCCTGGGCGCAAACGGCAGCGTCCGGGCCGCAGGGCGTCTCCGGAGACGAGGGACAGAGCTTCAGGATGTACTTTACTCTGCTTTCATGGTCCACGGCCTCCCATTTATACCTACATGTGAAAAGAAAAAAAAAAAAACAACCATGTAGGAATATTTTACTGATATAAATGACCGATATAACCAGAACTTCTACAACGTACAGGCTAGATACGGTGCAAAAGTAAGCATCCCCTATGATTTTAGATGAGGAGTTGATTCACACTGCGGGAAAAGAATTTCCAAATGTTTCATGTATAAAACAGCTGTGACGTGAAATAAAAAAAGGAAAGAAAAAAAAAAGAAAAGAAAAATTCAGGCGAGAGGAAGATGTGAAAAAGTGTGTTTACTTTTTAATTTCTCCTCCAAAGACATTTCGAAGGAAACATCTGATAGCACTGCCGTACCTGCGGTCATTTGTATTGGAGTGTCTTTTTCTAATTGTATTTGTCTTGTAACTTTTTTTTAATAGCATTGGCTTGGGACACAATTTCATCAAACGTAACGACGATACAACCTTGAAATCGGAAATGGGAAACAAAATAATTCACCTAGCTCGTGTTTCGCTGCGCACGCGGCCGTGTTGTCACGTGTGCCCGCGCGATGACTGACAATATTGTGAGAAATATTAGTTCAGATGAACTCTAGGGGGCGTGTCAATCTGTACGATCACCTGACACACCGGTCACTGATTGGCTGCATGAATCTACAGCCTGGGCTGGAAAGGAATCAGCCCCAGTCTCGCTTCTCAAATAACAGGCTGCTTATATATTTATACATTTTTTTTATTTATATATTATAATATATATTAAAACACAATGTTGTCATTTCTCTTTACTTAGTTAAAGTATTCCTTGACATAATATGGATTACTACAGTCATCAAATAAGTCTATTTACTGCATTTTCATTATTTCTTATTTACTGTTTGAAGATCTTAAAGGTGGCAAGAAATTCCAGTAATTAACTTTTAACAAGGCTCACCTGGTAAACAGCTGGTTATTACACACCTGGTGTGCACAGCGGTCACCAAGGTAACCGTAAAATACATATAAAAAAAACAACACACTTTTGGTTACCACATTGTATCCATTTATGTCCCATATCTTATGTCACAGTTTTGGAAATTTAGAAAATAGTCAAAATAAGGAAATGTGGAAATGTAAATAAAATAAATAAATAAATTTAACTGAACAAATTGTATTTACTTATTAATTTTTGTTTAGAAAATAGTCAAAATAAGGAAATGTGGAAAATTTATAAAAAAATTGTTTTTTTTTTAACTTAATTTGTATTTAATTTAATTTAGAAAAGTCAGAACACGAACACACACACACACACACACACACACACACACACACACACACACACACAAACACACACACACACACACACTCACTCATACCAGCTGACCTGCCTGTACATGTTTTTCTCTGTGTGTATAAATAATATAAAAGTAATGCTAATCATAAAACGCGTTAGCAGTGTCTGTAAATCATGTGTGTATGAACTGAGGATTTTTAAACATCTTACAGGTTTATTTTGCCCCACATGTAGTGTTTGTTTACATGTTTATACGTAAACATAAAATCATATAAACAAACACTCAGTGAAGCTGTGATAGAAAGCAGGCTTGTTTAGATCCGTGCACAAATAAAAAAAATCATTTTAGCATCTTAAAACTCTCCTACAGTGCTGCTACGTGCTAACAGGCTAGAATGCTAGCATGCTAGCAGCTCTTCCTGGAGTTACCTGCACAGATCCTGGTACCACGAGCTGTCACCGGAGCTCTGCGCGTGGAACAAAGCCCACTGCAGCGCGTGGAGCAGCAGCAGCGCGAGCAGCAGCGGCCCGGTCCGGGAGCCTGCTGCACTCATACTGCCCCTGTACTGCTGGTTACACCGATATACACACTCAGTACGCGCTCTCCGACATGATACAGCACTGTCTCTCACTGAATCTCTCTCTCTCTCTCTCTCTCTGGGAGTGTGTGCGTGTGTGTGTGTCACTAGCCGAGCAGGAACTGGCTATGCTAACCGCGAGTGTCACATGACGAGCTGGCGCATGAGGAGATCACGTGGTGTGACTCATCATTACAACATGGCGCCGCTCCAAAAATTTTAGTTTATTTTCATTTACACTCCGTTCTCCTTTCTCTAGTTTCCCTTTGCTTTTGCCAGCCCCTCTTTTCATGTTTTTCCCCTCTTTCTCTCTCACCTTTCACTTCATTCTTCCTTTCCTTTACTCGTTCTTTATTCCTTTCTTTCAATTTCACTTTTTTTGTTCTTTCTTTGTTTTCTTTCTTTCTCTCCTTTCACTTCCTGCCCTCTTCCTTTTCTTTCTTCCTTACATCCTTTCACTTCTTTCTCACGTTTCACTTCCTTCTTCATTTCCTTTATTTCTTTCAGCTTTCTTTCCTTTACCTTACTCTTTTTCTTCTTTTCTTTCAATTTCACTTTTTTGTTGTTCTTTCTGTTTTCCTTCTTTCTCACCTTTCTCCTCCTTCCCTCTTTCCTTTTCTTTCTTCCTTACATTCTTTCACTTCTTTCTTTCTCTCACCTTTCACTTCATTCTTTCTTTCTTTTACCTTACGCTTTCTTTCTGTTCGTTCTTTCTTTCTTCCTTTCATTATTTCACTTCTTTCTATCCTTTTCTTTCTTTCTCTCACCTTTCACTTCATTATTTCTCTCCTTTACCTTTCTTTCTTTCAGTTTCACTTTCTTTATTTTCTTTTTTCCTCACCTTTCACTTCCTTCCCTCTTTCTTCCTTACATTCTTTCACTTCTTTCAGTTCACATTCTTACTTCTTTTTTCCCTCCTTAATTTTCTTTCCTAGACTTCTACTACTAGTGCCGTCACACAGACTGGGTGTATTCAGACCTAAAATAACAAAATAATAAGGAATTAAAAATAATACAATTATTAAAATAAAACGAATGAAGTTGCTCTCTAGGGATCTAAGAGATATCCTATTAGGGAAAGACTTATTTGTGGCTATTTGCTTTATCTTTATCGAGTTGGACTTTAACTGGTCGCCATGGTCTAGTTTATAGGTGTGTGCTGCCACCTTGTGTACAGATACCTGTACTACACCTTGACAGTTCAGAAATCCGGTCGTAAAAGAGATTGCGTTATCGCATGGTTATTCTTTTTAGGATCATTGTCAATTCTGAGATACAAACCTTAAAATGACATTAAAACTTAACGCCTATGTGTGAAATGCGGTCCTGGAGAAGGTTATGAGACACTGTGTAAAACGGACATTGCATGTCAGGATGGCCGAGCGGTCTAAGGCGCTGCGTTCAGGTCGCAGTCTCCTCTGGAGGCGTGGGTTCGAATCCCACTTCTGACAATAACTTTATTGATCTCAAGTTCCATTTTCTCCCCTCATTTGATTTCATTTCCTGGATTTTATTCCTTTAAATTTTTTCCTTTCTTTTAAGGCAAAATTCCTTTCTCCACCCCCCCACCCCCCATTTTCTGTTCTTTCTCATCTCTAGCATTCCCTCTAGTCTACCTCTCTCTTTTCCTGTTATTTCTTCCTTTTGTCCCTTCCCTTTCTGGTATTTTTCCAATTTTCCCCCTTTCTTTTATCCTTTTCTGTTTCTTTGTCTTTGTTGTTTTTACCTTACCTTTTAGTTTTCTTTCTTCATCTTCAATCTTGCTATCTTTCTTTCCACTGAAGAGTTGTCTTTGAAGAGCTTTATTAGTGCTTCCTCTGTTCTAAACATATTTCTCCAACATTTTCCCCCATATTTTATTCCAGGAATATATGTCTACGTAATCTATTATGATAACTAAACTTGGCCAAAAACATGCAGCATAAATTTTTTTCGTTTGTTTTTTTAAAAGATATCATAAACATACTACTTATATCAAAAACCATCATCTTCTGAAATCCTGAACACAATATTTCAAACTAAACATACAGATATGCACTGCAATAAAAATAAATAAAAATAAACAAAATAAATAGTGAAAATCATACAGCGGATGATGCTGTCTGTAAGGGAAATAAAAGTTGAATATGCTTTTATACAATAATCACGAAAAAAAGAACACAAAAACATGAAGTTTCAAGCAGAAATATTAATTTGACAGCATATTTACACTTACCATTTTGCACAATATTAATAATCAAAATATTAAGCAACCAGTAATCAGCAGAACATATAGAAACATTCTCTAAGCATGAATTCCTGTTTTGACAAACTCCGGGAATCCACTATTGCCTTCACTGCAGTCCGGTGACACCTGTGGAGTAAATGTTTCAGCTGTAATTCAAATCCCAGGTTTATATTTATGCACTCATTCTAATACATTTTTGTTACTATTATAACAATTGAGACTTGTCTGTTGGACATGCTACTTAATTAGTTTTTTTTTTAAAAGCATTTATAGGAGTCGTCTCCAGTGTCAGTGCGCTCTAACTTCAGGTTTTCTGACACAGGAAAGTTTTCAGGATCGAATTTTGAAGTTTCTCTGTACCATGATAAGCTCATTTTTCTTGGCCTTAATGAAAAAAAAGAGGCTGGGGATGAGAGGAATGTTTCTGTATTACAGCTGCTATAAAGTCAGTAACAACAGGAGTGAAAGCCTACAGCTTGTATGTCAGACTGGGAGAGCCGTTCTTGTTGATGCTGGGCACATAGGAGTTGATTCACAGGTGTATAAAACCTAATGTGATCTGACAGGTGAGGTCAGGAGCACCTGCACAAAGCAAATGTTCCATTTTATTCACACCACTTAAATACAGATGATCACTTGTCACGTGGGCGGGATTTGTCGGGACACATGCGCAGGTGAGAAGACGGCTTAGTAAAACTCATTGAGTTTAATATATGAACACACACACACACACACTGAGGCAGGGGTACAAAAACGTCAGGCAGAAGAGTAATCCAAACAACAGAAACTAGATCGAGCGATCGTCAAACAGGGTATCAAAGATATTGAAAAACCGAAAACAGAAACGCAGCAGAGTCCAAAACACAAGAAAACAAACACGAGGACCAGGGCTCGGCAATAGCATGACGGAAGTGAAACTAATGCTTCGCGAATACGAATCGCAACCGAGAGTCATTATAAACACCGGCTGATTGTCCTGAGATTGGAAGCACCGGCATCCAATTACTGGTCATGTGACCTGGCTGGGAGTGTGTGCTCAAGTGAACTGTAGTCCTATGTAATTCACGCCATAATGCGACAATGCGCGCTTCCGCACTATGTGCGACGGAGACAATGAGAGCGCTGCACACGTGACTGCGTCCATGATGCCTGCCATGCTTGCGGAGAGGGGCAGAATTGTGACATCACTGTATTTATATGCTGTTTCTTTACTGATTAATAAACTTAACCATTTAAGCGCCGTCACAAAATTGCGACAATTGCGAATCTTGTTTTTACTCACTACCACTACAGGTCACATGTAGTACTTCAACTGTATCCCCAAAATTAGGCAGGTTTCCATTCAAAGTGTTTGAGTAATCTGATGCGGGAAGTGAATGAAAACCCAAACACGGTCTCGCTCACGATATTTAGTTCATGCAGCTATGCGGAAGTATGCTAACCGAACGTGTCCAGGTAAATTGATGCAGAAACAGAGAAAATGAAGAAAAATCTCTTTACAATTGATGAGGTTTTGTGTCAGTTATTTGTTGATGAAGATTCGGAGGGTTGTCATCAGTGATGTCATCGTAAGCAAATTAGGTGATTAAATTCACTACCTTCATAAACTTTGGGTCACAATATTTTTCTCTTTTACAGTAGCCCTTTATCTGTAACCACTTTCAAACTGCAGCCTTTTGAAATCTTTTTGTCAAAATGTAATGTTTTTTAAAATAAGAATCCCGGCACTTAAAGGGTTAAGTTTTCTCATTTTAATTTATGCATGGCCTACCCTCCTTTGGTCACTTGCTCAAAACCGGGTTGTGACAGCAAACGAAAACCAGAGCAGTGTCCACTTACCCTAAGGTAATTTTCACACCCCCACTCTGCACCGTGCACCCTTTAAACGCACGTCTGAATTTTTTTCAATGTTCTATATACTTTCCCCAACAAAAGTTTAAGGTTGATGGTATGCTCAGACACTGACCTATTGCACAAAGACCTCCATGTTATTCTTAGCACAGCTCCTGTGGTTCCAGTTCTTCACAAAACTTGCGATGGCAATATTTTACAGTTGGTGTCTGCAAGAGCACTAAAAGTTGAGCAATAACGATGTTCACCATATATGTAAGAATTCTTGCAAAGCCCCTTCTAGCAAGCTGGAGAATGGCTTCAAACTGCATGCTTAGTAATATAATGTGCACAACTACAAAGGGGAAAAAATATCTATTTACAGAACAAACACCTAAGCAAATATTTACGTTATCTCAGAATTTGATATTTATCATAAGTATAAAGCAATAAAGATCAAAAATAACTAAAAATGTACACTCTGGAAAGAAACACTCTGCTCTGCTTCGTCCAAAGAATTTCCTTATATCCATCTACAGAAGTCATTCAGTAATGTTTTAGTTATTATACAATCATCGGTGTCATAAAAAAAAACAAACAAACAAACAAAAAAAAACCATACTTTTGTCCCTTCATGTTTCCATACTTCAATTCGTAAACTGAGTAAACACTCAGTTTGCGCACTGACATGCACGCTGACATGCACGGACACATAGAATGTGTCTATTTGGGGTTAAAATGACGTTGCTACACTTTGGAGAATAAAAATATCTGCTCTTTTCCCAATCATCCCAATCTAAATGAATTCACTGCCAAATAAATTATTTTGTTGGTCAAAGGTGAATGTGAGATTTTACTGGGGCACAGCACATAAATACTGGGGCAATAACAATAAACTAAATAATAATAATAATAATAATAATAATAATAATAATAATAAGCACTTGAAATAGAGCATGCCGAAGAGCAAAGAGGAGAAACTAAAAACTAAACCACTGCACGGACAATTCTTTAAACATCTTGACCAACAGTATGTAGATAAGGAAGCATCATTGGCATGGCTTTGAACCTTAGGGTTCAAAGGAGAGATGGAGAGTTTATAGCTTGCAGCACAAGACTGGGAACTGGATACATGACTCCATCAAAAGGCCATTCATAAAATGGATGTTGATAGTCAATGCAGAGTATGGCATCAATTAGATGAGCACATAAGCCACATTGTGGCTGGCTGCCCAGTATTAGCACCTACCAAATATCTTCATAGGCACAACAAAGTGGCAAGCTATCTGCATTGGTCGATCTGCAAGGAACTCGGCCATGATGTGCCTGAGCGGTGGTTTAACCGTGACCCACAAGCAGTCACAAACATCAGTGCCTTGATTACAATTATGTGGAAGATGGGCTGGCCATTACCACCAATAGAGCCAAGTTGGAGAACTGGCCTGACGTATTGACACATGGCAAGAAGGCAAAAACATGCCACCTAATTGATGCTATGATCCCAGACAATGCTAATCTTCTAACAAAAGAAACCAAGAAAATCAGAAAATACAGCAATCTGGTGATCAAAATTAATCAAATGTGGGCCTCAAAAACAAAAATAGCACCAGTTGTCAAAGACCTTTGTAAAGACCGAATTTGATACGATGGCTGCAATGTGTATTTAGTAACCATTGTCTCCTGAGATCACTCTGGACTTGAAAGCTAAGAAAGGTTCAAGAGCTGTTAAATTTCGAAGATGAGGTACACAGCAAAATTACAGGGTACTGTTTTAAGATGTAAAAAAATCAGAACCCAAAATACAAATCTGAAAAATACAAAAAAGTGTGTGTGTGTCTTCTAAGCTTCTTGGATTCCCAGTGAAAATGACTTTCGGTGGCAAAACAAATACTTCTTATGTTCCACACAAAAGGCTACTCATCTTCTGTTATGTTAAAAAGGACTAAAACTATATACCATATTAGATATTACTGCGATAGTGAGCATGGTCGTGATTTTACACTTTAAAAATGTAATGTTTACACCTGCTTTGACAGTCAGCCTACTGACATGCCCCCATTATGATGACGTACTGTGGGTAACGGTATAAACAAACTGTCGTGCAAAATGTTCTGAAGCATGTCCTCAAATCTGATTGTGACTTTCATGCAAAACAAACATTTTAGAAAATGTTTTACACAGATTGTTGAAATAAATCTGTGTAAAATATCATGACAAATCGTAGCTAGATTAATGTTTTTCTACCAAACTGTCACTGTAAGACTGTAAAGGTTTAGCACACTAAATTACATGAGCAATTCTGGGTCCTAGAACATAGTTTAGCTAGGTTTTTGTTATAGTTTGTCATAGTTTAACCTATCCCGAGCTTAACTACTGGCTGTCATTACTCTATAGTTGAGTTAAAGAAATACTATGGAATAGCTTTGCTATGGTTTTCACGTAGCTGTTTTTATCATGACATTGTGTACAGATGAAATATTCCTGAAACTATATACATAGTTAAATACATAATAATTACATAGCTTCTGTGACTCGTCACATCACAAGGGTAAGCTATCTACACTAGCTAAATCGAACTAGCAACAGCTAACAGCCTGAAGTGAAGGAGATGCTTATCAATCCAATAACATGGTCACATCAGATAATGTAGCCTACCAAATCATGTTTGTCAAACTGAGTCGTATGCTAATTGTGGAAACTGCATGAACTGTGCCACGTACCAATGACACCCTTTTCTAATTGGCCCGTCCCCTCTGCCTATTTCCTGTCTATGGCCATCACAGACTAGGAAGGTAACAGCCCACTTTGAAAGTCCTAGTACATTCTGAAGTCAGACACATCTGATTTCAGATCTTTTTTAAACACTCAATGCTTATTACATGCCCAGTGTAAATAATCCACACATGTAACACAGATAATATAATATAAGGTACTTACATTGGCTTAAATTAGAATGCAGGCCATATGTTGTCTGTGTTGATTCATGTTTGTCAGGGCTTCCACCTCAGTCTCTCCTTCCATACTACAGCCTTTAGAAATGTCTTCATTACCATTTGATGACATGTCCTCCAAATATCTATGTGGCACTCTCTCCACCTTCGATTGTGTTTGTTCATATTTGCCAGATACAGCTTCGCAGACGTTCTCTACAGAGTTGGACTTGATTTCCATTTTATGGCCTAGCCTTAGCTGAAACCATATTCCAAGCACATTGTCTATGTAGTGCGCATGACCAGCATCAACCAATTCTTCAGCAACATTTCTGTTGGACGTGACGACATCAACCTCCCACTGTGCATCTGAAACATAATGTCTGAACCGTATCTTAAGATTTTTTTGATACATACACTGTTGGAAAAACATAGCAGCATGGTCAGACCACTGCAGCTTATCAGCTGGCTTAATTCCTCGTAACAAGCAAGGGTAAGTGATCTTTGGAAGTCCAGCAAGTTCAACAGGAAGCACTTTAAGTTTGCAAACATCTTGACATGCTAAATGTACAAAATACCCATAATCAACCAGATTAATGATCACTGATATGTCATCACATTGTACTATCTCTGCTCTACACCATTTTTTCTTCTCTTCAGACTTTATAAGGCAGCCAGCACCAGGAATCAGATGAGCCCCTAGTAATGGAGGCAAGTCGTCGGGTAGGTCTTCAAGGACATTTGACACAGTATTCATGATGAGAAGTTGGTCCTCAAGTACAACATAAAATTCACCAGGCGTGGTGACTGCTGCAGCAAATCCTGAGTATTCATAATCCTTTTGAACAGGTGCAAGAAACAGACGTTGTATCTCATCTTCTTTGTCCTTTGGTTTCTCTGGAGGAATGGTCAAGGCCAATCGTGCAGGGCAATCATGTTCTGAAGTGGGCTGATGTACAACAGACTGACATTTTTTTAAACTGATATCCTGTCCATCTGCTCCTGCAATCTCTGGCAGTTCAACAGACCAACCACATGAATGTTTTGATTCATTCAAAAGTTCATTCTCTGAAACACTGATATGTCCTTCAGGCTTCTGTGGCAAATGGCCTTCACAAACACTTTGTTTCTCATCACATTTACATTTGTAGGCACAAGCTTTTCTGTTTGTTCTTAATTTCTGCATGCAATGTGTGTCCTTTTTGGCCTGCACTTTTTCCAAGGTTTTTTCTTGAACCACTTCAGTGTCATTGGTTTCACTTTCAAACATTTTGGTCTCTTTTTTAATGCTAGATAATTCTGCTTCATTTTTTTCACAGATACTTGTAGGGGAATAGTCATCTTTATATACTGTTGCATACATCTTTTGCCTTTGCTTAGCTTGGCCTGAATCTGGAACCTTGTCTTCTGTTGCTTCAGCAGGATCAGATTCTCTTGACTCATGCAAAGAGTCAAGTCCCTGAATCCTCACTTCCCATGCATAGCCAAGATTCTGCACAAACTCCACCATCAGAGGTTTATCATGTGCGTCACTGAGAAAAGACTCAACATCCTCCAAATTGTATGCCTTTGAAAGTTTGCAGCGAGTGCTTAATCTTGCCTTGGACAGAAACTTGCTTGATAATGGGTAAATTTTCTTCTTGCCAACAGTTGCTGTATTTCCATAGTCAACAAATTCAACTGTTAGGTAACCACTGGATGCTACAATGTTGACAGCTGCTCGATATAAGGCCAAGTCCACGTCATATCTAGCAGCAACAAGATCCCCTACTTTTACATTTGAGGTAAGATTTTGCAAACCTTTAGTGAAAGAGCTGCTGTTTAGTTCCGTCCTCATTTTAAGGATAATTTGTTCATCCTTTTCCATTTGTATGAAGAAGCTGTCAACAGCGTCACGGTGCGAAATAAACCCTATGCTTCTGAAACCGGGTGCAATTTTGATGGCTGGTAGATCACTAATTTTTGGCAATAACTTAGAAGACTGCAAGTTAGAAGTGCATGGAATGGCACACTTTTCTTTCTGCAGTTGTTTTGTGGGCTTCAGGCTGTGTTTTCCTTTGCCATCACCATTGTTTGCAGAACTATTATTTAGACTGTGAGGATTTTCTTGAGATTTTAAATTGGATAATTTCTTTTGACCATATTGTCCATTTCCCTGTATGACTTTGCTATGGCCTGGTGTCCTCTCCAATTTGACCATAGATTCCACATGTCTCCCCTTGGTCTTAAATTTGTTGCCAACAGAAGACACATTCACAACGTCTTTGCAGCAATCACTGATAAGTTTTATGACAGCTTTACCTTTTTGTCCATGAATTGCTAAAATCTCTCTTACTTTCTTATTAATATGAATGTCACCATCAAACAGGTCACAAATGAAATGCCCACTGCTGTTTGTGGCTACAAATTTAGCTCGAAGGCCCTTGTTGAGAGTGGTGCTCTGAAGCCATGTATTAACTTCAGGCAAATGTTCCTCCTCTGGAATACTTAAAAGACTACACCTTAAAGCTTGCATGGGTGTCAAAAGCAAATCAACTGCCTTTATGGAGATGGGTAGGACATTCTTTTTTTCAGCAACCTGCTTGCCTCCATAATCTACAAAGAATACATTAAAGTGTAGACTGGACAGGGCAGGCCAAACAAATGACCTGTACCACTTACCATCTTCAGAATATTTGGCCAAGCAAACACTGCCAGTTTTACCGTTACGTGGCCGACTCATTAACTCTTCACTTTCTTTCATAGCTCTATCCATAAGCTGCTCAATAATTTTAGTATTTCTGTCCAGCTGGAGATAGATTTCCCAAGGACTGACAACATGAGTGGGGAACACCAACTCTTCACTTCCAATGGTAACATCAAAAGAAGAATAAACAAAAGAGCATGGATTGACAGATGGAAGGAGCTGGTTTGGATGCTGTATTTCCTTGGCAACACCCTTTTCAATGAGATGTGTGGAGGCTCGTTGAAGAGGTGTAAACAAGTCGACCACATTGGAGAGGCCTTTATTTGCAACAAAAATCTTGGAGTAGATTCTGCATTTCAGATTACATGAACTTCCAGAAGTAAAATCCTTTAACAAGGTGCATGCTTCATCAGACCACACATCTCCAACTGGGTCAATTAAGTTGGACATACTACATCTAAATGCTTGCCCTTCAAGCTCAAGAAACTCAGGATTTAGCCCTTGAATGTTTCGCAGCTTTTCTTGCACAACCATGCCATAGTCAACTAGAATCACCTTAACGTTTAGCTCTGTTCCTCCAAGAATACACCCCCTGTACCACTTATTATCCAACTGAAATTGGACAGCACAACATGCACTGTGGGGCTGTAAAACAGAAGTGTTTGTCTGGTAAAACTTTTGTAGTCTTTCCATTAATCTGTCCAAGTCGTTCTTGCTTTTCTTGTTCTGGCACCAAAAATCTGATGGGGAACTGACATGTGAACACAGGACAGTAATCACATCTCCTGGCTTAAATTTCTGATCTTTGAAAATTTCTACAGAATTGCATTTGTGTGTCTCAGTGGGGACTTCTTTGTCCGCAGCAATCTCTTGCCTTGTCACCTTGATCGGGAGTTTCTGTGACATATTTTTACAAGAATTTTTAGCAAACTGCCGTCTCGCAAATGTCTTGCCCGTTTTGTTATTTTTTTCTGTTATCATCACACTGTATGTCCAGTACTCTGCCATATTTGCACTTGTTAAAAGTGTTGCAATACTTTCGCTTCCCTCATACCCTTTCTCGTACAACTCCACTACAAACACATCACTCCTTCTGTGAATCAAGTGAACCAGGAATGCTTTATTTGAGGTGGCTTTCCTGAAGAAGTCTGTTGCTGCAGCTGTCCAGACATATTCCAGTGGAACAACATGAGCTAAGGAACATTTGAGAGCAAACTCTGGCTCCACAGTAAATTCAGTGGGTATTTTCTTTATCAACATGCTTGGCACCTTTTCTGTATTTCCAAAGTCAATAAAAAGCACCTCAGCACCATATTCAAGAATATCCACCACACGAGCTCTGTAGTAATGCAGGTCTATTTCATACATGGCACAACAGAGTTGACCAGGCACTGGATCCTGAAGGATTTCCTCATTCAATTCTAATCTACTAAACCAATCATTCAGTTTAGTCATCATGGCCTCAAATCGATCACTGGACTTTGCTGTTCTCACCCAGAAATCATGAGGACTCTGAACATGTTCAACGTAACCCTCAAATACAGAGCCATCCTGTATGAGTTCGGAAGCAACCAAATTCTTTGAGATTCCCACCTTTTTTGTCTCAGTCGAGATGTAACTTGATCGGTGCAAATCAGTGAGAATACCACTGTTTGCCATTTGATCGACTTCTTTTGATTGTACTGTTTTGATAGGTGCACATTCAATCAAATTGCTGAGCGTGACTTTACAGTCATGCTTTTCCTTTCTTAAGTCATCGACTGTAATTACAAGTTCCTTTCCAAGTAATCCTTTACGGAGAAGCCTCAATTGCTGGTTCACTGCTGCTTTGTCTTTGTCACCCAAACAAGAAAGAGAACATGGGAAAGTCATGACTGGTCTCAGGAAAAAATATGATGGTAAATGAAAGATGTTTTCAACTTTTACAGATTCACAATACCCGTAGTCAACAAATACAACCCGAACTTGGGAGTTAATGGGGAGGCACTGCACTAAACCTCTGTGCCATTTTTCATCTTTGCCTTTGATCGCACATAGTAAGCCCATATTTTCACCTGGCTTGTCTCTGAAATCAACCTTCCTCGACTCGCACACATGTTCCAATTGTTTTGACATCTCCTTCAGGTCCTTTGTAGCAGAGGACAACTGGCAGTAAAATAATCCAGGGTTTATGGCAGCAGCTATTCTAACTCGTTCCTTCTGTCCAACAATCAACTTACAGTCATTGAGCAAAAGAATATTTTCATAGCCACATAAATTAGAGGATTTAAAGGAAATCTCTCGTGCAATTTGCTTTTCGACGAGCAAATCTGGGACAGACTCATAGCTTTGTTGAATTGGTACTTCTACTGTCAGTTCCACCAGTAGCAGAAATGTGTCTGTATCCACACGTCTGCCCAAGTTCAATCTTAATAAATCTTTGGTTATTTCTGGAACTTCCAGAATAAGAACCTTGTATGGCAGAAGACCACGGCTATATCCTTTGATATGTCTGCCTATCAAAGAGGAGAAATATGCCTCCGATGGTCGGTCCCAGCAGTCGTTAATTGGCAGCACGTTAGCAATGATTCCACAGACAATCTTTGGTGGGAGCATAAGCAAGGAATCAGAAACTGTAGACAAATGGTTGACACCAACGGTGAGAATATTTCCGTGGTCCAGCAGGAACACATCAATCAAATCTCCTGATTTGTTCTGAACTCTTCCTCTGTACCAACGACTAGACAGAAAATCTTCCACCAAGCACAAGTCTCCAACTTCCACAGATATAGGTGTTTTGGGAACATTCTGAACTTCCACTTGAAGAATGTTGTAGTCCAGCTCACAGATGGTAGCATAATGACCTTGAAAGTGGACCAACGTATTGTCAGGATAGCAGTCAGTGCGTGTTATTTTCAGGTCCACGGGCCAGAGGGCACATGAAGCAGGAAGCTTTAAATCCTCCCTTGATCTAAAAGAACAATTAGGTACTTAAATAAACAGCAAGAAATAGACATTTTCATAATGATCAGTGTAAAAAGTCTAATATGGTTTTTAGAACAAAAAACTAATTAACAAAGGACAATCACTATTTTTGAACAGAGGTATGGAACAAGAGACAGGCCAGTATTTCAGGACAATGTTTACAACATGATATTCCCGGGACACAGCATTACTTACGTAAATGAAGTGTTTAACATTACATACCAAATATGCTCACAAAATATTAGGTTTCATCAAAAGCAGGAATAAGAGGATAGCAGGTTGAATTAATCCTTATAATTAACATGTGATCTTCAACAGTGTTCAAGATTTCTTCTATGATGAACATTACGCAATGCCGTTCAAGTACCTGTTGATAGTGGTGCAGTGGGACTTAGCCCTCATTTAATCTTTACCTAAACAGGGAGATGCAGTGGCACTTTAGTCCTTTAGTCTGTCCAGCTCTCTCTCACCTTCTCATCTGTACACTCTGCTCAAACAGGTCAGCTTCATCCTTCTTGCTAATACCACGTTCGATGCCATCATGCTTGTCATTTTATAGATGGCCAACTAGCTGAGCCAAGTCTCTGCCACAACCCAGCACTACTGCATCGTACAGTTACACAGCATATTTTTGGTACTGTTTACCTTGTTGGGTTTCATTTCTACGATGTTGAACATCGTTGGAAAATGGTGAGTGAAAAAGAAAGCTCCTACACTTTTGTCATAAAAATAAAAAATTTAGGATTGTTTCCCCAAGAGCCTCAGTACAGAACTGTATTGAAAACACTTCAAAACAGCTTATAGCATCTGATGTAAAATTTAAATTTCTCACATAAATATCAGGAAACACATCAAAATCGAACTCGATAGAAGCGGACTAGACATGACCTTTGGAAATTTGAACCATTTGGAAATGTTTATAGCGTACAATTCAAACTTATGCATTACATTTAAATTTAAGATAATTTAATATTACATTTGTAAAATCAAATTTAAGACTAATTTGAAGGACCCATAAAGACTGACAAATAATAAATAAATCTAATAAAATGAAATTAATATTGATTCAGTAAAAAAAAATAAAAATACAGACTTTTGTTTGTTGTTAACTCCTGTGCTCTAATTTTTGGCTGGGATTTTTCCTTCCTGCAAAATAATTACCTTTTTGGTACACTGTTCTTCTTAACATGCACTTTATATTAAAAGTATTAAATCTATTTCTTGAGGCTTTACCTTTCTTAAACCATTATTATTTTACTGAAACAAACTTCTCAACATCATTTGCAATTCACAAGAAATCAAAGATGAAATGTGCTGAAAATTAGCTTAAACAAAATTAGTCTCTCACATGTCGGTCTGTTTCCAGTCCATTTCATCAGATAAAGCTTCATACACAAGACCACTTGTCTGCAAAGATACAGAAAAACACTGCCGTCAACGAGGTCTCTGTCTTTTTTCCTCTTTCAATTCATGTCTTTAATATAATACATATGATAAACAACGAATACATATTATTTTAGCCATTTATCATTTAATTCACTGCACCAAACAATTAGTTTTTCCAAACAGAACAGAACTTTGCTTTTGCTTCCTTTACT
>JAQQZX010000020.1:13722703-13743139 GCA_030068355.1 Notoglanidium maculatum | reverse complement strand
CATCATTATCCAGTCTCTTTTAAAGTCATAAAAATAAAGAAAAACATTGAATTAGAAGGTGACCCCAAACTTTTGACCGGTAGTGTGTATATATATATATATATATATATGTTGTAGCACTAGTGACATCAACAGCCAAAACCAAATTCCTTGTATGTACAACTTACTTGGCAAAATAAATCTGATTCTGATTCAACTGAAAAGAAATAATAACCGGTAACCAAACTCCACCATATGTTTTTACCTATTAATGATGTTAAATAAAAAAAAAATGCAAATCTTGTGTGGAACCTTATACTGGGTAGATCTTTTAAAGCTACACCATGTAGGATTTCTGCCATCTGGCGGTGAAATTTCAGACTTGCAACCAGATGAATGCCCCCTCTCTAACCCTAACCCCTTTCCCTTTGCGTATTAAAACGGTACAGTGGCCATCAGGTGCCCGCAGCGTACGATCCAAGTGCCTCCAAAATGATATCATCTATCACAGCATTGGGTAGCCAGTAAACTGATATCGTTACTTTATATAGATATTTAGAAATTATTTAGGCTATTTAGGCTGTAAAACTATAGGTCATAACTTCAATGTAAGATAGCACAGTGTGTTCCACATTGTGTAGCATTTTATTGCTAAAGTTAGTAGGATTATAATGTTTTTTATCTCCGTTCGAAGAGTCAAATATCGGGTAGAGCAGCCAGTAACGTTTCCAAGGTGAGAGAGAGAGAGAGAGAGAGAGAGAGAGAGATGGTGGAGAGATGGTGGAGAGAGAGAGAGAGAGAGAGAGAGATGGTGGAGAGAGAGAGAGATGGTGGAGAGAGAGAGATGGTGGAGAGAGAGAGAGATGGTGGAGAGAGAGAGAGAGAGAGAGAGAGATGGTAGAGAGAGAGAGAGAGAGAGAGAGAGATGGTGGAGAGGTCAGAGCCAGGCATGGAAGCGGGGTTTACCAGCAGCTGCAAAAAAGAAAAAGAGAGTGGAAGTCATCCAAAGGTAGCGAAGAGAAGTAACAGCGCTTTGTATTTATAAAGTTATTTTATTATATCGGTCTGCACGACATGAACACCAACAGAAAAGAAAGTGGTATTTACACAGCAGCTCTGTGCTTTACCTGTAGCAGTGTTACTGTAGTTTGGCGTATTATTGCTGTGTAACTGGAGTCATTACTTGAGAAACGTCAGCGATGCTAATGAACGATTATAAATAAATACTACAAAGGAACAGTATCATGCAGTGATATTTTGACATTATTTAAATCCAATTACCTTTCCAGCACAAAACAGGTGTCACTCTGAAAACATTAGTCTCACAAACACCACACTTTGAAAAACCACACCGTGTTTGGTTTAGCGTGTTTTTCGGCTCGTTTTGCTTCACGCTTTCGCTTCTTTGAAGAGGATTTAAGCTCCCTTACAGGTTTCTTGTGTTAAATAATAAGTATGATCCTCCGATGTTTAGAAAGTTTGATTTCTCAAACACGTTAGCCAGCAAACACTGATTCATTTCCTTTCTTCTTCGTCCGTCTTCTGGATTCACGCTGCCGCTTGTAGAAACGCAGAGCTCTAGAGATTTGTCCGTTCTGGACTATTGAAGCAACATGTCCGCCTCCATTCGACGTGGACCAGTTGCCCTACGTAGCTATAAATGGCTCATTCTAAGCTTACAAAAACACAATGATTTGTAATTACACGTATTTGTACACTAGTGAAAACACTAGTGCAAACTGTATCCCATTTCTGCTAATAAATTCCCCTAAATCCTACATAGTGTAGCTTTAAACAATTTAATCAGACCAGATAAATGGAAAGATAAGCAAGACATTTAGGATTTTTTTTTTCCTCCCCCTGGGCTCCCATTGTTTTTCCATAGTTAGCATGCCATTTTGATTTATTTTATTAGCCATGGGCTAGTTTCATTAAATATGGCGATGGTTCAGGACTTGCTTACATTTTGGCCCCTATTTACGAGGCCATATTTTAATAAATATAAAATAACGTCGACAGAAGTCAGAAATGAAAAGTCAGTCTCAAACGCTTTAATTTCAGAGTCTTAAAGAAGAAAGAGAAGTTAGCAAGAGACGCTAGTGTGGAATTTAAAAAAAGGTGAGCCGTTACTCACCAAGGCGATACTGATATCTCGCGCTCAAGCAGATTAATGTGATTAGCTTGCTAAGTCAATTTATGTAGGTAGGCAGCTCTTTAGCTACTTGGCTTGAATTTAACACCGACATATCGTTTAAAATACATTCTGACAAACAACCTTCATGAAAGTATTCGTTACAATACCTTATTTTATTTACTTTACCTCAGAAAGAGACATGTCGTGAGGCACGTGCTCAGTTTCACCTCCGCCTCAGTTGAGTGGTTTTCTTTTTACCCAGAAGTCGACGCACTGAATGCTGTGTTCAAGTTCCCAACGTAAAACTGTTAATATTTGTACAAAATAAACAATTACTTACTTAGCCCACGATCTTTAAGGTTAAAAATCAGTATTAAGTAGGAAACTATGTAAAGATCATGCCCATGTGGGTTTGTTTACATAAAATGACCAAGATCACGCAATGAATATTTATTTTGTTATTTTTAAAATATTATTTTTATTTTGTGCTGAAGTCCTGAAACCTGATTTTTTAAAGTTGTTTACTATACATGTATATGCATCTCAGATACACACAGCAACCATATAATGGAGAGAATTCAGTTAAAGAATATTTATTTTCACCTCGGTATATCACAATGACAGTCTTGCTGCTCTTGTACATAGATGTGGGGTGAATTTGTAGTACATTATCTTGTGTGCACAAGATAAAAAAAAAATTTTTTTAAAGTCACCTTTTGGGACTTTAGGGGCTCCTTTGCAATAATGAGGGTCAAATATTCCCTTTTTTTTTTTTTTTTTTAATCTCATACAGCTCATGTGATTAAGGCTAGCCAAAAAAGTGAGCACAGGAGTTAATTATTTCCGTCAAACTGTTCTTGATTTCATTCAAATTCAGAGAATCTGTATCGGATATGAGGATCACACCCACACCGAGAAACCCTCATCCAGTGCACAGATTTATACATTTGTTCTCTAATTTATGAATCTGTAACTGATCAGTTTCTGTAAATCATGAATAAAGCTAATGTTGGAGTTGGTTTTGATGAGATTGGGTTTGGGTTTAATGTTTTCATTTATCCGTTCATCTTCAATAGGTGCTTTATCCTTGGTCAGACTGGTTATCTTATATTATCCAGAGCCTATTCCGTAAACACTGGGTGTGAGATGGAAAAACACCCTGGATGGGATGCCAGTACATTTCAGGGCACCACACACACATACACACATAATCATTCTCTCTCACCAAGGGACAATTTAGCATAGCCAATCCACCTACTGGCATGTTTTAGGGGTGAGAGGAAACCCACTCAAACAGATGGAGAAGATGTGACACTCAATACAGACAGTAGATCATTTCACATGAAACATTCTACAGTAAAGTAAAATATCATACATTTCAATTTTTATGTTGATTTATGTTTTATGTTTCAATATGATGTATATACAAACTGTCTGAAAGGATTTGATTTTGACGATGTTGCATCAATTCCTGGTTTTTGGTACCAGATGGGCTGGTTTGTGTATTTCAGGAACTGCCGGACTTCTGGGATTTTTCACACACAGCAGTCTCTGGAGTTTACACAGAATGGTGTGTGCAGAGAGTCTGCAGGCTGAAACAACTTCTTGATAGGAGAGATTAGAAGAGAATGACCAGACTGAGCTGACTGGCAGTCAGATAAGCACTCTTTACAAGTTTTTGAGATAACCCTGTACATGTAAATGCGTTCGTTGTGGTTTTTGTTCGCATTCAGAGGCGAACAAGAGATTCCTGCACAGTTTGTCCATTTTTGTGTATGTGTATAAGCAGGAAAAGTGTGGCCACACATTGCATGGTGATTGTGAGTACATTCAGTTCTTAAGTCCCCAAGTTTGAAAGAATACTCCATCAATTTTCAAACTACTTTCTATCCGTAGTGTGTGTTTCAAAGAGAAACATTTTTTGCCAATGCATAGTGCCTCTGTGTACATACTGCCTTCACACAGCAGGCTTATTTGCATACCCGTGTTTATGCGTTTTCCATGCTGGCAGGTGTAATACCAGCATGTTGCTTTATGTTTGTTTGTGTTTTTATCCTTTAAACTCCATTAGTTTGTGTTACCCCCACCACTTTCTCTAGCTAGTTGTGTCTGGCCAACCACCAAACCCGTGTTTGTGCTCTCAGCGTGAGTTTCCAGTGTTGGAAAGTTGGATAAAACTCCTTAAGAGCTTTGGTAAGACTTTCTCTCATATGTGATTTAATCTTATATGGTGATGTAGCCAGGTATTAATTTCAGAGTGAGATGAGGAAAGATGTTTAAAATTAAAATCACAGCTTGATCTGTACACCGATCTGATAAATGTGAAGCGCTTGTCCATATGCCACACTTTGGTATTTATGGTTTTTGTTTTATTTTTATTTCACTATTCTGAAATCATTTGCATGTGTACTTTTTTATCCTCTTACACTTGTAAGGAGTTTGTATTTCTGTACTTATATTTACACTTCATTATTCATTGTGCATATTCTTGTGCATTACAGTCACATTACTATTACTTTACTTTTTCTTATTGCACTATGCTAAATATAGTAGCAAAGAAAATATGTTTGAAATAAGCAAATTAAGGTAACATTTCTCTTTACTGGATTGTTTTGGGGTTTTTTTTAGAAAAAATATAATTTTGCTAAGGATATTTCTAGATATTCTTACTCAATTCAAATGCAAACTTCTACTGGCTAATAATTTTGCTTCTTTCATGTGTCTACTTGAAAGAAACAAAATCATCAGCCAAAAGAGTATGAAAAATTTAAGCCTGAAATTAGTAAATATGTGTCAGGGAAGGTAGGCAGATGCAAGAGTGGATTAATGAAGACAGCACTTTCAAATCCCAAACAGGATCAAAAATCACAGTCAAGAACAAGCAAGGGTCAGGCGATCAGAGAACAGCATGAACTAGGACAGGCAATAGCAAAACTTGAAAACTAGAACGGAATCAAGAACTAGAGAGACTACGACAAAATACAAGGCTTGGTATCAAGTGCTATAAACACATCATGTTACTTCGCAAGGTGTGTGTATGAGCATATAGAGTCCTTAAATAGTCTGTTACTCTGATTGAAACCTCAGTAATGTGCTGCATCAGTAATCATGTGAACGCTGTTGTGTATTTGCACATATATAGTCTTGTGTACTGTTATGTGTTGCACCATGGTCCTGGGGAAGCAACATCTTGTTCCAATGTATACTAACCATATAGAGGAATGACTATAAAAATCAAACATGATCGTGAACATGACAGAGCCTGTAGTGCCTGGGTGTTGTTTTCCATGGTGGCCATGCCTGTAGGTCGTGGTGTGCTCTGGGAATCGTCTGGCACTGATTTTGGTTCTGACAATGTCTTGAATTAGGTTTAATGGTCCTATATTTGTTATTTAATGATCACAAAATGAGAAATATTAGATAACCTTTCCTTTATTCTCTATATGTTTACTTGCTAAAGCACACTATATGGCCAAAAGTTTGTGGACACCTGACCATCATAGCCATTAGTGCTTATTGAACATCTCATTGTAGATTTATTCCCCCTGTGCTGTTATAACAGCATCCATTCTTCTGGAAGGCTTTCCACTAGATGTTGGAGCGTGGCTGTGGGGATTTGTGTTTATTCTGCTACAAGAGCGTTAGAGAAGTCAGGTACTGATGTTTGGTGAGGAGGCTTCAGTTTCAGTTCATCCCAAAGGTGTTCAGTGGGGTTGAGATCAGGGCTCTGTGCAGGACACTCTAGTTCTTCCACTCCAACCTTAACACACCATGCCTTCATGAACCTCGCTTTGTGCACAGAGGCATTGTCATGCTGGAACTGGTTTGGACGTCTTAGTTCCTGTGAAGGGGAATGGTAATGCTACAACATACAAAGACATTCTGTACAATTGTGTGTTTTTCAACTTTGTGGTAACAATTTGGGGAAGACGCAAATATGGGTGTGAGGGTCAGGCGTCCACACACTTTTTCTCAATTAGTTTTCAGTGTTTGATTGTACAACACTGCATGCATAAAAGTTGGTCCATAATTAAAGCTTATTATGAAGGTAAGTCAAATGAAAGCCTTAAAAGCGCAACATAAATTAGTATTAAGATTTTAGAGGAATACGACACTTGTTAAGCACTTGAACACTTGCATTGTATGAAATGGAGATTATGTAGAAAACTAATACTTTTGTGACAAATTTAAATGAAAAATGTAAAAAAGGGTATAATTTGACTCACCTTTGAATTATTATTATTATTATTATTATTATTATTATTATTATTATTATTATATCTAGCTACAATTCTGGGCTTACAATATACTCCCATTATAAATGAGTCTGAAAAACAGGTTTTTCTTCTTTTATCAGTACAGTGAAATGTCTCAAAATGTTTTAAAAAGTCTTCTCCTTGGCATGCACACACACACACACACACACACACACACACACACACACACACACACACACACACACAGACAAATAGAGATTCGGTTGAAAGATTTTTAAGTACATTTTTAAAATATCAAGGTTTCTTATATTAAACACACAATATTTGTCCATATGACACTATCATGTTGTTGTAGTTTCATTAAATCAGGCCAGAAAGTGAAGAGTGTGATGTGACGGCTCTGGATGGAGGTGTAGTCTAGCTGAAAGGCAACACCAGCAGGTTTTAAGGAGATGATGGCCCCTCGGGTTAATCATTAATACTCCCAGTCTACTGCCAGTCTTCTGTAAATAAGATAAATGCCCTCAAGGCACTCGCCTCAGTGACGTACCATTTCAGACACAGCACAGCTTTAATTAGGACCGGAAGGTGTTACCTGTTTCACTGGATTAACGGATTGACGTGGAAAAAGGTGTTTTTAACCCAAAACCCTACGTGCTGGGAG
Source organism: Notoglanidium maculatum (assembly GCA_030068355.1). Lineage (NCBI taxonomy): Eukaryota > Metazoa > Chordata > Actinopteri > Siluriformes > Auchenoglanididae > Notoglanidium > Notoglanidium maculatum. Next base: position 13,736,145 of record JAQQZX010000020.1, on the reverse strand, counting down.
AGTCATCCGGTCAGACATGTACTGGATATGAGATGTGAACCTTTGGATCTACTTTGGATGAGGCTTTTGTTTTTAAAGTGTTAATGCTTGCTACTGAGTGAAGTTGCGTTCAAAATTCAGTTCCAGCTGTTTCCTTATAATCATCTCGATAACACACCAATGAAAAGAAACAGTGGAAGTCCAGTGAAGACTAATAACACGTTTCATCAGCTACAGCCACCGCAACCGAAGAGGACTTACAGTGCTGATGATCTCCATCACACAAACACCCGCGACCACCAAGATCTCAGAAACAACATGTTCTTCAAAGACAAGTTTGATGAAGAAGAGGAGGATTCAGGGATTAAATCAGGTGGGTCACATTGGTTAGAGATTGATATTGATTATTAGGAGGGGACGTTATGAGTAAAACCAGTGCTTATTAGAGGACATAAGATATAAAAGTTATTATTCAACTTCATATTATTGAGCTATTTGATTATCATGACTACATCAGGGGATGTTTTATTCTATTTTACTTGTTTATATCCACTGTAATTTTTTTCATTGTGGTTCTTATTCATCAACATAGAATCATTGTTCTAAAATGAATTAGGCCAATAATTTTTTCTTCTTCTTCTTCTTCTTCTTCTTCTTCTTCTTCTTTTTCTTCTTCTTCTTCTTTTCATCTTAGCTTATCTTCTTCATCTTCATCTATTCTTATTCTTGTCTTATTACTATTATTATTAAATCTAGGGCCTAAAGTGAGGTTAGGTTTATACCTGAAATGTGCAAATTTCTTTTGTACAAATAAAGTTTTTCTTCATTTGGCCTGTTTTTTCATTACTATTCAGATCTGCTTTATACTACTGTGGAATTAAAATGATGTTTTGAAGTCTGTAATGTAAAAGGAATTTGACACAAATGTACAAAGAAGGCTTATTAACCTGATCTTCATGACAATCATCCTCAACGTACAATAAATATATTAGGCTATTAGATGCTTGATTGAATGTAATCGACTTTTTAATTATATAATTAGCATTATAAATTTTTCAAAAATATGATTGTGATTGGCTCGTTTTCGACAATTTTTTTTGTTTGTTTTTTTAATTATTTATTTATTCTACAAAATGCCCATTTTCATCTATGACAGGTTCCTTTTATCTCCAACAATTTCTGCATATTTTTAAGATTAATTTATTTCTCAAAATTACATTTTTTAAATCCATGATTGGCTCATTTTCTATCACCATCTTTCTCAATGTCTATTTATTATTGTTCTCCTTCTTTTCTCATTATTCTTCTTTGTCTAATTTTATTTGTTATTCTTCCTCTTCATCTTCTTGAAAAAGCAGTCATGATTCAGCCAACTTTATATATTTGTAATTTAGTCTAATGCAGTGTTATAAATCTTTTACAAAAGCACAGGAAATTGTCTCTACCTATCTGTGAAATATAATCAAATTTTCTGCCACACTAAGCCCTTGGCCAGTGATACTTGTTTCTACTTAGATAAAAAATTAATTTATATAGAGTATAATTTATTTACCAGAGGCTGACGAAAGCAATGGCACCATCTCCTCTGAAGACGACTTAGACCAGCATGAATATTCAAAGAATTTCACTCTGAAGCAAATGGTGACAAAGAAGAGCATCAGTGAAATCATCAAGGACAAGAAGAAACAAACTCAGTTAACACTTCAATGGTATCGCCATCTCATCCTCACCTGTGGTGAACCTTAAGATCGTTCTAGCAATTTTTACTTGCTAACATTTTCTTGTCATTTAGGCTTGAGGAAAATTATATCGTTTGTGAAGGAGTCTGCTTGCCTCGCTGCATCCTGTATGCACATTACTTAGACTTCTGTCGCAAGGAGAAATTAGAACCTGCTTGCGCTGCCACTTTCGGCAAGGTACACATGATTATTTAGATTTTTTTTTTTTTTTTAATTTTGAAATGTTATTGAGTGTTTAACTGTTGCGCAATCTCAATCAATGAGCAAAAGAAGCAATGAATGTGTATTTTCTGTAGACTATACGGCAAAAATTCCCTCTCTTAACGACTCGAAGGCTCGGCACCAGAGGCCATTCAAAGTAGGGAACACTAAAATATTTGTCTAATATCTTTAAGCATCATTGTTTATACCTTACAGTGTGTTTTCAGTGTGGTTTTCTGTCTTTAAGGTATCATTATTATGGAATCGGGATTAAAGAGAGCAGTGCTTATTATCATTCAGTGTACTCAGGAAAAGGCCTGACCAGGTAAACCTAAAGCTCCAAGCTTTGTCCTTTCAGTTCTTAGTAAAGTAAAAGGAAAATTGAAAGATGAATCGTGGAAAGTTTCACCTAATGATGATGTAATACAGCTCAGTGCAAAAGTTTGCACCCCCCATGATTTTTTTAATGGAAAAAATTTAAATGAACCTATATTTGACAATTTATCTATAAATCATATAAGCAAAATCCACAGAAAGATTGGTTGGAAAGTTGGAAAAGACATTTTGCAATCACTGTCTCAATCGCCAGGCCTGTTTAAAGCAGGATTAATACTGAATATTGGGAATAAATAAATATGTTCCAATAAATTATATAATTAAATAAAGTGATCAAATAGCTGTGAATTGGTATGTGTTGAAATACACAAATTACCAATATTTTTTCTTGTTATAATGAAAAGAATTTTTTAACTATTGATAAGTGTGATTCTTTGTCTTCTTCATTTTGTTATAAAGGGGATACAAACTTTTGCACTCCACTACAAAATTAGTGAAGAATGTTTAATAGATTTTTTTCTCTTTTTTTCTTTGCATTTTGTAATGATTGTAAACTTTCTTGAAAAGTGTATTATTCTTGTGTGTTTCATCACAGATTCTCTGGCAGCAAGATGAAAAATGAGGTTGAATTTTTAATGTTAATATTTAAACCTTAACTCATGTGATCTTACGTAGTACAATGCACAGAATGATGTGATTATGCCACTTTGAGTTTTTGTTAGTAAAAAAAATTGTTGAGTAAACCATAATTATGGTTAAGATGAGCAAAATAGCTATTGATTGATAATGAAATGATCATGAAATGAAAAATCTTCAGTTTAAAAAAGGTCTATATCTATATACAGTATGTCTCTTGTTTGTAATTCACAGGGAGGTTTCACACGAAAATATTCTCTCAGTTCTAAAACAGGAACCTTGCTACCAGAATTCCCAAGTGCACAGCATTTATTGCTTCACGAATCCATTTCAAAAGAAAAGGTTTGTTTATTGTAGGTCCTGTTAACACTGAGCACACTCATATAATAGCTTGTTCCCACAAGATAAATAACTTGTTTCTGCAAGATAATGTTCCCACAAGATAATAGTGTGTTTCCACATGGTAAAATAAATTGTTTCCACAGGACAAATAACTTTATTTCCACAAAATAATAACTTGTTTCCACAAGATAAATAATGTGTTCCTGCAAGATAAACAATTTGTTTTTACAGGATAATAACTTATCACGAGATAATAACTTGTTCCCACAAGATAATAACTTGTTTCCACAAGATAAAACCTATTCCTACAACAACAACAAAAATAACTCGTTCCCACAAGATAGTGTGTTTCCACATGGTAAAATAAATTGCTTTCACAAAACAAACAACTTTGTTTCCACAAGATAATAACTTGTTCCCACAGGATAAATAACATGTTTCCACAAGATATATAACGTGTTCCTGCAAGATAAATAATTTGTTTCCACAGGATGTGTGTTCCCACAAGATAATAACTTGTTCCCACAAGATAAAACCTATTCCTACAACAACAACAAAAATAACTCGTTCCCACAAGATAATAGTGTATTTCAACATGGTAAAATAAATTGTTTCCACAAGACAAATAACTTTGTTTCCACAAGATATTAACTTGTTCCCACAGGATAAATAACATGTTCCACAAGATAAATAACTTGTTTCTGCAAGATAAAAACATGTTTCTGCAAGATAATAACTCATTCCCACAAGATAATAGTGTGTTTCCACATGGTAAAATAAATTGTTTTCACAAAACATATAACTTTGTTTCCACAAGATAATAACTTGTTCCCACAGAATAAATAACATGCTTCCACAAGACAAATAACTTGTTGTGAAACAATTTGTTTCCACAAGATAAATGTGTTTCCACAACATAAAACTTATTCTTAAAAATAAAAATAAAAATATTCCCACAAGATAATAATGTGTTCACACAAGACAAATAACTTGTTCCTTCAAGATTTAAAAAAAAAAAAATCACCTTTCAGGACTTTAGGGGCTCTGTAAATCTGTAATTCACATTTCTCAGGTAACTATTCTGATTATTCAGTCTGTATATTTTTATAACTGTACATATGGACTTTCTTCCCTGATGCATTTTTAATTTAGGTCGACACACTGATCATGATGTACAAAACTCACTGCCAGTGTATTCTCGACAATGCCATCAGCGTCAACTTTGAAGAGGTACGACTTTTCAACCGAAAGAAAAGAAAAACAGAAAACAGTTGAATTGAACAATTTAAAACCACAGTCTCAATAAGCTCTAATAATAAAACCACAGCCCTGCTGAAGTCACAAATATGATTGATCCGAAGGTGTTGATTCATTTTCTACTACAGCAGCTCTGAGAGTAGTGAAAACAGTTAAGCAAAATTCATAGATTTATATTAACGTTCTGCTATATTACTGTTTCTATAGTAACAATGAGATGTTATGGAAGGAGTCTCCAGTGTCAGTGCTTTATAACAGTCAGTAAGTTTTCTGCCATGGGAAGTCTTCTGGTTTCTTGATAACATGACAAGCTATGTTTTTTTTGGTTGCTGTTGTTGTTGTTGTTGTTTTTGTCATACTACTCCAAGAGAGAAAAAGAGAGGTTGGTGAAGGAACAACTGTTTATAGCTGCTATAACGTAAGCCGCTTTTTAACTGCTTTTATGGACATTCCACGATATTAAATGTAACTACAAATGGGGAAAAGGTATGACTTGTTAATAAAAATTGAAGTGGTTTTTCAAGAAGATTAAAAATCTTCAGGATGTGCTGTTATAGAAAATGAATCAACTTTAAGGTGTTAACAGTTATTGATTATGTTCTTATAGCAGCAAATGATTTATTCCTTCAATGTATTTCAGATCCAAAACTTCTTGCTGCATTTCTGGCAAGGCATGCCGGACCATCTCTTACCTCTGCTGGAGAATCCAGTAATCGTGGATATTTTTTGTGTGTGTGACTCCATACTATATAAGGTGTGTGTGTGTGTGTGTGTGTGTGTCTGTGTGAGGGCAAAACACAATTCCATGTGGAATTCAGGCTACTTTCATTACATTTAACATAAATGAGGTCGTATATTATTACAAAGCTATGACTGCTAAGAAGGCCTCAATGTAATGTCCCATTCACTTTTCACACAAAGTCTTTCAAACTTGTAACCATGTTGGTCTGTGTGACGACACAAGGGCATGAGCTCATCTCAAATTACTTGCGTTTCTCAGGTCCTGACTGATGTTCTCATTCCCGCTACAATGCAGGATATGCCGGAAAGGTTGGTTCCCTCTGTAATTGGGTATAGATTGTAACAAAGTTTCGTATTAACCAGCAGCCATCAGTGCTTAACAATTTATTATTCTTTGGTTTACAGTTTTTTTTCAATTCTTAAGTTTGCTTAATTAGATTTTTTCTCCAGTACACTGTACCCCTTACCTCATGTTCATAATTTTCTTGAACTATGTAAAGTAACATTTATTAATTTTGGCACAACGTGTCTAGTCTTTTGGCAGATATCCGCAATTTTGCAAAACTCTGGGAACCCTGGATGGTTTCATCTTTGGAAAATCTGCCAAAAATCCTGTCAGAAAAGAAGCTGCCAATAGCTCGGCGCTTCGTCTCGTCCTTAAAGCGCCAGACCTCCTTCTTACACCTTGCTCAGGTCAGCATGTTTCCCAGCGACACTTTTGCATGGATGTTAGATATTCTTGATTTTTTTTAAAAGCGATGTTTTTTTCTTCTGTAGATCGCAAGACCAGCTCTTTTTGACCAAAATGTTGTGATGGCCATGGTGAATGACATTGACAAAGTAGATTTAAACAGCATCGGCTCCCAGGCGCTCCTCTCAAACACTAGCGACCAGGACCTGGATTTCTACTCCGAATGTGAGTCAAAATACCAGAAATTATTTGTTTCTATTTTCATAAAAAACAGCCTTAGCATTAATATAAGCAGAATTGACAACCCATCAAGATTTCCCAGCTTACTGTGTATAGTCTTAAGCCCTTTGATCCATTTGTAGATATTGATAAAAGAAAGCGATTGTTTTAGCTGGGTGGATGAATCTCGCGGCACTTAATTTTGCTGTTAGTTGAAAGCTATTTTGACAAATAAGCTTATGGCGTAAGTAAGGAATAAAACACGATTCAGAGTGCTTTTGTAGGAAAGTAATCAACAACAGGATGGTGTAATGAAGCGGGATTACTTGCTGTGTTTCCATTAACCTGTTTAATGTGCAATTTGAAATTGTGAACTAAAACACAAGTATTGGAAAAGTGAATTTCAAAAAACTCTCTAATATCGCAAAAAAACATAACTGAGGTGATTTTTAAGATGACCCAGTGAAGCAATATTTCACAAAACATAAATAGAAGTAAATTTTTCACATTTATTTTTCGCATTCTCATCACATGAAATGACATGAAGAGCAAATGGAAACGTCAACTTTTTTGGGAAAAAAGATCGATCTATAAGAGTTATCGTGAGAGGAGTCCAACAATTCCAGCTTTCCAACAATTATAGCTTTTAATTTATTACAGACCAGCATGTCATCATTTTTATTGGTTTTTGGTAAAATGTAACGTAGTAGAATATCCACCAAACAGGTTATTTAGCTAGTTTTATCACTTATTTTGTATGTGTTATAAAGAATCATTGGCTTTCAATTGAAATTAATTTCTTTCTTTCTGAAAGACTTTAATGGAAAGCATAAAGTTACAGCTTTACATCTGACTGTTACAAAGCTCTGACACTGGAGACTCCTTTCAAAAAGATTACGTCTGACATGCAAGTCCCTGTGAATGAGAAACGATAATGCGTTAGAACATGGCCATTAATATAAAATAGTCATTTGTCTTACAGCCAGAACCATGCTCATAGCTCATCTTACAGAAAATTAATCAACACACTCTGACCAATCAAATTTGGCGTATTTAAAAATTGCGCTAGATTTGGATTCGGATTTGGGCTTCAGTCTGTCGTCAAATCTAAATTTACAGTGTAAATTTCTGACGACACTATTAGAGCTCATAGCAAATAGTGTACGGTGTCCATTATTGTTTATAAAATTGCTCATTGTTCTATGCTCATCTCGTAGATGACTCTGTTGCAGTGTTCCAAGAGTTAAAGGACCTCCTGAGAAAAAACGCCACCGTCGAGTCTTTTATTGAGTGGCTGGACTCTGTGGTGGAACAGAAAGTCATTAAGGTTGGACGAAAGTAAAATATACACTCATCAGACCCACAGTAGCTGCAACGGAGTGAGTATAATATTTATTTCCGTTCTCTCATCAGCCCAGTAAACAGAACGGCCGCTCAGTGAAAAAAAGGGCCCAGGACTTTTTACTGAAATGGAGTTTTTTTGGAGCCCGTGTGATGCACAGCCTGACTTTAAACAATGCCACGAGCTTTGGTAAGTTTTTAGGGATTTCCTGAGCAATTCATAATTATGTCTTAAAGATTTCATACACTTCAGATTCTTCTTGATTAGAAGAACGTAAACGTGAAGAGTTTATTTAAAGCTTTTTTTTTTTCACTCCCACAGCACAAACCCTCCACTCAGTTTGGTTACAGAGCCACAATGTGCTGTAAAATGTAGTGACCCATCCTGAGTAAACAACTCTTTATCTTCTGACGCGTGTGCACTGATTAGGAAGAGCTCAGCTCTAGTTATGTTAGCTTTAGCTGGTCCTGTGGACACACACACACACACACACACACACACACACACACGTCAAACAGTCGCACTTAGAGAGGCCATTACATGACCTCACTGGACAGGCAGCAGGCAGAGATTCAGACAGCTTAAATAAAAAGGACCTTTTTATGAAGTCCAAACATTTTACCATCTTCTCATGATACAGAGAATACAGACATAACTGTGCCATAAAAGCAAAATTTTTATGAAAGTGTGTTGAATTTGGAGATCTATGGGAAATTCTGAACATATTAAATGTTTTGAGTAATTCGTTTTCATACCATCTGGATCTTAGTTTGTACATAGGACTTGTTAAATTATTAAATTAGTAAAGATACAAAGAATTTGTAGATATAATTTTTTTGGTAAATTTTGTAAACATTTTTCATGAGAAAAATGCAGAAATATGGGGGAAAGAAAAGGAACAAGTACTCTTCATAAGTAGAAATACAATCACCTCCAGAATTATCATTATTTATAAATAAATAAATAAACAAATAAATAAATAAACAAGCAATAGAAAGAAATGTTGAAATGCAAAGGTGCCTTTAAAGGTAATAAAATGAAAATGTTAAAATATCTATGCCTTAATATAATTACTAGTAATAAAACAATACGTTTTAAAAATAAAAAAACAAACGTTTCCCTTTTTGCATTTAAAAACTGTTTTTTTTTATATGCAGTTGTATCAGGTTTCTTACAGAACTTGCTACACTTCTTTCTCTGCATTGAAAATCCCAGACATCCTTGAGGATGTTTTTATTAGAAACGTGGTCCATTGTGGTATATGACTATACATAATTTTTATTTTTAACTTCAGGAAATATCCTTTTTTTTGCTTTGCTTTTTCTTTTTATTGACGCAAATGCACTGGGCATAAAATAGGCAATACGTTAGCATTTATGTAAAAATAATAATATTTTTGCACAGTTCTAGAAATAGTTTAAATACGTTCTAGCTTTGCTTCACGGATATAAGAGAGGAAGAATTCTTTCCCATAAACAGTACATTGACCTCATTAATCACTACTAGCTAATAATTAAAGTTTGATCTGTAATAAATGTGTCCCAAGATATATAACTCGTGTAACTTGTTGAGAAATCTCTACTCAGGCTCCTTTCACCTCATTCGGATGCTGTTGGATGAATATATCCTGCTGGCAATTGAAACACAGTTCAATAATGATAAAGAGCAAGATCTACAGAATCTCCTGGATAAATATATGAGAAATGCAGGTAAACCTGTCGTTTAGGGTTTTTAATTATTTTACCTGCTGCCAGTTTTATTCAGGAAGCTGATATTGTTCTTAAATGTTTTCAGATGCCAGTAAGGCGACATTCACGGCTTCCCCGAGTTCATGCTTCCTCGCAAATCGTAATAAAGCAGGGACTGTGAATAGCGATTCATCCGTGAAGAACGAGACCCAGCCGGAGTACACACACCTGTCTGTTCCAGGAACTCAGCACGGACTGGGGGCCACCATGGTGGTGTACCAGGGGACGGACACAGACAGCTTTACACTATCTGGTAAACACCTGAAATAAGAATAATGCTCTACAATAAAGTCCAAATGCCTGAGTAAGAAATAATCTCAATTTATGAACACTAGTATATTTCACTTCATTCTTCACCAATCTAGGTAAGTTGTTTTGAGACAATACGTAATTTTTATTGATTTGCTAGAAAGGTGATGGTTTATCTTGTAGGGTGAACATTATCTCACTATGTAAAGAACCTAAACTTAACTGTTGAACTTTACTACCTCATTAACACTGTGACATCGTGGCTTTAAATATATTCGCATATAGTTGGCGACTTCATTGAAAAAGATATATCAGGTAACACAGGGAAGGATATTGATCTCAGACTTCCGTTAAACAGGTGCTTAACTTGATTTTATAAGCTGCCCATTCAGATGATTTGAAATGACTTGTGTGCACTTATCATCTCCGGGGTTGCCAGGTTTTTCTGGAGTAGCGCTCTGGAGGTGAGAGATTTTCAGTTGTATCCAGGCCAATCCCATTAAATCAAGCACTTGCCAGGAATATAAATCAGGTGAAAGGAAATGAGCCAATCACAGATAAGAATAAAGGCTTTAAAAAAAAAAAAAAAAAAAGTCAAGAAATAAAATGTAAAGAAATGAACGGCTAATAAAAAATGACCAGATATAAAAGGCAATTCTGACATATAAATAAATAAGAGTATATATAAAAGCATATATTGCTTCATGAATATTGGATAGCCTAAAAGACTGTGTACAGGTAAAATTGAGGATGATTGTCATAAAAATTAAAATTGTGTTAATTTATCATATATGTCTTTTTTTTTTCTCAATTTAGCAACCTTCTTTATGTAAAATGGCTGCCAGTGTGTAAAATAGCACTCTTATCCCACTGTAGTGTAAAGCAGGTCTGAATAATCGAGAAGGTGCACATAAAATACTAAAACAGTTATAGTAAAATGAACTTGATTGCATATTATATAAGAATGCTACTTAATATTGCACATTATATAAACAATGCCAATTACTAATTGTAAAATATTAAAGGACATACAGTTGCAAAACCACAAAGTTAAAACTAAGCCATTTTTATAAAAGAAAGCAATTTACATTTAAAATATACAAATGTTTGTTCCATGAATGTATTTCTCAAATGAAAAATAGCTTAGTTGCATTAGTGCATTATGTATTTAGTAATTAGTATAAATGTAAATGTTGTAACAGGAGTTCGCAGGGGTGAAGTCAGATATTTACCACATATTTCAATGCACCAAAGAAACAAGTTAAAAATGTGGTGTAATATTTCTTTATCAAGGCCAGATGGACTACTCCCAGAGCAGTGGTCCGTTGATTACCCCTCCCATCTCTCCGGCTATGGCAAACCGAGGCAGCGTGATCAACCAGGGCCCGATGGCAGTCAGATCACCAAGCAGCTGCCCTGTCCAGCCTCACACACCCTGTCAGCCTTTCCCTGATGCCATGTACCAAAGCCTGCCTGCCTCCACCTACTACGCCAGTTCCTCCAGCTACCTGCCTACGAGCCTGACACAGACCCACACGCCCCCCACGGCTTACCAGGCTCGCAGCGAGTGTTCACGCTATTCCTCCTTCAATGGTCAGCAGCTTGCTAAGGACTGCTTTAATAGCAGCTGCAGTGGTGTAACGTACAGCTCCAGAGCCTCATCAGCAAGCTACCCGTCCACTTCTGAGCCCAATATCGAGGTTCAGGGAGTGCAGCTAATGGACTACGGATTTCCTGGGAGTGGAGGAGGATGTTCAGGTCCAGTGTACACCAACACAGCACACAGCGGTGTGTATTTTGTTTTGTAATTAGCACCAAGTAAATAATGTAGGATCAAGATTGGCAGGTCTGGATCTTCAGAATATCACCAATGGTCAATTAAACTGGTCCAACGGTAAAAATTTTAATTTTGGAATATTTAATAACTAAAAGAGCCTTATGATCATTTAAAAAAAATCATTTACACATGTAAACATGCACATATAGAGCCATAGTCAGAGTCGGCAAAGTCCAAAAGTTAGTGTCGATACTTATGTGTGGAAATTTGCACATATCCCGAGATGGGCTAAGTAGGTGTTACATTGAGTCCCAGGCTCAACATTCAGATTATGCAAATTACCTTCATAGTTCATGCTCCTAAAGTTTTCTGAAGTTTTATCTCTAGTAGAAATACCAAAGAAAGAATTTCAAAAGGGTCTTAAACACAAACACTAAGTTTTAAATCCAAAAAAACAGGGATAGAAAATACGGACTAAACAAGGAAGAAGTTTATTTCTTTGCTGTTAAGTACTATAATACAGTGTTACATAAACATAAGAGACAATTTAAAAATCTAAATAAAAAACTAGAAATATAACGATATATGGGAAGATGGCAAGCATTTATAAATAGTCCTAGTTGTAATTATTACATTAATCACTGCAGATTTGGTTTCATTCAATGATTTGACTTCTATATAAACTATTTAGCACTTTTAAAATAGCAATTGATCCTATTATTTTGCGTGTTATGTTTTTACGTTGTGCTCTGCCATTACTCATCAGGATGAAGCCATGAGAGCTTAATCGAGGTCATGAAATTGTAATGTGTGCATGGAATATGTGTTATTTTATCACACTATAATAAAATAACGCCAATGTTTTTATTATTCCAATGCTCTCGATTATGAAGGAAATACGCCCACGGTTTGAAAGATAAGCTGACCAAGCACTCCTCTGCTACACTTACAGCTCACTTTAAGTGTTGTTCATAATTTTATCCATAAACAATTTGATCCTTGAGGTAAGCAATGTCACCTCAGTTGTCCTCCATGTGAAAAAAATGTCTTCACCTATTTATATATTTGATATTACATGTTTTGTTGAGTGCATCTACAGCCCAAAATACACATTAGTGTGATATCTATTGCGGATAAGATAATTAGATTAAAAATCTAGTTTTGCCTGTACTTTAAGTGCTTTCCTGTCTCACTTCCAGGCTACTATGGGAACAGCAGCTACGTGGACACGCAGAGGATGGGCTCGTTAATCGATCAGCATGTATCAGTGATCAGCAGTGTGACCTCCACTCGCTCAGTCCCTTCATACGCTGAGGTCCATGACCCTCTCAACATCCTGAACGACACGAGCAGAAAGCCAGCAGCTCCTTACTTCCCTGCGCAACCTACTCTCATTACACGCTCAGCAGGTGAGAAGACAAAACTTTCCAAATTTATTAGCATTTTATTACAAGAGAGTACATACAAGGAGTTTGGATCGTATACTGACATATTTTATTTAATATATATTTTTTATTGTAGCTGGATGAATTAATAAAGGATATAAACCAAATCATATAATCCAACCCAGTCTGACAAAGCAAAAATATATGTAACACATTTGCGCACCTTCTATACCATGAATATCAACGTTCTGTCTGGTGTTAGCTTGATTAATACACTGGTATACATCATGTGCTTGTGACAGAACGTCCATATTCATCATATATAAGTTGTACGTGAGGGTTGGGTTTTTACATTTAGGTTATCCATATATATGTTGTTTACCATCCAAATTTATTGCTGATAGTTTATCATGCACTGAAGAAATTGTGAAATTTTAAAAACTTGATTTCCAACTGTCATAACAATTATGGGACTCTTGAGTTTCTGAAATCAAGGAAGTTAAATAAACAAAAAATGTGATTTTTAAACATGTAAATCTTCTTCAAAGGATGATTCCGATGATATTCCGACTGGGGGTAAAATAATTGATAGCACAGTACCTGACTCGTTTGCTTTGTCATATTCTCAGAAATGTATTTAGCTTCGGCCAAACCTCAAAACATATCATAACTACCGTATACACCACCAGTCAAAAGTTTGGACACACTTTCTAATTCAATGTTTTTCTTTATTTTTATGACTTTAAAAGAGACTGGATAATGATGGACTGGTGTTTCTCTTTACTTAGTTGAGCGGTTGT
>JAQQZX010000020.1:13683599-13708144 GCA_030068355.1 Notoglanidium maculatum | reverse complement strand
CTCAGTTGTATAAATGAGATATATGTAAGTCGCTCTGGATAAGGGCGTCTGCCAAATGACATAAATGTAAATGTATTTGGCCACAATGACAAGAGGTACAGAGGAACACTGTACTAGCTGTTAAGCATGGTGGTGGGGGCATCATGCTCTGGGGTTGTTTTGGTCCCAGTAGATGGAATAATGAAGAACCTCAGAATTCTTCAGCATAACCTCAAACCATCAGCTAGACAGTTGAAACTCAAACAAAATTGAGTGTTCCAACAGGACAGTGACCCCAAACACACATCAAACCTGTTTGAGGAATGGATAAAGCAGGCTAACATTAAGCTTAAAATAAATCCTGACCTCGACCCTTGAAAGATGGCTCCGTACCAGGAAACGCTCAAATGTAATTGAACTCTGCAAATTCTTCTATGTTTATAATCAATAAAGATAAAATGTACAACAGAACAACAAGAGTCAAAAGTACAATATCATTCTACAATAAATAGAAAATTGTCAGCAAACTGCTGCGATATAGGAGGAATAAAACACTTCGGGACATGCTGTTATTGGAAAATAATCAACTTTGGGGAGTAACAGTAACTAGGCTTCGGAATGAACTCATTGTTCCACAAATTGTTTGATCTTATAATTTCAAGGTTATGAAATACAAACGTATTAAAGGGTCTTATTTTTCGTTTCAGTCATAATGCTGTAAAGAATGGCAAAATGCTTTTGAATGGTTGTAATTGATTTAATAAATAAAAAAGTAATTCTTTCAGTCTGGAAATTTAATTTCTCATACATGTCTGAGTTTTTTTGATAATATAGAATTTATCTGTATAAACCTGGTGGCTTAGGAGAAAGTGATTACACTGAAATTGTCAATGTCAGGGGCATTTCAGACCCCCCCCCGCCGTTTTCTTTGCATCCACTTGCATCTTTCCATGCTCTTGTTTTACTCTCTGTATTGACTTACTACTCCACCTTGTCTAGCTTGACCTTCTATTATAAGTTGCTTAGAAACCCGGGAGAAAAGATTGAGATGCTTCATCCAAGCCTTTGTATCTCGTCTCTTTCATGCTGTTTTTGTCAGCCTCTATCCTGCCTTGCACGGGTGCTGTAATAGCGGAACGGCTTCTCGTTTTCATTGTAAGAACCCATCCCGCTGGTGTGTCATCACCTCAGCTCACAGACTTTTAATTTATTTTCCACTTCACATCTCTCTCTCTCTCTCTCTGCTGCTTCATCTTTTTGGGAGCTTTTACATTTTTTTGCATGTATTAAATGAATACAGGGACACCACAGATGTGAATTTTAACCATGCTTTTGTAGATCAGACCCTTCCCCACACCAATGTGCACCTCTAATAAAGGAAAAAAAAAAAAACCTGCATCCAGAGTGACAAACAGCGTATGGAGTCAACAATCATGTTTTGATTTGCACCTGTTGTGGTGTTAGCGAGAGGAGAGGAACATGCCGCGTGCTGATCTTTCTCTCATTAATGAGCTCCGTTTGTTGAATGGCTCCTCCGGCCGGTGCCATCTTTTTCATCCCCTGGCCTGCCCTGCCTTTTGTGCTCACCTCCCAGCTCACCTAAAGGAAATAGCATTATATGGGCTTTCAATTAAAGTCTTTGGGGACAGAAAAAAAAAGCAAGGCGGAGGAGAGAGAAGAAAGCCAGGAAGAAAGGCTTATTCTTCCAGGCCTGGAAATGGTTCTTAATTAGGAGATATGTTTAGATGTTTAATGAAGGAGATGCTAAGGCTAACGGCATCAAGGCAGCGCTTAACAAACACTCAGGTTATCCCGAAAGGAGCAAAGCTAAAATGTGAGAAATGTTTTTCAAATGGTGTATTTAAGGCTGCATAATTACGGCTTTTAGAGCGGCCAGCACGCATGACTCTGACACGCTGAATACCTGGGCACGCGAGGCTAAGCTCGGCCCGGAGATTCGGAATTCCCTCTTTCATTCCCGACACGGTATCAAAGTACTCATGAATGATTCGTGCCTTAATGAGGCTGATAAGTTCATTAATATGAATTCCAGCAATAATGAGATCATTAGTAAATCTTTAGATCAGCCTAATCAGGTTGCCTGCGTCACAGCCCTAATGATTTTGCAAGCATGTAGTCATGGGTTACTTTCGTATCACAATTAGGCTAATTAAAGGAAAAAACATTTAATATGTCTGTAGTAAAACATTCTGGTCTGCAGCTTGCGATAATTTGGACCCAAGCAGGATCTCACTTTCACTTATCAGAACCAACCCTGTTTACTTCATTTCTACCATTTTCTTTTGCTTTTAAAATCATGAACATAAAACATGTTTTCTTGCACACCTCAATGTTGCCTGTATACTATACAAACCGGTCCAGCATTATATAAAATACGGAAAATAGAAAACAGAATGATGTCCGCCATCTTGGAATTGTGGCGCTCACGCAACAGCCATGTCATGCGTTCTGACAAAACAGCATTTTCATGGTGTTTATGGCATTTAAGTCCTCCAGAGTACTAGCATAAACGTGAATGTTAGCCGCATCCGTGGCATAAGACACAAAAACTCTTGTGCCATCATCAATTCGCCATCACCACCACTCCCTGATTATACTAAAACACAGAAAATCCTGAGAACAGCACCGCAATCACGTGTACCAGTTTGGAATCGTGGCGCTCACACGTCTGCCACGTCATGTGATCTCCACAAAACAGCGTTTACAGATTTATCCGCTTGATTTGAGAAAATGTGTTTTGCTTTACAGAAAGGTCCCGTGAACTTCAACTGTGAATAATCACTTGGTCGTACGTGTGTTTTTAAGACGCTTCACCTTTCACACACTTTTCACATGCATTGCTCCTGTGATACCACTTGAATTCACATGTGGAATGTCGTGTTGTGTGAACTACACCTTAGCACGTTTTGGCAGACGTGATAACACATGTGATGGCATTTTATCATTTTTTCTGAAAGGGTTTAGTGGCTGAAAATGTTGTTTCGGTCTGGATGAAAAAGCAAAACAGAGGAGAAAAGATGTTTACAAATCTAATATAATTTAGTGGTTTTTTTATGATTTGGAATTTAATATAATAACTTTTACTTATTACGAGTTAAATTTCTTTATACTGTGAAGGTCAACACAGATAGCTGAGATATGTAGCAACTTCTACAACATCCTTCAGTTAATTTTTTTTTGTTCTGTTGTAATGAGCACACACATACGCAATCCCTCTCTTTATATCCCTCACACACACATCCCCTGAGCTTTTTTGCCCCCTGGTGCTCTTGGGTGGTTTCGTTTCTTCGTTCTCTTTTTCAGCTGTCCTACTACAGTTACACGGCCGTTTCTAACTTGGTGCCTATCCCAGCAGTGTGGAGGCTCGGCCACATGACCGTTGATTCATGGGGACGCCCATAGAGCTGTCATTTCCAGGGCAGGTGTCGAGAAACTGGCCGGGCGCCTGAGCAAAGAAAAAGATTCTGACCTCATCCTGAAATACTGCAAGATGATGGCCTGCTGGTCACAGGACCCAAGGTAGTGACATAAAAGGGCTTTTCTAGATACAGAAATGAAACCTGATCAAGTCCAATCACAAGTCGCAGTCATGCTGGAGTCTTACGAAGGGCATGCTGAATGACAGAGAAGGCGGCTTTGTTTTCCGCAGTTCATTCACACTCTGTGTTTAATCAGTGAGCTGAAATAAAGATAAATATGAACCTGAAATGAGAACAAATAATAAGTAAATCAGGTTCTATCAATATTAAAAAGATATTATTATAATTTTTTTTGGCATTCCCATCAGATAGCTCTTAAAAGCCCACTATGTAGGATTTACGGGGCTCTATTAGCAGAAATGGAATATAGTACTCATAAGTATGTTTTCATGAGTGTATAATTACCTGTAACTATGAATCGTTGTGTTCTCATAAGATAAGAATGAGCCCTTTATATCTACATAGGGAGCGGATCCACCTCTACGGAGCCGCCATGTTGCGCCGCTACAGTAGCCCAGAATGGACAAACCTCTAGAGAACAGCTTCCACGTTTCACTTTTTTACAAGTTGCAGCGTGAAGCCAGAAGCACCAGAAGGATGACATAGAAAAAGAAAGTAAGGCAAAGAAGAAGAAAAAAGAGGAATCAGTGTTAGCTGGTGATGGATAACAAGTTTGAGAACCTAAATTTTGAAAAATATAGGATCATACTTATTATTTAGCATTTGAAACAGCAATGTAAAAAAAGAATGGAAGTATTTGGAAGTACCTTACAGGCACCTGATGGCCACCGTACGCTCTAATACATACTTGGAAAGAGAGGGATAAGAGAGGGGCATTCAGGTGGTCGAATCCGACATAGAAGACCTTTAAAGTGCATTATTTAGATTTTTTTCCGAACCAACCACAACAGCACTACAAGGAAAATTATAAGAAAATAAGAAGTGTGGCTGGGGCTGATTTCTTTCTAACCCAGAATGTACATTCATGCAGCTCGTCAGTGACAGGTGTTCAGACAGAGGGATTTGATTACTATAAGCACTGATATTTTTCACACACATCTATAAAATTGTCATAAATACAGTGGGACTCTATCATGCTTTTTCTTCCTTAAACTGTATGAAACTAAAAGTTGATCATCTTAAAACACATTGTACAAATAAATCAAATACTAATTACACAAAAGAACTGAATAAAGGGGGTATAAACTTTAGCAATGTTTTTGTTGTTGTTGTTGTTGTTGTGTGTATCTAAATGTGTGTCGTAAAATCATTCTTATTAACCGATCAGAGACCAACCTAATAGTTTCACTGTTTAAGCAGTAGGCAGATATTAGATTTTATACCTTCAATAAAGATGATGTAACTCTGTAAAGATCAATAACTTCCAGTCCTTTCTTGCTGTACAATGCTAAATTCCGGCGAAATCTAGCTTTCACTGCATATCTCTCTTATTTTATTGAGATGCTGCATTCAGAAATTCTTGCCATGCAGAATTCGATATGGCTTAAGCACGCACAAATGCATTGTGGATTTTTTTTTCCTGCAGCATATTTGTGAGAGGAACAAAGTGCTTAGTGCTCAGTGTCTGAGGTGCTGCAACGTAAGTGGGCAAATTCCTCAGGTTTGTTAAGTAATTTGGTCCACGAAATTTCCTCCATGATTATAGCTTTTGGCTTCGCGCCCTCAGCCGAGCCACCAGGCCTCCATGTGGGAACAGTTAACTGAAACGAGCAGAGGGAACGAGGAGACCACACAAGGCAACACTCAGGACACAGAATCACCTTTGCGAATTAACTGCAACCCACATCCTGGAAAATTTTAATCATGAGGGCTCACTGTTATGATCCCCTCTCAGCCACTCTATATCCTCACACGCACACACGCACACACGCTCACACACACACACACACACACCAAGGTCCGGCTGAAGGCACAGTGGTTTAAGCGTAAGATTCTCAAGATTCCCTGCAACATAGCAGCGATGCTTTAGAGAGTTTCTGGAGCTTGTTATGGAAGATGCCTGGGATGGTTCCTCGAGTGTATATTTTCATTTAGCCTGAATGCCTGGCACGCTCTCATCATAAACAGAAGCCTAGGTAGGCATAGATAGAATAGATAGAATAGTTGCTTTGCACTCTGTGTGATGAAAGAAACCATTCATTAACTTAGCTCATTTACATAGCTGAGGGGCAATTTCAGGGGCCCGCACCAATCGCTGCAACATGGCTGGAGATCCGTCTTCAGAACCAACGAGAGATCTACTCTCATCTGTGCAACCAGATCCCAAATCTTGGAATAAATATAGCTGTGAGTGATCCTGGATAAAAATGTATTGCAATACTTTACTTATTATCCTCGCAACTATTAAATACATATTCAACTCTTAACTCTTTTTTCCTGCTAAAAAACATTATCTAAGGATTAAAACAGTTGCAGTACAAGGAAAAGAAACAACATGAAGTGGTGTTACTGTTATAACCCTGAAGTTGATCATTTTTAAACCAGCATGTTAACCTGAAACTTTGATTTGCAATTTGCAACTACAAAATCTTATAAAAAGCATTTAATATCATTTCTAAACGAACGTAGAATCGTGGCCATTATGTTTGTATTGCATTGGCAGAGACTCGCTAAAGGCCGGTCTTCCTGTCCAAGCTTTGCATCCAGCTTGTGTATGCCATTCTCACCGCGTCTGTCATGCACCTTGTTTCCAAGTATGGTCACTATGAGCGAGCTGTCACTGGGGGCCTTTGTGCGAAATTAATGGCCGACAGAGAAGGGCAAAAAAGTCAGGACAGCTGCCTCTGTCACCACCCAGGAGAGGGCCCACGCCACCCCCTCCACCATAAACCCACCTCAACTCAGCCACCCTCACGTCTCACGTCTTTCTGCTCACGTCGTTCTGCTCATCTGATTTTGCTGTCAGCGGCTCTTTTTCATTAAAATTTTTGATAAATTTATTTATTGGTGGTCATGCACACCACACATCACACACGTTCCTGTTCACGAGTCCCGTTCTGTATTCTTTGGAGCCTCTTGGAGCAGCACGTAAAGTGAGATGTCTGCCCAGTGGAGGTGTCTTCACTCCACCCGAATGGCTTTTCACCTTCAGCAATCCGTGGCAGCCTGAAAGTCCTGCGAACATGCAAAAAAAAAAGAGTGGCCTGTTCGGGAGATGATTTAGCACATCTGTCCACACTGAGCCCTATAAATACACCACAAGTGTGACATGAGACATGAGACCAGGCTGAGATTCCAAGCCGTTCAGAGATTCCTTCTTTCCTGCAATTATATACCTTTTTTACAGCCGTTATCTGTTTTTTGTTTCTTCTGTAACCAAATGCATAGACACTTGTCTGACTTTTCTTTTGTTTTCCAAATGCGCTTTCTCTGTTAAAGCCAGTTTGTCAAACTTTTTGTCAATGCCATTTAGCCTGCCTGGAATTACACTTCACCGCATACATGCTCTTTCGTATCAGCACTCAATGACACACATGTTGGGTCTTTATGGCCAGAATAAAGCACTTTCTGAAGGGAGATGTGCTGTTTCACAGCTTTAATGGTCCTGCATAATAGAGGTGTTGAAATGAGTATCTGAATGGAAGGTTCAGAAAGCAAGGACATGCCCATTTAATGTGTACCGTCCTCTAAGGACACTCAAATCACATTTATATTCTGCCATATTGTCTACCGGACATGACAGACCTGCTTTATTGGCACAAAGACCATAGTGTGGACATTTAAGACTGAAAGCTTTTGATTATTTAATATGACATTTCAGTGACAAACAGAAATTCCCCCTATGTTGCTCTTACATTTACCCAGAGCGGCTTATATTTATCTTGTTTATACAACAGAGTAGTTGAGGGTTAAGTGCTCAGCAGCTTGGAAGTACTGGGATTTGAACTCACAACCTTCCGATTAGTAGACCAACTGCTTTAGTTTTCACTATATTACTGCTTCTGCAGTATTTTTCAGTGTATGAAGGCAGAAAACAGGTGACATTTACAGACTTAAACATTAACACAGTTTTAACAATAAACCACTCACAAGACTGAGTTTCTCCTTATCCCATTGAACTCCAAACTCTATTCTCATCATTCTGCATTGTTTGATTGCATTTTAATAAGATGTATTGAATTATTTTAACTCATCTTCTAAGTTACTGCCCTGTACGAGTACATTTTCTTTTTTCTTTCTTTCTTTTTTTTTTTTTTTACCTCCTTACCGTTCTGTTGTGACAGGAAAATCCCTGTTGAGAAAAAAAACATTCCATAAAAAAAGTTTCCTAACATTTACTCAGATCAGTTTTCTAAATCACTTAAAGGTTTATATAATATGACTATATAATTATAAAACTTCAATTATTGTTTTATTTGAACCACAACAGCAAAAAACACATTCTATCCAGATAACCATTAATACTCCTGTATTTATTGAATTCTCAATTCTGATTGGTCAGAACATGTTGATTAATTTTCTACAACAACAGGCTTATATTAACGCACTCGTTCAAAAACTTTATCGTTTTTATAGTATCCGGTGGACGGTCGATATAAATGGATCTGAATGGATAAAAACGTGCATAATTGTGGATTTAGTGAGGTTTTCTAAATATTTACAGGAATATGTATTTATGGAATGAGTCTCCAGTGAAAGCATAATGTTTTCAGAGACTAGAATGTCTTCAAGACAAATAGCTTTGCACTTTCCATTGTAATTCATTTCAAGAGAGATGAGAGTTAGAGAGACTGTGATGGAATGACTGTTTATAGCTGCTATAATGTAAGTGATATCAGGATAATAGCTAACTGGTTTCGTGGACGTTCTGTATCGTTAAATGTCATAGTAAATGGATTATGTAATGTTTGCCAATTTGTTGTGTTATAACTTAAGAATTTGCTTCATGGTGGTAACAGGATCTATAACTGAATGTCCTTCAGTATTTCATTCTATACATAGCTGTCCTTCAGTCCACTGCCTAGCTTGCTTTAACAGTATGTCCAGAATGGTGTGGTCATTGAGGAATGTAACAGCATTGCATAAGCAGGGTTGGTCTGACAGTTAGCAAATATCCACCTTTATTTAACGACTTTGCAAGTCTTCTTTGGGTATCTTCCCCTTTCTCCAGCCTCCTCCACTCCTCCTTTACCTCATCAGCTCCCACAAAGCTGTCAATCCCTCCATTCAGCTGTCCCCCTGATCACAGCGCAGGCTGCTGATGGATGGCACATGACCATGACACCAGCCTGCTCGCCTTTGTTGGAAGTAAGCATGTGTTGTTACATGTGGCCGGCCCTAATTTTAACCGCTAATGGGCTTCGGCTCTGCCTGGATCCAGGTCTTCTCCAGAAATAGGCAGGTCATGTGCTTGACGAGGAGTCGGGGTATCCTTCCGAGACGTATTTGAAAGAAAATGGATTTTTTTTTGCTATAATGTGACATTCTCTATGGTTTCTACCTTTCAGTGTCCTAGACTCTGCCTCGCAACGTGCAAACTCCAGTGCCATCCTCACCCCGGGTTATAAATGAACCTCGGCCATAGCAGCGGCACAGGAAGGAATGACTTCAGCGTATCAGATAGCAGGTGACGTCTGGTTGTTGACACTGAGAGGAGATCGGCTGCCCACTGTGTTTGTCACTAAACCCCCTATGGCTATGGCATTACTGATAGTAAATAGACATGTTGATGTGGTTTACATTAGAAGGGAGTGCTTTACATTCACTCTTTACACTCCCAACCTATTATTCATAACACATTGTTTCTCTACTGTGGCTTGTAAGTGCAAAATAAATTACAACACATGACAAAAAAAACCCCAAACAAACACCAGAGCAAATCAGAAAACATGACAGCGAAAGCTGACAGTGGCGCAGAGGTGCAGTGGTTAGCACTGTCGCCTCACAGCAAGGAGGCTCGCACCTTGTGGCCAACTGCAGCCTTTCTGTGAGGAGTTGGCAGGTTTCCTCCGGGTGCCCCGGTTTCCTCCTACAGTTCAAAGACAAGCAGATTAGGTTAACTGGCTCCTCTAAATTGCCCATAGGTGTGAATGTGGGTGTGAATGGTTGTTCATTTCTGTGTTAGACCTGCGCTAGATTGGAGATCTGCCCAGAGTGTACCCCGCCTCTCACCCGATATCAGCTGGGATTGGCTCCCAATAAGGTATATAGGTATCCTCTAGGTAATGGATGGAATATAGCAGAAAGAATATCATCTGGATGTGTACTGAACCATTCTTGTATGTCATGTGCACGGTGGAAACCGACATTGTCCCATATAACAGCACAGGTGGTGCTGTCTGCAGCCAGTGTCCAGCTTCCCTCAGGCTCGTTCCATTGTTCATAATACTATCAAGCAGAATTGCTCAAACATCAATGGAAATATCTCTTTGTCTTCCCTGTCCTCTTCGACTTTCTCTGCCTCGTCCTCATCCTCGCTAAACCAGTGTGACAAGGGCAGTTATACGCCCCAGGCATTAGGAAAAGCTGAGCGGATAATTAAGGTGAGTTGAATTTTCACAGGTGAGATGAGGTTCTCATTGATCACTCCATTGTTTAGGAAAATGAGACGTGTTCCCAATGAGAAGTACAGAGTGTGTTATAGGTGCGTATAGAATTTTGCAAAATGAATGCAGCAGAACTGAAAACTTTGTTGAAGCAACAACAATTTGTCTATAGTTGGTAATGATTATTGTTTGATTACGGGATTTTTGCCTAAGGAATCAATGACGTCGTGTACTCATTACACACTCACAGTGTGTATCCAAATGGGAAAAATTGTAAATGCTTCTGTGTTGTCAGTTGTTAAATCACCTTGACTGAACACTGTGCACAATTAAAGCTATCATTCTTTCCCAAACATATTAACGCTTCGTTAACATTACAGCGACATCCAGCAACACATCAGTCTCTAAACCTCCAAGGTCATCCAAGAGTGAAGTGCATATGTTTATTCAGATAACAGTTTAAATGGCTGGCCTTGCTATTCTCAGCAGTAAGAAAACGGTTTTTTAATAAATAAATAAATAAATAAATAAACACCAAATGGAAATCACATTTAAACATGGAGAATGGCACTTGTATTTTCTGATTTCATATTTAATAGCCTGCTGAAAATGAAAATAAAATATTTGAAATAGCAAGAGTAATTCAAATTCTGTCATTAAACACTAGATAAAACAGTGATTAAAGATTGAAGTTTATATGTCTCACATTTGGCACATATCTATTTGACAGTTTTTCCCAATCATTAACACATCACAACCGGTTTCCTCAGCAAGAAAACCTATAGCCGTGCCTCGTCTGTCAATAGATACACCACTGTAAACATTATTCATGCGTTTCCACACAAGTTGCCATGTGTTAAACCTTTTTTTTTTTGTAAAACTGCATGCAAAAGCAGCAAAAGTGAATCAGTTCAATAATTTCATTTCACATGCTCAAGCCGTTATCACCCGAACTCACAGAGCACACCTTTTCCACAGGTGTCATCACAAAGCCATTAAATTAAAGACACCACAGTAGGAATTACAAAATCCCTGTAAATAAGGCTGTGTGTTTGCATGTGATCTGGAACCATGCAGAGAGACATTCGAAAGATATCAGAGACACAGTGAAGGTCAAGCACGCAGAGGAAGAGGAAGGGGACGAGGACGAGGAAGACCAAGACCAAATGAAAGACAATTTGTTTCTGATGCAATTCGTGCAACTGTTGTTCATAATGTTCTAACACATGGGATGACCAGGAGGGAACCTGGACAGAGAGTGCATCCAAACTGGAGTTGCTTCCTCCCTATTGTTCACACTTTCAGGTGAGAAAACAAGGACGTTGCATTGCTGTTGCATGTATAGACTGTAACTATACTTGTAACTCGTGATCTCACTGTGGTTTTAAAACAGCTCCACAGTAAAGAAAGGATGATCATTAGCTATCAGTCTTTTTTTTGACCACTTTTTTTGTAGATTTTAAAGCTAATTAAATAGGCTAATTCCACAGTATATTTCTCCTTTTAACTGATTTCTCAATTCTGATTGGTCAGAAGGTGTTGCATAATTTTCTATTACCGACACTAGTACACCTACAAATCACAGGTTTATATCAATGCACTTGTTCGAATACGTTATCGTTTCTATAGTAACAGCTCACACAGGGAGTTTTCATGGCAAATGCTCGATGTTAATTTGATGATGTCATGAATAAGGTGTTTATTTAACATTTATGGAAGGAGTCTCCAGTGTTAGCGCTTTGTAAAGGTCACAGGTACAGCTGTAAGTTTTCCCATAGGGCACAATCTTCAGGAATTCAGAGAAGAAAAGTATTGAGGCTGGTGAGGGAACAACTGTTTATAGCTGTTATAACATCAGTCAGTACATTTACATAATATTTTTATTATGTTTACACTAATATTTCTATACTAATATTCTAATATTACATATTATTCCGAATATATATATATTCAGAATAATATTTTGTGCATGTAAACAAAGTGGATGAGAACAGGAACTTGTTTTGTGGAAATTAGAATGTAACTAAAAAAGGTGTGATGTCATTCTTGAATGTGATAAGTTCTGATGTAAAGGTTAATAAGTTTAAATCATACCATTTGTTTATTCTCTCAATCTGGCTTATTAAATAAAATATTTATATACCTGGTGTTGATTTAAACATTGGATGACATGGAAATGGCCTTGAAGAAAAATTAAATCAAGTCCAAATTAACAAATTTGGATCAAATCAGTTATTTTCGCTGGAATGGTACACAGCACCGTGCAAGTGAAGGACATTTTTACTCTTTTAACAGCAGGTGGGCCCAACACATGCGATTCATTGATTTCTAATGAATCCCCAGACACACCATTGTGTAAGTTTAAATGACACTTTCAGCTCTTCATAAAGTAAATTATTCA
This sequence comes from Notoglanidium maculatum, assembly GCA_030068355.1. Taxonomy (NCBI): domain Eukaryota; kingdom Metazoa; phylum Chordata; class Actinopteri; order Siluriformes; family Auchenoglanididae; genus Notoglanidium; species Notoglanidium maculatum. The sequence continues at coordinate 13,695,758 of JAQQZX010000020.1, read as the reverse complement.
ACTGGGCTTTATCTTGGATTAAACTCAGGGTTTTCACCTTCTCATAACTCACGGCCATCACCGAAATCCAAAGATTTTTTTAGCAGGCGTAGTTGTAGGATTAGTTTGACCTTCTATACAGCCAAAAATGGCGCAACATACACGACAGAGACGGGCACAACTGTCTAATAGATAACACAATGTCTAACACCATGGTTTAAAATATTGCGATACCTCACAGAAGAGGAGAAAAGAGGACGTCTTGGTACCAAATGACCTTGAGGCCTATCTTTAAACTGCTTCTTCACGTATAAAGTAGGAGGAGGTTCGTCTGTGCGTATTTCACAAAAGGAAAATACTTTCAGTTCATCCTTATTTTCTCTTCATTGGCAAGAAAGAGCTTTGATTTTGAACACATTATGAAAATACCTCTGAGAAAGGTTATGGGTGGAATGTGTACATTTAATTTGGTAAAATTAATCAACAGAAAGAATGATTACTCTGATATTCCACCCAACCCAGTCACTGGTATTCAGATTCAGATTTAAACCCGGTCTGGGTGTGGCATAAACCGCAGAGTTTTTGGTTTGTTTGTTTGTTTGTATTTTTAAAAACACTATCAGCATGGAGTTTGAATTCTTTTCTCAACTAGAGACATCCCTCTAACAGTTATTATTTTTGTCTGTACCTGCTTGTGACATATTCTGACAAATTTAACTGGCTCAATTGTTTCGCAAAATGTAATCTAGTGGTCTAATTTAAACCACCGTGACCCTGACCAGGCAGTGACTAAGGATGAATGCTGTAAAAGCACTGTACAGCTGGTCCTCAAGCTTTTTGGTTTTGCCCCACAGGATCTCAGCTCCAGTATATACCTCCAGGCTGAACCAGAAGCTTTCCAGGGGAAAAAATAGCATTTGCTTTCTCAATTTCCAGACGATGTGTTCATGTTCTGTCACATTACTAGTCACAATTACTGGATAAAAAGCTTATAAAAATGTCCTTGATTGTCCTATTTATGTACAGAGGGGATTGGTTTCTTTTCTGTGCAACCATCCTTCTTTTTATACCAAACGTTGTTGCGAAAAAGCTCTATTTTTGTCTCATCTAACCATAAAACCCTGTTCTAGCAAACTCCATGCGCTTTCTTCTGAAGAAATTTTCCTTTCTGACCATCCTCTTTACTGTGGATTACGTTTTTTTTACGTAAACGTAATTATTTCCCTAGGATATGAGCACTTCTTATGAGACATATCTTAATACCTTCAAGCCACTGCTGGATGTATGATAGTCAACAAACTTTCATCTCAATATAATTGTGTATGCTCTCCAAGCTTTATTTACACAGTTTGATTATGTTGAAGAAAAGGAGTGAAACCTGACCAAAAAAGGCAGAACCTAAGATACCGTACAAGAAATTAAACCAATGAGCAAAATAAATAAAAAGTAAAAACAAAATGAAACGCCTATGCAGGACAATTAACAACAAAAGCAATCACATTAAAACTGTCCCCTTAGAAATAACTTTAAAATCTTATAATAAAATGAGTTCATAATCATGTGGTTTAATGGTTTAATGGTTTTTAAGTTGCCCCAGGTTTCAAAATGAACATTACTATAATAATATAGACTGTAGTAGAATACAGACAAACATGAGAGAAACTCATCAAAACTGCGTTGTAATCTAAACCACTCCAGTGTGTCTGTCTTTACACTGAGAGCTGAAAGCAAACAGTTCGCAGTGATGAGTCAAATGCCTGGCCTTGCTTATGAATCTGGTAAACAGAACCCATTGATTTCAAAGCTGTCTTTCAAACATGCATATACAGGGTAAAAGGTAAAAAAAATATATTAACAAGTTTTTTCTTACTGGTAAAAAGGCAAAAATTTGTTACTCAACTTAACAGACAGCTTTTGAATTGAATATAAGTAATAAAAATCACAAATGTGTGTCTTTAATAAAGCCTGGATATATTTTAAGCAATTCTATCAGGCTGCCGTGCAAGGTGTGTATTTCTGGCAGCGAGGATTGATGCAATAAATTTTTGCAAAGTTTTATAAATGAGCTGTAGAATTTTAATGCTTTTTGTAAATCTGAAAAGGTGAAAAGATACATATATGTGTCATTATGGAAGAAAATCATTGGAAACGTTAAGAGTTGTGAAGTTAGCACCTCATATGATGAGAACGTGAACAAAAGTATTTTGATTCATTTGTGGTGAAACGTTATAAGAGCGGCCCCAAACTGGAACCCTGTGGCACTCCAGTTTTGGCACTCCAAAAACTTGTCAGAATGCCCACACTGAGATCTTATTAACTTAACAAACACATAACTGAATAATATAAAAAAATATCAAACTCTGCAGTGTTGAATATTTACAGGCTAATGTTATGCGACTGTTAGGATTTTCTTTCTGCCTTCCAAGCAGACGAGATAACGATTACTGATATCACTCCAAAGTTGATTACTTTCCTACAACAGCACATCCCAAAGTGTTTTATTCCTCTTATATTATAACAATTTGTCAATAATTACAGTTTTTATTTATAAAAAAAGACATTTTATTGGTTTATAGTTACATTTAACGCAGGGAACGCCCATATTTCCTGTTACGCCTTTGCTATTGAAGCAATATACAGTCGCTCACTAAAAAGTCTCTCTTTTTTCTTTCTTTTAGTTAATAAGACAAAAAATGCAGCTGCTTACCAAGAAACCTGTGACAATTCCTGTAGCTTAAAATGTAAAGTTATTGCTTTACGTCTGACTGTTACAAACCACTGACACTGGAGAGACTCCCTTTTAAATAAAAATGTTAAATAAACATCTAAAAAAAAAAAATCTTCACCATGTCAACATCCGCTTGCATTTTTAATACATTCATGTAGAGATTCTGCTAAAGAAGTGAATGAGCAGTTACTGTAAAAACAATAATGTATTAGAACGAGTTTCTGTTAGGGAAAATTAATCAACACGTTCTCACCAGTCAGAATGGAGAATTTAACAGCGATGTGGAATTTTAACAAATGCTTAAAAAGGATCTTGTGTTGATGGAGGCGTTTTATGTCCAAACATTTGCCATTATTTAGCTGTGGCTGATGAAATATCGAGTGTTACTCAATCTGGCCCGTGTGCTGAGCGTGTCTAAAGCATGCTGTGGAGAGGATGAATGGAGGCAGTGTGTGTGTGATAGAGTGTGTCTGTGAGTGCACTGTAGCTGCCGCAGTCACAGCCAAACATACAACTGACACCACGCCCGCACTGAGTGAAGAGTTGATCCGATGTGTGTGGATTCCCACATTTCTTCCTCAAACAGGGCCAGTAGTTCATCACTGTCCAACAGCAACGACAGGTGGGTCAGACTCTCAAATGACCCACTGATCGGAACCGCTTCAATCCTGGCTAGAAAATCTTAAAAACAGTAAAAAAAAAAAAGATTTTAAATCACTAACTCATATTGGATAATTGATTACACTTACATACTGTAGATTGATACTTTGGGCCAAACAGTGTCAAATTTGCAAATCAATCTTCATCAGTTTCAGAGATTGTTCTGCAAAAAAAGTCAAATTTCATATAGTCCGTGATTTGTTGCTAAATAAGCTTGACCGTTTCTGATCAATCATGTCTGAAATGCAAAAGATTAAAAGATGAAGTTAACAACGTTTCCATTAACCTGCATAATGCACAATTTGAAATCACTAACTAACTAAAAAACAAGCAATGAAAATCACATAATCACATAACACTGGAAACACTGACCATTCACAATTGTGTTTTGTCAAAATGTTTAAAACATAGCTTCTATATTTTGCACAACACTGCAATGGAAAAATGGCGAATGTGGCCCTGCATGCCAGCTAACTAATTTAGCTAGCTAGCTAAACATTAGTGATGACCCGAATGCTACCTTCAGCATCCAAGGTCCTACTCGCCACTTGAGAAAAATCCGCCACTATTTTGAATCCGTAACTCGTGTGCTAGATGAGGAAAAGGATGCAACTATGTAAAGTATTAGTATTAGTATTACACATTAGATTAAATACACAAGCAACAGCTAACGATAGTTGTATTGAGAAAGATAAACAATTACATATCATCCATTACTGAAACTGCTGTGTTCTCTATCATGTTGGAAGATCGAAGGTCATCCCAACTTGGGAAGTTGGGTATCAAAATTTGTCATCTCAGGGAGATTTTCCTAGCCACAGGCTTGCTCATTAGGGATTTATATAGATAAAATCATAGATTCATAAGCTTATATTCAGAATTTATATACTGCTGTGAAGCTGCTTTGTGAGAATGTCTGTTGTTAAAAGTGCTATACAAATAAAATTGAAAATTGAAAATTATTTCTTGAGATCCAGGGGACGTTTGTGTGCAACTTCACAAGTCAGCAACTTGTATTTACCAGAATCCCTATAACATATGAATCATGGTTGTTGTGGTATATCTGAGGTTTGGCTGCTGTTGAAACAAATCACTGAGTCTCTGATACTAAAATTACGGTCTCGCATCTCGTGTCACAACCTGAGCTAGTTTACTAGTTAGCTAGTCAGCATGTTCTGTGTTAACATGTGAAAAACTCAGTCAAACACCTCTTCCTGTGAACATATCTGGTTCTTGTCTATGTTGAGGAACAGAAAGTATCACCAAGAGCTAGACATTTGGGTTAAAATGCTACACATTTAGGTTTACTTCAACAAATCCAGTTTCATTTTACATCCAGTTTTTCTGTACTACTTTTCTTACTTATTGGAGCTAGAAATTACATTGCTCATAGACTTACACTCCTTAGCACACTATAAATACTAACGCTCACTAAGATCACTACCTTAAGCTATGTTCACACTAGTGACTGATTCACCAGTCACCAACTCATTTTCTATAAACATGCGCTGCACAGAGCTGAGATTTCAGCAACAGGGTCAAGTGAAGCAAAAGTGATTTCTCAACTCTGAGCAATTCTGCGCAAATGAGCTATGATGCGATAAAGCGACAAATCCAAACGATTGGTTCGAATGATTCCTCTGACCAGTCCGTTTCTTCAGTTCCCCACTCACAACTTCCCAATTGCAATTACTCAGAATGGAACAAAAACTTATTTAATGTCCTGGCATATAAGACCGCTCTTTAAATGTGTGTAGAGACAGTATGAAAGAAAACTAAAACTGGGAAGGAAGTAGCAGAGATCGTTGGTGCTTCTGGTGAGTATATTTTGCTAGTACAGTTAGCTTGATTTGCTAATCTGCCAATGACGCTAGTACAACACATAGCTAGTGATGTAAATCAAACTTAAGGCAATTTAAATAAAGTGTTTATAAATCATCGAGTGGATTTTAAGCTGTACATTTAGGCTACTACCATTTGTTAAAAACACCTAGAAACGACAACATTTGCAGTCGCTACGTAGCTACAGAGAAACTACAAGCGAAACGCTGTTTGCTCGGTGTGAATGTAGGGTTACTAGATAAATAGATATAGTTATGAAAACTTTATTTCCTCCCTAGCCTTTCTCTCTCATTCATTATCAGGAACATTTTGCCCGTATGCTATGCTTTGTGTGTCCAGGACAGGTGTTACGCATGTCCTTCCTAAAACAGACACTCTCTGTTTCACGTTTCACACCAAAACCCTGCAGTTGCTCTGGACACACACACACACACACACACACACACACACACACACACACAAGTGCAGAGATTCACGCTCATGTACAACCATCAGCAACACGTGGGCCTCAACTGCCCCACACTTCAGCTAGATGGTTTTATAAATGAAAAATAATTATTATTAATTATAAAAATAATTATGTCCCATTTTGAATGGCTAGGTCTCAGTCATGCAACTGTGTGTAGTAATAGTGTTAAATTAAAAAAAAGGTGTACTAAAGAGAAAAGACCGCCTTTATAGGAGCTTGTACATTTTTACAGGAATGCATCACAACTAAAAGCTTTTAGCTACAATACCTGCATGCTAAGCTAGCTTTCGAACTTAGCTAATGTTGAAAATGAACAAAACTGTAATAGTTGTGCTATACTTTTTAGGTTTAGCTAAAGAAAGTCACTAAGAATATGACAATGACCTTTGAGAACTTAGATACTGAAAATCCTCTCATGTCCTCTCAACAAATGCTAACTAGTTTACTAGCCATTAGCTAGCCCGCTAGCTATATAGCCTAAAGTTATGCAGCCTAGAGCAGTGCTGAGTAGATAACTTATCATTCAGACACCTAAATTTTTGTTCATTTTGTGTGAACAAAATCGATGATGTGTTGTATTAAATAAAATGGCTCACGTCACTAAAACGCAGCAAAATAGCCTCAACAGGATGAAACTAGTTTTCCCTACTAAACTTTATCTCTCTGTGTACCAGTGATTTAGGAAAGAAATGAATAATAACAGATAATTTTGTTTCTTCATACAAAAAATTGCAAAAATTAGCAGAAAGATCTGCCAATGGAATAAGAATAATTAAAGCTTAAAATTAGGACAAATGTCTAGAAATAAGCTTACTAATATTAATAATGAATAATAATAAATATTAGATTTGATTGAATTCCAGATATATAAAATTTTTGTAAAATTGTAAAAAGTGTCTAGTTTGGAGTCTAGTTGAATTATAAAAAGTAGTAAATGGTTGACGGCGGATTCAAAAGCAGGGAACGGGGTGTGTAGTTACATTTATACATGTATCCTTTTTACATGCTTATCTTAGCTAGCGATCCTAGCTTTCCTAACTTAGAAACGTAGTTTACACTCAGAAGAAAGCTTAAAGTATCAAAAATCTCACTGCAATCAAAACACCCAGATGAACCGATTAGCTAGATTAGCTAGTTAGGTAGTTAGCATGCTAATGTAATAGCCTACAAATCGGAATGTTTTGTCTTCCCCCCCTACACTTATGGCCATAGGTTTGCTTTGAAAAGTGCATGATATATACACAGAAAGCATCTGTGAAGAGTTTTAATCCATTTCAATTAACAACTTTCTAAAACTACATTGTGTTGCAGTGGGACAGCAAAAAGGAAGGGAAAGAGTGCTGCCTTAGGCTAGTAAACTCTCTGTTTTGTTGAAGGCTACAGCTGGCGTGTAACACTTCACCTTCTTTATCTACGCCTCGATGTTATGAGTGGAGTTTAATGTAAACAAATTTGTAGGACAAGAATATGAGTTAGAATAGTGAGGAAAGCACTCGCATCTGGATTCGCAAGTTTTATCACAGAGGAAATATTTTATTCCGGACGAATACATTTTTTTTACAAATGCAATTGGATCGGTTTCTCCGCTAAATGTTACATTAAATATTTCAACAAACAACACTTTGAAAAAGTATTGAGGACATTTTAAATTTTGTTGTATTACATCATCCAGATATAATAGTTTGTTCAACTTGACAAAATTAGTACTAAAATTACGTGACTGAACACGTTAGCGGATATTCGACTGAATCTGAGTGACTGTTTGGTTAGCGTTTAGCAAGAGCCGAGGACACCGTGCGACCTGTGTTCCGTCGAAATATCTCACACCCTTTGCTCAAGTGCATGTTTGCATTCCTCGCTGCTTTCCGACTTGCCTTGACAATGCATTTGTGTACTGGTGCTTTCATCTCCTGCGTCCCACCACCCGCCCCTGTCTTCACGAGACGCAGGCAGATTAATAGCAAATGGACGGATGAGGCCAAAGGACACAAAGCCGTGGACCCCTCAGTTTAGTCTGGAGAAAGAGTGAAAACAGAAGGGAAGTAAAAGCTACACGTGAGACACTCTTCTCTCTCCTTCTGACAGACGTGTTGAATGCACCGCTGTCTCAGTGGCATTAGGTCCTATTAGCTCTCAACGATTCCTTGTCCTTAAGCTGTTTGGGTGGAAATAGAAACCCTGTCAGGTTACAGGGCCTAAAACCCCCCATTGTTTTGGAGCTGTCACATCAGAAATGGAGAGTTATGACAAGCTGTAACTTTATCTGCTAACAGGTGTGGCACGGCCAAATTTGAAAGGAGAACAAGTTGTACGAAGTGGGATCACGAACAAACAGTTGCTCATCCTTTTAATGTGTAATCTTTAAATAAACAAGCCATTAGCGTCTACTCAGAGGTTCTGCACCTATTCATTTTCACCACCACGTCAAGCCGCTGCTCAGGTATTAACGCTGTTTATAGATACGTACGTGTATATAATATTAATCCATATCTAGCATGCTACTAGCTTCCCTTCTAAAAAGTCACATGAACTTGGACTGTGTGAATTTTACACATTTTTAGACTTTTTCTTTCACTTTTTCTTTCGAATTCACATTTACATTTTTCACATGTATTTTGAGGATCAGAATCAGTTTTATTGGCCTTGTAAGATTAGAATTAGACCCAGTACAAAACAATACAATAAACATATAAACAAATGAAGGTCGACGTATAAGGAAGTGAAAATGCAAAACAATAATAATCCCAAATGTGAATGCTATAAATATACATACACTAAATATACAAACTAGTTTGAACCAAAGTGAGAAGAGTGCATTAAATTACTGTCACATGCCACGTTATACACTACGTTTAGAGCTACATTTAATGTTGTGGAAAATCCGTGAAACAAATGAGGTCCATCTTTCTTTCTTTTTTTTATTACTAAACAAAAAGACTTTCTTGTAGTTGATACAAATGTACAAATTATGAAAAACTTCAACATTTCTACAAAGATACATTTATCTTTGTTAAATAATGTGTTTTAATCCATCTATTTTTAGTGCTAAGTTATGTGACAAGTAAACCCATGATACGATTGACAGTTGACGCAACTATCGAAGCTGCTGCTAAACAATGCCTTCCGTCCAATCAGAATGGAGAACTCCGTACAGCGCTGTAGTATAAAAGAAAATATTTCCCATAGTCCATCACTGCTAGTGCGTTAAGTGTGAGTGAATAAGGTTCCATATGATGAGCGTGAACGCTGCCTGTTCCAGCTGCTCAGCAGGGCTGTGACACAGCCGTTATCGTTGCAGAGGGTCTCTGTTTAGTCAGTTGTAGTGTAATGTTGATTTTATAAGCCCTGATGACGTATAATGCCCTTTGACCCAGGTACCAGTTGCGATGAGACTGTTTGACCTCTGACCCTCGCTGTGAGTTGGAAAGGCTGTGGCATTTTGCGCCGAGGCACCAGAACAGCGCACGTCAGTTACTTTCTGTGTACAACAGATTTGAGTGTCATAATTAATTTGCTTCTCGTTTTTTTAACTGGTGGAACAGTGGAGGTTTGCAGACATGCCAGGGATTTAGCAGATAAATAGAAAGGTTACTACGTTGAGTGTTTCCTTGATGTTGAAAATGTCTTAATATAATTTATAGCATTTCATATTGAGACATTGGAAGATTTCTTGTTATTATTTATCATTAAGCATTCAATCGTGAATTTCAGATCCTCAGCCTCAATGGCGGATTGAGTTCTTACCTGAATACTGATGACTGATAATATTACTGTTAATGTATTAATAAAACACTTTCGGGTGTCGGTTCATCAATACAATATTTCACAGCCATCAACATCATTCATTTTCTATAATAGCAGAAGACGTTTATTTTGAATTCTGGAGGAGGAGTCTCCAGTGTCAGACATGAGGAGTCAGGACGAGACAGAGGAGTTTGCACTTTCTCTGTAACATAACAAGCTGCATTTTTTATTTTTGTCATTTTAACTTTATGAAATGTAAGAAAAAACAGAGAATGGTGAGGGAATGATGTTTATTGCTGCTATAACAGGTACAACGTTAGTATTACAACATTAATCTTGACTAGTACATAAGTAGATAAATATGTGTTGTTAATTAATTATTAATTGTAATTCTTGGCCAATTGCATTAGTGTAAGAGGAATAAAAGACTTTCGGGACATTCTATTATTGGAAAATAATCAACAGCAGTGACTCTGTTTTATCACACCACAACATAGTCGATTATTTTCCTATAACAGCATGCCACCAAGTGTTAAAATCAGTAATTGAAAGACTGAAAGATACAGGGACAGAACATGGTACATTTGCAAAACATTTCTATGCAAAAAATTGAAATAACACAAACAGATTTTGCCAGATAGATTCTGATTAGCTTGTAAAAATGAAGCACTTTCCATCAGTTTGGTCATGAATTCCCCTGTAGCGGTGTTTCCCAAGGATGACACAATGAGAGATGAATAATGAGCTGATAATTTGAATCAATGCTAGTTTAGGAAATAAAAAGTAGTTCATTCATTCATCAATCATTCAGTAGCCACTTTATCCTGATCAAAGGTCACTGTTAATAAAAGCAAGTACTACTTTTTTCTGTACTGCATTGGAAACACTGTAGGCCGTCTACAGAACGTTGCACGATACAGAGCATAATAACAATGCCAACATTTTACAAATTTGAGTCACAATTGGATGTATTAAAACATCCCATCATTCCCATCACTGGTTTTAGAGTGGTCTGTCCTACACACTGTACTGTTCATTATCTGATTAGTTGGATCAGGTGTCTGAGAGCAGAAACACTGGGAACCTGTGTGTTTAATATTAATTGTGGGCCTTTTTCAAAACTTCAGCAAATACAATCTCTCAATCACTTCAGCTTCCCTAAATCCATACTCCAGCTTTCACTCATTTCCCACTGATGTGAAGGTAAGAAAGAAACGGCTTAGTGCTGATCACTGGGATGAGGGTGAGCGTTTAAGTAGTTAGCGAGTACACCTGTAGCCAAAGGAATCGGACTACTCCAAAACCACTGGACGTAAATGCTTAAAACATGGCCTATGCAGGTTTCCAATTTGTTAGACAGATCAAACCTCCATCAAACAGAACATTAGTGTTTGTGCACCGGATATGATGATAGAGTCATCATGAAAAATAGCTCATGATACTGAATTGCATTAATTAAAACATGATTAGAAATACGTTGTGAATAATTTCCCTCGACAATGTTTTATTTCTGATTTTTGTTTGTGGGATGTCAACATGGGCAATGCAAAAAAATCTCTGACGAATGAAGCATATGAAGCATTAGCACCTGTTCATTTGTTGTCTGATGGATTTATAACTGCTAATTCACATTGTATAGCCTGTAACACGTTACTATCATTCATTTCCTATAGCTCTGAGTGCAGAAACCTGTTTAGAAACATGCCGCAATTTTAACCAGTGTTTTGCAATATTTTGATAAGTAATAATTCAGTGTAGCTTTTTATTTCTTAAACCAGTGTTTCTTCAGCACATTTCAAGGGGCAAATAAAATTTATTTATTTGTGTGTTTGTTTGTTTATTTGTTTGTTTATTTGTAGAGCATTATTATGACTCTGTAGACTACCTGTGGCAATATTAATCTTTGTCTTAAATAGTTCACTGTGGGAACACGTAAATTCAAAAGTATGTGCTTTTTGAACATCCCATTCCAGATTTATTCCCCTTATAGCTGTTACAATGCGCTCCACTTTTCTGGAAGGCTTTCCACTAGGTGTTGGAGCGTGACTGTGGGAATTTGTGTTTATTCAACTACAAGAGCGTTAGTGAGGTCAGGCACTGATGTTTGGTGAGGAGGCTCCAGTTCCAGTTCATCCCAAAGGTGTTCAGTGGGGTTGAGGTCAGGGCTCTGTGCAGGACACTCGAGTTCTTCCACTCCAACCTTAACACACCATGTCTTCATGGAGCTGCTTTGTGCTGAGGGGCATTGTCATGCTGGAACAGGTTTGGGCCTCTTGGTTCCCGTGAATTTTAATGCTACAGCATACAGCGACATTCTATACAGTGGTAACAGTTTGGGAGAGGAACATGTGGATGTGATGATCAGGCTTCCATATTTTGGCCACATGGTGTACTTTATGTTTAATTTAAACTTAAGAAAAACACTAAAAGTGATTTTCATAATGTTTCAATAATGTTTAGTAGGCCTACTGTTTTTTTTTTTTTTTACTCCTTTGCTGTTTGAATGTTTAGAAAACATATGCAACAATGTTATGTTTACATAAAGAGGAAAATGGGGGGGGGGGGTCAGAATAATTTATGTATACAGTGGTTAAGTACTGTGTGACACATCCTGTATAAGGACAGCGCGCGCTCCTAGATTGGTCGTGAGACGGGCTAGTGGTTTCACACACACACACACACACACACACACACACACACACACACACACACACACACACACACACACACACACACA
>JAQQZX010000020.1:13659909-13676792 GCA_030068355.1 Notoglanidium maculatum | reverse complement strand
AGTAAATATGTTATATCAAAGGTTAACAGTGCTAGAGGAACATTTTGTTGAACACACCTGTGTGGAAACAAGTGGTTTGTGAATTAAGGACAAACAAGGGGAAGAGTTGGCCCATGAGGAAGTGCCAGCAGATGGACACACACACACACACACAGTTTCAATGTCGCTGTATATACTACATGTGTTTGAATGTGAAGTCGGCTCATTGCTGTGAACACACTGCCAAAAATCTGCTGTTCGGATTTCAGTCATCACTGGCTCAGGAGCTATGTTTACACGCAGCCCAAGAATTTCCAAATATAAAAAGAATTTACATCAAACCGTGTAGATTTTAAATCCACCAAGGCCTTGGAGAACGTGATTTCACACTGCTGTGTACTTGTATATAGTTAGAATTTCAATAAAGCTCTTAACTCTCTACTTTTATGCCGATCTGTGCTGTGAAGATTATTATTTGCGGAAATATTAAAACATTATATACAAGTTATTACATAAAAGTATGAGAACATGTTAAAAATCTGGGATTTTTTTATTTAAAACTTGGAGAATTTTAAAACAAAGGACGTGTTCAGTATCTTAAATGGTAACTTTTCGCTTGGTCAGTGTTTAAATGTAAATTTGAGCATATTTGTGAAAAACTCCGATAATCCTCGAGGCCTATCCTTTCTGTTGGAGCGCTTGTTCAGACGTCACTCTGATGGATTCGCCCTAAAACAGACCGCGGGGTTTTGTACAAACTTGTGAAATCAGCTCGAGTGGCGTTAGAACAAAATGGAAGAAGGACCAAATGCCAAGAAATTCTGACGTTCGTGTAGATATTTCTGTAAGACGTCTCTCCAGTTGCTGATATCATTTGCAATGAAAAATATTGTTATAAATCAGAAATGAGTGCAAAATAGGAGCATTTTCACAGCGAGTGCTGCCAGATTTGGAGCTCACTTTATTGTGTTTCATGTAAATTAATGGGAAAAAAATCAATGCGAACAAATCAGTTGGCACAAATAAACAACACAAAGTTGCTTAGCTTTCATTTTTTAAATTTATTTTCCTTAAATTGACTAAGGCTCAGTAGATCATTTCCAGCCATAAATGTACACTGAAATGTATCTGTTCTAATATGATGTATTATAAATCAAGGCTGTATGCTTTAATTCATAATCATAAAGTGAACTGATTGGCGCCTATCCACATGAAATGTCTATCCGACTCAACCACATAGATAGTATTAAACTTTAAAACTATGAAAACACATATTAAAGCGTATTATTCAGGAACTAGTGTGTGTGCAAATTGTAAATTTGGTCTGAGGAATGATTTTTATATTAACAATTTCTTACATATAAAATTTTTAAAAACTATGCCGCTACAGAGGGGTGTGTAAATAATATTTCAAAGCAAAGACGATGCAAGACTGGCTTTCTTCGTACCTGTGAGTGTTTCTATGTCTTACAAACAAGATTGTTTCTTATTTATTTCCAGCTTACATTCACACTAGGGTTAGGGTTAGAGTTATATTACATATTACATGTGAGAATTTATAGTAAATTTAGGGTAAATATAATAAACAAACAAACAAACAAATAAATAAATAAATAGGCATCTGAGATCTGGCTGAATTCAGGCCGACGTAAGTCTCTGCGTGTAAACACGGGCCCATATGACCAGTGTGACGAGTCCCAGTGGTGTATTTGAACGTATTAATATATTACCTTGTAAAGTATTTTTCCTTGTTAAGGAGAGTTCAGTGTTTTGACCTGCTTTATCTGTAGCATCTGTCTTCATGCTAACGGAGTGGAACTGTGTCCTACACGCAACTGTTGCTGTTTCCTTTCAGTATTTATAAAAAAAAGTTTAAATTAAAAAATAACAGGTCTGCATGCGAACTGCTCTAAATGCTGCCAAAGTATTAGAAAATTCGGAAATATTTTTAAATCCATGAGTGACCAGCGTTGGGATCTTTACCAGTTTTCTATTTTTAAATTATTTTTGCATTTTATGCAAGACAGCACAAACATGTGAGGGTAAGATGGGTGACAAGTTTTATCTTTTTCAATAATCCTAACTGGGTGTTTCCACGAAGCAGCCTTTAGCATCTGAACAAGACTTTTATAGAAGAAAAATTCCTTGTAACATTAGGAGCCTTTGTCTTTTCATAGTGACCTTCCCCGTATACAGTACGTTATTAACAGTGTACATAAAGGCTCCACGTCAAGGGCCAGCTGTATTAATAAAGTGACTCCAACTGTCAGAAAACACAAAACGACTCTGACTAAATCATGAGCAGTTTATTATCACACTCTGTATGCCCTGTACATTTACCGTTGTCACATAAATCATCCATCCATCCATCTATTATCGATACTGAGTATCCGTTAAAGGCCGTGGAGAAGCTGGAGTCAATCCCAGCTGTCTTGGGGTGAGAGGTGGGGTAGATACACCCTGGGTAGGTCTTTAATCTATCACAGTGATGACACAGAAAGACGAACATCAATTCACACTCACATTCACACCTTTGGGAAATTTAGAGTTAACCCTAATCTGCATGTATTTGGGCTGTAGGAGGAAACTGAAGCACCCAGAGGAAACCCACGCAGGCACAGGGAGGACATGTGAACTTCTGTGAGGCGACAGTGCTAACCACTGCTCCACCGTGCTGCCTGTCACATAAAGCATTAGACAGATATTCACTGTTTTCTACAGATTATTGCTTTACATGGCATAAACACCAGTACATGTATAATATGTACATGAGACTTAGTGCATATGTGATGCACAGTGAAGCTGCACCATATGAGCAAAAACTACGTCCTGTGTATTCCTGCACATTTTGCTTGTAAACAGCCTGTAAATTAGAGGATAAAGCAGACGAGCCTGTGAGGCGTCACAGTTATGGTAAAATAGAGCTATAGTAATGTGCATCGCAAGCATGTGCTTTTTTTTATATGAAAAATTAAATTTAAAAAAAGGGAAAAAACATTAAACATCTAATACTCAGTCATTATAAAAATGTTGAATAAAAACAAATTTTAAAGAAAATATATGCTGTTATGTATCTGGCTGTTGTGACGGTGATTTGCCTCGCAACATATTAGTAAAAAAGAAAATAATGAGAAATGAGAAAATAAGAAAGCCTGGCAGAAATTTTTATGAGAAAATAAAAGCCTGGCATTTTACAATTGCTCACAAGAGAAACAAGCCTGATGAACCTGTGATGAGTTTGAGAATGTATATATTTTATTTGTATATATAAAATCAAATTTATGAAAAGGAAGTCATTGCACAAGAAACACAATAAAACATAAAAATACAAACTTTGCACATTGCATGAGCTAAAATGTAACTACAAAACACACTTCTGTAAAATACAAAGGATGAAACGTCTTTCACTGACGGTATATTCTGCTGTGTGTGTGTGTGTGTGTATGTGTATGTGCACGTGTGCGTGTTTGTGTGTGCGTGTGTGTGTGTGTGTGTGTGTGTGTGTTCGTGCGTGCGTGTGTGTCCAGGGTGTATCTCAGTCTTGCCTAGGATTATCTCCAGAGCCCCACACACAGAAGAATAAGCAGTTACTGGAGATAAATGAATCACAAATCTGTACTGTTATTGTATTAATGTGACAGCAATTTACATTTTTTAAAATATATATATTATTTTGTCGATCACAGAAATGCTGCAATTTTCCTATGAATACTAAATACTCAGAATACTTCTCAATACTTAAAAAAAAAACATAATGTTCGCATATAGAAATGACTCATATTTCAATATCAGTTAACCAAACAATATATTGTACAGTCCTATAATGCAAAGAAAACGTAATACCTAGGCAACACAAAAGCTCGAAAGCATGTTTAATAGCAGAGTTTCAAGTTATTATTGGGATATTATTTGACAGATTGGTCATAAAGTTCTGCTTTCAAGCTAAAGGAAGTGGTTATAAAATAAATGTCCAAGGTCAGGTGACTTTTCAGTGCTAAGCCTATTGGCCTATTTAAACCAGCTATACATACTGTACCGCACATGTTCTATACATACAGGTCTATTCAGCTCTACTGCCACAAAGGAGCTAAAGAAAGCTGTCCATTTCCTCCTCAACTCATATCATGTTTATTAGACAGAAAATGAGTTCGGCTATTCATCATCATTAAAGCTTTTAAAGTGTCCCTGAGTTTGTATCGACAGCCGAAGAGACCGGACAGCTGTAGATTAATATTACTTTTTGACTGGTGCGATGAAGGACAAGCAACGCTTTTCTTTCTTGATGGAGTGGCTAAAACTGAGAACATTTCCTCAGAGTTCAGAGAAAAGAAGAGAAAAAGTAAAGCGATAAACTTGCAGTTCTTTAAATAGAAGGCGATAATTATATGAAGAAAATCTTATAGATCGTCAGGATATGATGAAGTTCACACGCAAGCCAGGTCTGAAACTGTGTTTTGGAACTAAATATGTGACAATTTTTACCATGTTATTGATAATAAATTAGAAATACATCTGTAATAAATTGTAGGTTACTATAGAATTGAAAAAATAATGATTAAAAATAAAATTTATAAAAATGAGTAACAGGTCAATACATTAATGAATTAATTTAATTTAATAAATATTAATTTAAAAATGAATAATGAAATGCTGGTATTTATGTGTTGGATTAAAAATCCCACTGCTTTTAAAATTGTCCTATATTGTGTATTAATATTATGTTAAACTCGCTCTTTTATTTATAGAAATGATTTATTCAGAATTAATTATATGATTAATTCAGGATAAATGTGTTACTAAAAATTCTATGTTCAATTTTTAAAAATAAAATCATAGCTCTCCTCAAAAATTGCCATCTGTACTAAATATAATGTGAGAAGTATATAAAATATAACAATGGCTTAATAGTAAATAATAAATTTCACACCCAGTCAAATTAATTAATAACTCTCATTAATATGATTTTTTTCACCAGTGATTCCATCTGAACATGGCATTAAAGTCAGGCTGTACAGTAGACTTCATTTCCATCAGCTCGGTGTAGATGTACCAATTCTTTTTCATGCTGCCAAATAAAATAAAAATAAAAACATATACATAAAATGTAAAATTACGCTCACCCTGATTTTCTTTGGCGGCATGATAAAGAATACCAGAGCCGATGTTCATGCTGCTAAGGCAAATTAAGGCAAGAATTGTTTTATTTTTGCAAAATTTTTATTTGCAAAATTGTTGCAACATACAATATTTCACCATCCTGTCCTCGCCTCACACCCAGAGATCTGCTGTGACCCTGAGCAGGACAAAGCACTTACTGAAGAAAGATAAGCATTGGAGGAAAAACATTATCCGCCCTCTTTCACATTCATGAGCTCATGGACAAACCTGATTGGCTAGTGTGGCTGTGATTGACAGCGGAGAGAGAGCCTGCCATTCCTCCCACTGAGAGCTCGGGCCTAGAGTCAGGATTGAAATGGTGATCTATCTTGAACATGGCAACTGATTTTACTGATAAAGTAACACCAGCTACAGTACGAGCATGTGGCATACTCTCTCTCTCTCTCTCTCTCTCTCTCTCTCTCTCTCTCTCTCTCTCTCTCTCTCTCTCTCTCTCTCTCTCTCTCTCGTTCTCTCTGTCTGTGCAGTTTAATGTAATTCAAACAAAGCAGTATCGAATGTTAGCCAATTCTACATTCAACCAATAGTGTACGTGTAAAATACAGAGTGACTGTGATGTAAGCATGACAGTGATATTCATAAGCATAGGATAGATAGATAGATAGATTCATTCATTCATTCATTCATTCATTCATCTTCAGTAAGAGGATTATCCTGGTCAGGGTTGCGCTGCATCCAGAGACATTGAGTGCAGTGTGACAGAATTCAGCCCACATAAGAGGCTAATCCATCACAGTAATCAGATGTTCGTGTTTAACTTCATTATTTAACAGGAAACGTAACTCATACAGCATGCTGATTAAAATATCTCCAGACCTCAGAGCTGCACATTTCCCAGAATCCAGTGCGTTGTTTTTCTTTTGAAAGCCTGTAACCGTCAGCTCTCTGTGCAGCAAAACCTCCGCAAAATTCACCGTTAGTGAACAAACTTTTTTTTTCGTTCATGTGTCATCCCATGGAAGCTTTGGACAAAATACGCCTTGTCTTGTCTTTCCTTCTTAACTGCCGGCAAGACGGCCGAGGCCTGTTCAGATCCATTACATATGGAATAGCCATACGAAAACAGAATGGATCGGTTGACAGAATTTAAAATATAGATACTTTGACAAAATATCTTCAATTTCAGGATACAGTTTAAGCTCTATGGCCTAGGATGTCGCCGTTTTGTTGCGTGTTGTTTTTGAAATACCGATGGCATCGAAAATGGTGGCTTGCTAACTGACGCAGAGGATAACGGGAAGGATGAGAAGCCCCTTTAAAGCAATATGATTGGTTCATAGAGGAATTACTGTACATCTGTACTTTGTAATTCTAAGTTATATCTGGCAACAAATACAGGGATTCGGTGCAACAAAAATGCATTTTTTTCTATCGTCCGAAGAGCACAAGTTTCAATCCTGATGATGGCACGGCAAGTCCAAGAGAGCAAAATTGGCTGTGGGAGGGATGTTATACTCTCTCTCCTGTCAATCACAGTGTCACTAGCCAATCATGAGCATCTGGGAGCTCATGTACATGGAAGAAAGCAGGTTGCACTTTTCCCTTAAGTGTGTTATGCTTATGTTATGAGTGCATGTTGTATGACAGGGAAAAAATAGAGGACAATTCCAAAGAAATAAATAAAATAACATAAATATATAAAGGAATTTGATCCTCAATAAGGTCAGAGTAACATTTTCAACTTTGGATGTTTTTTTCTTTTAAGCAACATGAGATAAATCTTCCCACATTCTGTATATTCAAAAGCTTAACATGACGTTCAATAACCTTAATTTTACCTAACAAGCTAGACATAGAGTGTCTGTACGTACACACAGGCACACTTCAGTTAGCGCATTACAGCATGCAGATTTCCTCAAGCTTTACCTTGCTGTAATGTAATGTAAACATACGAGTCCATTATGTAAAGGCATGTCAGAGCTGCCAGCTTTCCGTCGCCCTGTTGAAGTCGCTCTGCTGTATATACCTTAAGTGTCTTCTTTAATTACACTTCTCCGTGTCAAGACGTAATTGTAAGCATGTGTACAACGAATAGCAGAAGGAACTGTGTTTTCACTCGGCCCGAATGAATGAATTCATTACCATTATGGCGTTACAAAGAGACAGAGCGTTTTGAATGCATTGCCACACACAACTCCGGGCAGGAAGCCACATTCCGATTGGTGCTAATCAAGGCCGATGACCCTCCCTGGCACTGCTGCTGCTTGGAAGATGCAGTCTGAGGTACTGGTACACAGTGTCTAGTATTCAGGCTGTATGGTTCCACTTAAACAGACCACCATGCGCACGGATTGTGCGGTGTGTTTACAGATATGCCCCTATGATTTCTAATTCAGCATGCTAGCACTCGCTTGTCGTCGCCTTGAAGCACTTCAGCGCACAAGTGGATGCCAGGTTTGCATCTGGCTGCTGTTTGAGAGCTTGTGTCAGGTGATTGTTGGTATGTGAACATCGCTAAATGCCCGAGGTGTGAAAAGGCGCTGAACGACATTCGGTCGGTCCACAAGTGCCACATGGCAGGCGATTCTCACACCATCACCGCTGGCATTTTTCACATTAGTCACCATCAGTGGTGGCAGTGTGGACTTGTGACAGTGAAGCTCGACCAGTTTAACAACCTTCGTACACCATGTGAGCGCTAGTCATCATTTTTGTTTTGTCATTAACCTCATCCTTAACAAAACTTCCTTAAAAATTGTGAAAGAATCCCGACTATGCCTTGCTAATTTAGATCGTTTTTAAGGTCAGCATGCCAATGTGGCCCTCGAAATCCTGAGGAATGGTGCTGATCCTCCACGATCAGGTTTTGTTAAACCTTTAGCCCACTATGAAGCCTGGAGCTGTTCATTCCCATCACAGAGAGACAGCTTGTCCTGAATAAACAGCTGTGTTCAGACAGACAGGCCATTGCACACTCACATTATTGTTTTATTGCACACAGATGGTTAGGAGTCACCTTAACCATAAAGCTGCTTAATCTGATACATCAAATCTTTCTTATGTACCATCATATCTGGTGTAATGGCTCTGGATTTGGGTTATTATTAACTTATTTAAGCCAACTAAAGCCACCACGGTCGAAAAGAACATTTTTCTCTTATTTATAGCTGGTAAAGGAGTGCAGTTGGACAAAAGACTGACATTTTTTTACTTGACTTCCTGTAAATTCATGTACCATAATTATGTCTTGAAAGCGTTTATTTGTTTAACATTTTTTCTTACAAGTAATATTTTACCTAATATTAGCTTATAACATAGTTAACAGTTAATCTTTATTTTTAAATAATGAATATTTGTAAACAAAAATAATTTTGTGTGTATCTTAATTTACACAGATGTTCTTTGAAATGTTTATTTTATTTTACCTAGTTTATTGATAGACTGACTGACTGACTGACTGATTGATTGATTGACTGAATTAGTTAGTTAGTTTAGTTTGAGGTACACATCAGCAACAACTTTCTTTTTTTCCCACGTCGACTGACACTGTGATCAATTTCACAGGTTTTATTTATTTACTTATTTATTTATTTATTTGTTTACTTATTTATTCATTTATTTATTTTACTGGTTGGTTTATTTCCAGGTACACACTGGTCAAACTTGAATATCTTTTTTCCTCCTCGACTGACACTGCGACTAATTTCATAGGATTAATTTTTTTTTATTTTGTTTATTTATTTATTTATTTATTTTATTTTATTTTTACGTTATTTTACCTATACATACTTCCAGCAAGTAGTTCCAGCTATATGACACTATCGGATGACAGGAAATGATATAACCGTTTTGTTTCATAGATGGTCATGTTACATAACTATGAATGGATTAAATGGTATCATTTTTTTTTAATTAATGAAAAAATTTAATTGTTGGCAAATTGCTGTTCTATAAAAGGGGTAAACACTTCATAATATTCATATAAATTCATATTAATATAAATTATGGACTTGAGGGTGATAGATTTACCTCCTCTTTGTGTAGAAGCCCATCACACCACCCCATGAATGATTACTTTCCTATAAAGGCACAACCCAAGTGCTTTATTTCTTTCTTATGAAACATTGTACCTGCTGTGGAGCTATTTTTTACTTCAATGTGTTTCCTGCACACAAAATACACTTATTTGACAGATAAATACCTTGACCTGGGGTGTATAATGAAGGTGAACATCCTGTCTCAATGCTACTTTGGAGGTGTTAACTGTTAAATAGTGGTGTCACATTTCACTATTCTATACCTTCCCTACATGTCAAGTGGAGCTGAACGCATTTTAAAGAAAAGAGAAGAGTCCAAAGGTCTTGTTCTGGGAATTCCTAACATAACTGTTACACTTTACTACAAAGTACCTAGCAAAAAAAAAAAAAAAAAGCATGGAAAAAAGTTTTAAAAAAATTTTTAAAAAATGAAAAAGAAGACTTTTTGTAACATTTAAACCAATTGCAAACAAATGTAGACACTCATTTTCTTCTCACCTGAATTCTTATTTTTTCATATCAAGAAGTGCTATTTTAGCTGTTTAAGTACACTTGGCTAAGGTATGTGGGTTTGGCAGAAAATTGTGCGGTTTTGTGTGGAAACATGACCTGTAAGCCTGACCGCCTGTGTGTAAGAATTTAAACACATTTAACTGCCAGAATGTTGACACGCATCTTCAAGGGAAATGCGGTGACACATGGAGTCTGTAAAATAAAGTGATGGGATCCATACACAGTCCTGAGTTTGAAAGCTTGAAAGGAAGTTAGCTTTAAGTCGAACTGACATTTCACCTGCAGAAAGCGTTATGTTTCTTCCAGGCCCTTGCGGCCGTGTTTACTCTCGCCGTGATTTCCTTTTCTGCTGCAGCCATGTGCAAGCTACAAGAAGCCGTCATGTCTGCGTGCCGCGCTCTGAGCTCTAAATGAATTTGAGCACGCTCGTAAATACGAGACGTTTCCATGGACTGTTGAAATACAAGCATCGACATATCGAATGACACACAAATTAACAACGTAGCCGTTTTGTCATTGCTACAATTACTGAGTGAAGCATGTACCTAGTTGGAGAAACAGCTGCTGTGGATCTCTTAGACCGACTTTTAAAACGTATAGTCCTCCAGGGACTCGCATGTTAAGATATTAAGCTTCACAGGCTGAAATCGTTTACATGTGAAGTGACATACTCATGTGCTGATTAAAACAACCTGCGAAACTGACAAGTACCGCTTTTCACACACATCATTCAAAAGTATCAAGGTTTCATTAATGCAGCTTCAGCCAGGGAATGTGGAGTAAGGCAAAATACGAAGCTAAACGGAGACAGCATTTGAAGTGGCTTGCCGCACACTGAGCCCACGAGGCGAAGGAACTCCGCATTCCCCAAAATTAAGAAATGGAAAAGCTAAATTATACTCATATGAGCTCATGCTTACTATATTCTTCCACGTTCAGGACCTCATCAGTGTGTGAAGGCTCTACTGTACACAACCTACCATGAAAATGGCAAATTTCATGCACACATTTGTGCTAGTATCCTTGTGAGGACCTTCCACTGACGTAAATATTAAGGCAGCTAAATGAATCGCTAAATTATGCTAAACCTAAATCAAAGCCTAATTATAACCTCAGTCGTGAATAAAAGCTGGGAAAGAAAGCTCTGAAAGTTACTAAAGGTAAAGGAGACTAAATACAAAGCATTAAAACCTTAATGTCCTCATGTTGTTAGCATCAATGCTAGTTAACCACATTTTATGCATTTGCTTATTCTGTGCTGAAAAGCTCAATGCTGTCAACTATGTTACTTATTTCAGAGCAAAATGCTGCAATTGCCAGTAAAGACCTTGTCAATAAAAAAAGGAGACAAATATATTGTTGTACTGCCTGAGATGGGTTGACGCATGTTTGAATGGTTAAAAGCATATTTTCTTGAATTCAATATTTTTTAAAGGTTCAAGGGCAACATAGCAACATGAGTGTGGAATCATAATTTTGTCTTTTTTTTCTGCTGTGCTGTCAAAAAAGAAAGTGTTGAGTCAAAGTTATAAAGCATCCATGTATAAATGTGCTAGTATATAATACGTTAAACGGTTAGCATTATCTCAGACTTGTTTGAATTTGTTACTATTCAAGGTACAAAACTTAAGGTTAGACTTATTTTCTTGCATGAAACTGAATGAACTCCAACCACATCGCCTTCATGTGTTTGAATTTGTCTGAATTTCCCAGGTTAATTTTTCCCTTTACAGCAAGTGGGACTGTCGGGCAAACTTGTATGGATGAATAAATAAAAGTTAAATACACCAGAATGCGATTTGAGTGAATTGTCCGATTTTTGTTTTGTTTTCTGTGGAAAGGTCATTTTTGCTTATTCTCAGGAAAAAATGTAAATCATTTAAAACAACACTTAGTACCACTTTATACCAACATGGTGCGTGTTTGCATTTATTATCAGGTTTTACAACCATACATCACTGATTCTAAAACAGCATAAGTTTTACCACACTCATGTCCTGACTCTGACCTTCGCCAACTTGCAGTCCAAGCATAGATTATAAAAACTTTTCTGCATGTGAAAGTTTGATGTGAGTTATCAGGTAAAACTCTAAATAATAATGACAAACAGTGAAATCAGGAACATCTGATATTTCCTACTTTAACGGTATTTATGGAAATAATAAACATTAACAAACCATCAATTTCAGCATTAAAACCCCATAAAGCAGTGTAGGCAAAACAATATTTGAACCTACAAGCAAATGAAGTCCAGAGTCCCTAGTTGTGGAGTCAGGGTCAAAGGCAGGCCCCCTAAATCTAGAGTCTGTGTTGGGTCCAAATGGTGTAGAGTACAAATGACGTTGAGTCCCTCTCTCTCTAGTTTTATCGTCCCGAGTCCAAAGCTCTAGAATCTGAGTCAAATCTTGAGTCCCCGTGATAGGAGTCAGAGTCAAGCCCACAGTCCCCATAAGCCTGAAGTCAGAGTCCAGTTCAGAGTTCCTTGATCTAGAATCTGAGGCAAGATTGAGTCTCCAACTATAGTGTAGAGTCCAACTATAGTGTAAGGCCCAGGTTGTCTGTAAAGTTTCAAGAGTTCCCAACTCTTAAGCCCGGTCCAGAATTCCTATTTCTAGGATCTAGAATCCCAAGCCTTGGAGTCTGATTTGAGTCCAGAGTACAAAGCAGTATAGTCCAAGTTCTTAGCTCCAGAGTTCAAGTCAACTACAGAATCAAGTTACTGCCCCGGCTCTGGAGTCCGATCTAGAGTTCTTAGCTTCAGAATATGAGTCAAGCCTAGAGTGCCAAGCCATGTCTAAATTCCCAAACCACTGAGTCCAAGCTGTAAAGTGAAGTCCAGTTACCAAACCAAATGCATAGTCTGAAGCCATAGTGTCTTGGTGGAACCCACATTCCGAAGTTATGGCATCTGATTCCCTAGCTCTAGAGTCTCCATGTATTTTTGAGTCCTATATAAGAGTAACTACTACTCTGGTGATAAAGGAAAAAAGGCAAAAACCTAGGGTTTCATTGATATGTAGTGACTATCTAAAAAAATCAACTTGCTATATAACTTAGCCTATTTCAGTACAGTAATTTGTAGCACCCCGTGAAAAGCCTATCCTATGCTAGCTTTAGACTGTGTGATTAAAGTGGGCTTGTCTCAATGTATGAAATGATCTCAGTAAAATTTTCTTGGCCAAATTCTGGAGCAGACTACACAATAACATGCGTTCTCCATTTCAGACTCTATGATAAAGATCCTCTAAAAACAGAGCTGCAATTAAAGGAAATTACTATATTCCACTTGTGAAGAAAATGGGGGAACATAAATCACAGTTTAATAGTGGCAATGATATACCTTGAGAAAAGGTGAAGAGACATTTGTTTTTTTCTCCAGCTCAGTGTACGAGGGGCCAGGCATGTTGGCTGGTGTTTTTATACTAATCAACATGATTTGTATTAGTTGCTGTAACATGATTTTCATGCAATCCCATGTTATGTTGTCCTTCAATCACAACTTTTATATGAGCATTGTAGCAGCGCTCACACTTTCAGATTTTATGGCACTAAACTGGACGCCGCTGAGCACGTCACTTTATGTGCTATGATTGCCGATCTCAACTCACAAAGATTTCTTTTTCTTTTATGTGCAGGTTTTGTCTGCAACAGCAAATCTGCTCAAAATCGTACCGTGTAAAGCCGACTTTAGATGTCGTGTTGGTTACCCATAAGTTTTCAGATCCAGAATTCAAATCAGAAATACTTTATTGGTCCACGAAGGTCATTAGAGTTGCTCATGTTCGAGAATAGAAATATATAAGCATAGAAAAATGATAAGGAAAATAATAAATAATTCAACAATATATAGAAATAAAAAAGAAGAATAGAAAAATAAGAAAATGCAAGAAATATGTTAAAAGATGTGCATCATTTTCCAATATACAGTACTGTGCAGTACTTGAGCCACAATATTTTTTTAGTAAAGTGAAGATGATTTCAAAAGTAAAGGCATTAAATCTTTCTACTTAAAAGAAAAATACCACAACATACTGTAAACAGTAAAACATAAATAAAGTAAACAAAGACTATATCTGATGTGATGACCCTTTGCTCTTTTTTTTTTTTCCTTAAATAGTAATCCCAGGTACAGTGTGTACAGTTTTATAAGGAAATGAGCTGTAAGTTTTACTGAGCATCTTGGAGAATCTGCCACAGTTCGTCTGGAGACTTTGACTGTCGCGTGTGCTTCTTTTTTTTGCAGCAAAACCCAGGAGCCTTCATTACCAATTAACAGTAAGTATTGCACAGTTGGCACTAAAATTAAAAATAATAAATAATTACGGGGTTAAGAAGCTTCAGACAGAGTGAAGTATGTTCAAGGCCAGTCTAATGACTCCAAATGTTTAACAATCTGATGGAGGAGTTGGCAAAGTTGAATGACTTCCTGTGACGTTCCGTGGTGCAGCTTGGTAAAATCAGCCATGATTGATATTGATGACATTTTCATGCAGCCATTCTCTCTCTTTTTTTGTCATTTAATTCACTGCAAAAGATGACAACAGACACTGCTGTTCAATCATTGTGGTGACTGCATAATGTCATCTTGACCAGACTTGACCAGACATGTAGACAGTCCAAGAAGTCTACATTGAGTAACAAGTCAAGTACCATTCACATTCCCAGATCTCCATACTCACTAGCATAGATTCATGATTCCACACAAAGTTCAACACTTAAAGAAGTTGTAATTAGTATTTCAGTTGTGCAAAATGCAGAATCACAGATGTGTATCAGTGATTACACTGGTCAAGACTCGCTCCTCTCGCCTACTGACGCAGCAAATGCATTTGGTCTAAAGTAGGAATGTGTGTTGGGAAGCTCAAGCACTGAATCCCACACAATACCCAGATTAAGTATCATCCGTTCGATGTGTCAACAGTTCTCTGTCTTCAAACGCCAGAGCACTTTTTCATGTCCTATGACCTCTGGACTTGCTGTGATAATGGCAAACAAACACAGTGTTACCTGGTTAGGTAACCTAAAACCCTCCTACTTCCTCCTAAAAGCCGCGCTGCAGCCATTAGGCCCGGGCCCCAGGCTGCACAAGCTTTACAGGCTGAAACGAAGGAGGGGAGACCCAGGGATCCTAATGGAGCTCAGCTGCATTAACCTGAAAGGTGCAGGAGGGAGTTAAAGGAGGGAACTCCTCCGAAAAAAAGGGGAAAAGAGAGGTAGGATGAGAGGTGATTGCTGAGGTGTGAAGACGAGTGCAGGGAGGGAACGGGATTTTCGAGTTAAAAACGTGAAAGCAAATGTCTGTGAAAGCCTGAAATGGATTCTGATTTTTAACAAAAGATGTTTTGCACATGGATAGCCTGCTAAAGAAGGAAAGAAGATAGAAAAAGAAGAAAAACACTTGAATGTAGTATTTACATTAAAATTTCATCATTATTTACAGCTTAAGTTAATATTATGGATACCAATTGCCAATTGTTATTGGATTAATAAGCAGAAATGAACCTGTCTTAACTAAATAGTAAAAGAAAATAAGTTCACAAAGAACTATATAAACTGACAGCTTAGTTAATAGTTCAGGAATTAATTAATACTGATAAAATTGTTGATAATTTTCTGAACTCAGGTAACTGGGTATAAATATTTTAAGCCAAGAACAGCTTTATAATGGCTTTATTTTTAGTTATGGATGAACATTTAACATTATTTAATTTATCTGTATATTATTTATGACCTTGTACCAGAGCGCTGGTGAATTCTCAAATCTGATTGGTCAGAAGGTGTTGATTTTCCTTAACAGCAGCTCTGACAGGGCCGCATGGTGGCACGGCTTGTAGTGTTGCCACCTTACAGCACCAAGATTGATCCTGAGCTCATGTTTTCTGTCTGCGTAGAGTTTCGAACGTTCTCTCCATCTTAGCATGGGTTTGCATTTACTCTCGATTCTTCAGTTTCCTCCCAAGAATATGCTAGTAGGTTTTTATGCTAAAATACTTCTAAGTGTGAATATGTGTGTATGTGGTGTCCCTGAGATAGACTGGTGCCGCATCCCGGGTGTATTCTCACCTCACGCCCAGTGTTCCTGGGATAGGCTCCAGAATTGTGCTTACTGAAGATGAACGATGAACGAGACCATGTTGGATTGCCATGGAAGTGAAATTAAAATGCAGAAGCCTTTCAATTCACTTGTTTAAATGTAGAATTAGTCATAACTGTAGTCTGAAGGAAGCCGGTTGTAGTGGAAGTGCTTTACCTGTATGTAATAAAAAAAAAAATACCTAGACTGCAATAAAAATGTGAAGCTGGCCGAGATAATAATGGAGTAGATGATGGATTTATTTATATGTCACATAATGTAAAGGATATGCAGCGAGACTGAGAGTGAGACTGGAACAACAGTCATCTGTGATGGGACTGAAACAGTGCACACATACACAGTGTGGTTCATGGTTAGAAAAACGCCGACGCACACGTCACCGGTCGTCACACACGTAGCGGCGTCACTGCTGAGACTTGGCCATGTAAGAGGGACAGGTGGACATAGCGGCTGTCAGGCCGCAGGAGATTGATGCAGTGGGTCATTGTGGAGCTGCTGGTGTCCCCTTACTGCACAGACAGCTGCTGTGAGGAGATGCACTGTCCTCTTACAGCAACACACACACACACACACACACACACACACACACACACACACTTTCCCAGTGAGGAATAAATCTGAGAATTTAGTAAACAGTACTAGAGTTAATTCAACCCTAAAGGTGTTAAATATTTATTTTCACACAGTTAGTGCTGATTCAGTTGTGGATCATAATAAAATGCTACTGATAAAATCAAAAGATATTTCTAAAAGGATATTCTGCGCTCTAGATGGTTTTTCAACATTGTAAGAGTTAATTCACCTTCCTAAATGTTTATGTAATGCTACAGGAGTTAATGTAACATGATGTACACTACCAGTCAAAAGTTTGGACACACCTACTCTTTTTCATAGGTCTTTCTTTATTTTATTTTTTTTCTACATTGTAAAACATTACTGAATACATCAAAACTATGAAACAACACGTATGGCATATACTGAATTATGTGCTAAACAAAAAAGTGTGGAAAAAAAAACATCAAACAAACAAAAAAACATGTTTCATATTTTAGATTCTTCAAAGTCGCCACCATTTACCGTGATGATACAATCGGCATTATCTTAACCAGCTTCATGAAGTCGTCACCTGGAATGCTTTTCAG
>JAQQZX010000020.1:13627379-13642548 GCA_030068355.1 Notoglanidium maculatum | reverse complement strand
ACACCTATGGGCAATTTAGAGTAGCCAGTTGACCTAATCTGCATGTCTTTGGACTGTGGGAGGAAACCGGAGCATCCCGAGGAAACCCACGCATGCACGGGGAGAACATTGTTATAGGAAAATAATCAGCTTCTGGTTGGTAGCAGTAAATCTGCTTTATCACACTGCCACCGTGTCGTTGATTATTTTCCTACACCAGCACAACACATACAGTAAGTGTTTTACTCCTTAATTACTGCAGCTGGAGACTAAAGCTAAAATCTTTCTCCGTGCACGATGTGTTAACCATCGTCTAGTCCCGATCAGGGTCGGTTTCCGACTACAGTACAATTGTTGGTTTGAGTTTTTGGACTGGTGAACTGTTTCTCATTCCCTCAGCAGTGATAACGATGTTTTAAAATAATATTGATTTAATGATAATGATTTTAAAATGCTCAGTATATTCTCAGTGCTGCTTCTTTTCCTCTGATATACGGAGTAGAAATGAAGTCATCCTATAACAGGTTATCTTATAGACAAAAGCCTAGATGATAAGTGGTGTGATTCCTAGGGCAGACTTTGTTGTGTGCGTGTGTGGGGTAGGTCTGGGCTCTTCACACCAGGGTGTGGGCTATGTTCACCACACAGCGTTCCTGCTCGTTCT
Source organism: Notoglanidium maculatum (assembly GCA_030068355.1). NCBI lineage: Eukaryota > Metazoa > Chordata > Actinopteri > Siluriformes > Auchenoglanididae > Notoglanidium > Notoglanidium maculatum. The sequence continues at coordinate 13,641,905 of JAQQZX010000020.1, read as the reverse complement.
GTTCTTGTCTCCTAGCTCACACCAACATGTGAACATGGCATGTGCATCAAAGCAACATGAAAGCTTCTCTCATCTCCAGAGCTCTGGGCTTTCCTGCTTCGCCAAAAATTCCATACATGTCTCTTCATGCAGAATGTTAACTGCAGAGGAGGGGGAGTTCTGCTCGGCAGGTCATCTGCTGTGTGTGTGTGTGTGTGTGTGTGTGTGTGTGTGTGTGTGTGTGTGTGTGTGTGTGTGTGTGTGTGTGGAATATATATCACCCAACAAGTTTCTCAAACTGAGATGAACTATTGTAGACGTCTAAATCAGGTACAGAGACATAACAATGATGGAACATTTTCAGAATAACTTTCATATCATGCATAATTTATAATTATCTTGTATAATTGTATTTTCTAAAGAACACGTTAGTATTGAATGCTGTAACACTACTACCAGTACCAGTAGCATGTGTTCTCAAGTGTATTTCAAGATCACATCGCCCCCTGGTGTTGGAAAACCATCTTTTACCATGTACATTTAAATGAAGTGAATGTCACTTCTCATACTCCAGTGTTTTATAACATGATTTCTAGTTACCATATCTGTAGTACATGTGTGATCACCACAGATAAGAATTTCAAAACATTTCCCTGCACTGAGAAACTCCAAACTCACTGATTATACAAGTCTAAAGGCAGTTGTTGAACTCCGTCAATAATTTTTTTGTAGAATGTTTTCATCAATTATTCAGTCAAAGTTGTTTACAAAGGAACTAAATATGTGTAATTCCTCCTTTTAGTCGTGTGACTATTTGTAGAAGGAAAAAGTACTGCTTGGTCATGTAGTTTTTTGGTTCTACTGGCATAAGAATACCACAAAACCCTCAGGGTAGGAAAAGGAACCTACTGTTTTTCTTCAGTGTTGGGAAGTTTTTAAAAAATAAATCAAGCTCAACATTTTACAGTTCAACTTAGAAAACAGACAGGATGTTTTGGCTCTGATGTGCCATCTAGTGGATGTTTAGATTTATGTGAACAACATTGCTTGAATTGCCATTGCGTCTGCACCTCCACAAAAGACCTCATGTCTCACATTTAATTTGGGCTTAAGAGTGTAATGGTTGTAGATTTAATTAGCACTGTATCATACAATATCGTATACTTTATTTTAGTCTTTATTGAAGGATTTCAACTGCTGTTTTGTAATTACTTCATAAGAATTACGTTTTCCTGTACAACCTCAACAAAAGGGCATCTTTTTAAGCTTTTCTTTTATGTGGAAAGATGCATGTAGTGTAACTTTAAAGCTTTACCTTTTACAAGGTGATTATGCACAATGAAGTGCCTTGAATCTTTTTTAAAGGTCCATTATATCTGCATTTCTAGGTGGAAGATAAGTATAAAGGTTACTGAAGCTTGATTGAAGCTTACCACCCAAGCAACAAGGAAAGATACCGTTTTTTTTTTGTTTTTTTTTCAGAAAGTACTCTGAGAAAAGAATGAAAATTCACTTATAATGCAACTCTAGGGGCAGTTGTTGAGTTTCATCAACAAATTATTCTTGTTGTAAACCATTACCACAAATCTACTTCTGATAAAATGTAATATCTTCAGATTTAGAGCATCATTTACTACAACCTTTGCCCGAAGAATTTAAGAAAAAGGTTAACATACATTTTTTTTGGACAGAGTTCAACAACTGCCCTTAGACTGCTATTATAAATGAGTTTGAAGTAAACAGGCTTCTTTTTTTCCTGAGGAAAATATGTTGAAATGTTTATCTATAGTGATCAAAGACACCACAGAAATGCAGTGGATAAAGATGAGTTGAAAAGTCTCGAGTATTCCTTTAATAGTATTTCTCATTAGCAGAGACAAACCAAACTGAAATGAGCAAATAAGTTTATTCCAATATTGTTATGCAGTAAATACCGATATAACATTATACCAAACCTTTCAGGTTGCAGTAGACATGTGCCGATATTAGGTTTATATCATAGTCCTTCCGAAGTGTTTATTCTGGAAAGATTTCCTTTATGCAAATTTGCAAAAAATGAGGAAACTGCCTTCTGAATGGGACATATTTTACAGCAGATGTACAAATGCTCCCTCCCTAGGCGGTAGGGGTAATCTACAGTATCTGTAATACCAACTAAGTATCACGGTATATCAGATAACTGATTATCGGCACATGCCTAGCTTCCAGAAATATGGATCATATGACAAGGAGGAAGTTAACAATCACCAATAAACCATAGGAAGTACAGGTGGATTTAAAACGCAGGCTTGATGCTTTCTGATGGTGTTTCCTGCGGCATGCAGCAACGGTGTGAGCGAGTTAAGAGAATCTTTTCTCGCCACACACTTCGTAACACATCAGTAAGAGAAATTCCACTCCAGAAGGTCCACAAACTGATTGTCTGCAAATTTCCTCCTTTATAAAAATGGTTTCAAAGGGTCCAGAGTCTGGTTTAGAAAAGCAGTACACTGAATGTGTGCAGGTCAAGTTCAGTAAAATACCTCAGAGGAAAGAGCAGGTAAAATACTGGTACAGAGATTTTCTATTTAGTGAATAATGGAGTAGTCATCCAAGTAATAATTTAGGTTTGCTGATATTTTGCTTCACATAAAATGACATCTTAGCTCTCAGAGCATTGTTGCGGTTTCTCAGATATGTGACATTTTTTTCTTATTAGCTCCAAGAGAGAGCAAAACAGGCTGGAGTGAGAAGAACGGTTTAGAGCTACTTCAATGTAAATTGTAAGAATTATGGTGTTTTGGTGGGGGGTGGGGATGCTCTACAAGATTAAATGTGTGGTATTTCATTCATTAATAAATAGAAATTATTAGCACAGACAAACTGCTGCAGTCTAAGAGGAATAAAACACTTCAGGACATGCTGTTATAGGAAAATAATCAACTGACAACTATAATATTCCTAAAACAGCATGGCTTACGTATTTCTTAAGTGATATGAAGAACAGCATCCTGTTCACACACGTATTGCACAAGCTCAGGTCACCTTTACATTTCAAATTGTTTTTTTTTGTTTTGTTTTCCACACCCGACTGAGTGATATCTCCTCCTTTTGGGCATTTCATAAACCAAAAAACAAAATAAAAATGGATAAATTGCAAACCAGGTTGTTTCAGATCAGTTCCTGATTCCACTTGTTACCTTTTCACTCCTATTACAATATTTCTCTAATGGTGTATTCAAATGAAAATTAATTTTGTGCTTTAAATGATTTTCAAGAGGTTAAAGTTGGCAGAACACTGTTGCTAGGCAACTGAGAAACACAGCTACCTGGCTAATGGTTGAGGAGATTGATTTAGCTAGCTAGTACACAACACACCTTCTTTTAAGAACAAAGTAAATGATGAATGTTGGAGGAAACCAGACAAACCTGTAGAGAATGTCAACATTTACCTCAGATGTGTTGGCAAATTCTAAAAAAAAAATTAATTTATATGGCTAAAATTACATTTATATTTAGTGTTCATTGCTAACCGCACTGCTGAGAGGTTCCATATTAAAATGCACCTTCAGTGAATTCTGTGAGAAAGTCATGAATATCACAATAGGTAATTATTCACATTTAATCTTCTAAACACAGCGAATACACAATCCCAGTTTGAACGTAGCATAAATATATGTAGCAGTGTTCTAGCAGCTCTTCGAAAAGTCTTTTTTTCAACACATCTGAGGTAAATGTTGATATTGTCTATAATTTGGAAACATTTCCATGGTCATGCTGCTTTTATATTGTTATTTAAAGGTATCGTTAGCTAAATTGCTAAGACTTAGCTAGCTAAATCGATCTATCCCTACACCGTTTCTCCTACATTTTCAAGTATAATACGCATCCTCAGAGCCTTTTATATTAATAACTCCATTTTATACAGAAACGGTTAAGAATTTATTAGACCACATTCTCAGATACTGCAGAAATATTTCAGAAGCTGTCAGAAGCGCGCGCGCGCGCACACACACACACACACACACACACACACACACACACACACACACACACACACACACACACACATACATACATATAGTGATGTGCCTTCCCAGTCAGGCTATTGGGTGTTGTGGATACACTAAATGGCTGGTATTTATATTCTCTGATCATTCAGCTCATTCTTTTCTAAGAAACTCCTCAGCTTTTGGTGTCTGCATGATGCAATGACGCAGATAGTGTATCACAACATAACCGAGGCAGCAGACTAAACAAAGCTGAACTGCGTCTCAAATCACACACTAAGGCTCAGTATGTAGGCACATGTATGTAGTTACCTGTGACATATAACGCCAGCCTTACACTATGTGATTTAGTGCTTTTATTAAAGTTATTTCCTGTAATATGGATGTGTGTTGCGGACTGGGAAAACCCTTTGGATGTCGCTGTCGAGGAATTCTAAAAAAACAGACCAGATGAAAAATTTGGTTGTGGCCAAAATTGTTTTCTTTCCGCTTATAATGTTTTGATGCTTATACTTCAAGAAACGACCAAAAAAAAAAAAAACTGACATGGAAATGTATGTTTACTTTCTAACCTTGCCTTGGTTGTCTTACTGCAAAGATCATGTTGCGTTATGTTTAACAAACACGGTTGTAAAAGCAGTCTGTCTGTTTTACGATGTTCAAAACCTAACCTCATGCAGTCAATGTCACAATTTTATCAAGTTGCTGGATGGCTTTGCTAAACACATACGTACATAATGCACATAATTCATTCATTGTGGATCTCAAAATGTCAAAATTTGGCTATGTGAAAGATTTTATCCGGATGTCACACATATTCGATATTGTCAACAGTTTCATTAGAGCTACATTGCTCAGGTATTATATTAACTCGGATTATAAATCTGCAATTAAGCTAAATCTGAAATATGTCTAAATTACTGCAAAATCAAGTCTATTCTTGTTCTTGGAAAAGAACCAGCAAAGTGTACTCACTTAGCAGGACAAAGCCCTCTTACCCTGGATAATAAAGCAAGTCTGTAAATTAATTTCACATATCGCTCAGCTCTTTGCTGATTAATAGCATTTCACCAACCCTTCCCCATAACAAGAGGAAACAACACCTTTTCCCAAACAGGAAGACACTAAGATGACATATGTACGAAACAGAAAAATCATTTATGGGTCAATCCATATGAAATCACCAGAAGCCTCCTGAGTGACCCTCTTTAAAAAGGGGCGTGGCCTGTAAAAACTACCGCAAAAGTTACTCTTGAACTATTCATGCTAGATGCAGGGAATTTACAGGGATTGTTGCTTAGTATAAGATATTTTAACTTCAAAACAGAGGTTGCATATATGCCAATTTATGGCATGTTGTAAAGCATGGCATATTTGATACTTCCATTATTTTGTGGATTTGTTATTTAAAATATGCTCGGTCAAGTGATAATTCTTGTACAGTAGACTGTCATACATGGGCAATATACATTTGAAATACAGATGTGATTTGTTGGGGTTTTTTTGTTTGTTTGTTTTTTTTGCACCAAATGAATCAGAAAGTTTCAGATATACTCCTAACTGATCAGAAAAAATTATAATATGAGTAATAGATCTAAAAAAAATCTGAAATATTTGATATGCTTTAGTGTGGCGATATAGAGGGCCAAAGAACAATTTTTTATTTTTATATATTTAGCAGACTATAAATTGGGAAAAATGCAGCTTTGGATCTTCTATTTTAGTAGTCAAGGACATCTTATACTAGACAACAATCATTAAAAAAAATGTCATGCATCTAGCGAGAATAATTAAAAATGTATGGACTTTCCTTTAATCCTGTTTTTTTTACAGAGCCATGCTTTCTTTTAAAGGCTCAAATTTTGCACACTATTCTATTGGGGATAGGGACACTATTTCCAGTAAATATGAAGCAAATCTGAGGTGGGCAATAGGGAACATTTTTTTAGAAATCTGGTGATTTGAGGTGGATTGACCCTTACGTTAATATGCTAACCTCAACTCTTTGCTATATCCAAAGAATTTACAGAAAGAAAGGATTTTTGATTAATACCAAGTACAGCTTTAGTGCTCAGGTCTAATTCACCTGCTGGGGATCAGTAACTGCACACAAAGGATATAAAAAGTATTAAAAAAAAAAAAAAACCTCCCATCTCTTCCACTTTGCTAAATCTGGAGCTGTTTCTTTGTAATTACTTTTCACACTCATTTTCCTGACCACAGTTGATGTTGTTAACTCAGAAGACACTATGCTTGGGTACAACTTCCATGTGAGAAGCTGTCCTCTCAGTGTTTCGTCTTGATGTCTCCATGTGATCTCCAGTGGACTCTGAAACCGTGTCGTGTCCATACGGTACAAAACACGCATCTTCTTGGTATGTTACAGCTATCATACAGGGCCGGAGTCTTTCTTTCTCTCGTTCTCCTTCTCCCTGTGAGGGGGGAACCGGGGCCCCTCTCATTTCTTAGCTCTTCAGGACGAGTTCTGAGGAGACTCGGCCGTCTTGGAGGGCGTCTCCTCAGAAGGACTCTCGCTGGAGATGCCCGTGTCTCCGTTCTCGGCTCCGTCCGCCATCAGGTGCTTTTCCACAACTGCATATGTGAGAAGATACACTCGATATGGGAATTTGAAAGGGTGTTCAGTTAAAAACAGACATCAGTGTAAAAATTTGTAGGTATTATGTTCTTTCCACAGTTTCTCAACCAACAGCATGTGTTCTAGTGACTAAAATGCACAGTCACAGCCAAAGTGGAGTCTTTTATGGCATCTAAAAGCATCAACTTCACAGGTGATAATAATAATAATAATAATAATAATAATAATAATCCTTTTGTTCTTGCCTTGCAGTGATGCAGAATCAGCAAGGCCGTTGCCATGGCTACTGCCCGTTCCCTCCTCCAGCTCATCCAGGTAGAGACGATAGCGATGCCCACTCTCATCCTCATACTCCACGTTCTCATCATCCGAGTCCACCTCGGGCGCCACGTACACCACCTCAAACTCAATCTCACCTCTCTGCAGGAAAACAAAATAAAATAATCAGTCACTGAGCTGCTACACATTCATCACAACACAGGAATCTCACAAATCATGTTTTTAGCCACTGATTGAGGGAGGCAGTAACCTGCTGGGAGAGGATGGTCACTGCCTCTTTGTGCTTGGCGTCTCTCAGGTTGATGTTGTTGACGGCTAATATGGCGTCTCCCACGTGCAGCCCCCCGCATCGCTCTGCAGGCTGGGCCGGGTGGATCTCCGAGATCAGGATGGGAACGCCGTGCTCTTTACCTCCCTGTGACATAAGAGGCGCACAAATGTCACACCGGAAATACACACGCTAAGCCTACACATTCTGACCATTCTATGAACTTTATGATCTAATGAGGTAGATTCCATCCATCCATTATCTACACCGCTTTATCCGTCTGGGTCGCGGGGAAGCTGGAGCCAATCCCAGCATCTTCAGGCGAGAGGCGGGGTACACCCTGGGCAGGTCGCAAGTCCACCACAGGGCCATGAGGTAGATTCCTAAAGAAAAACTGGAGCTTGGACTCACTGTGATCGAGATCCCAAGTCCTTCATGGTCCTCTTTAGACAGAAGCACTTTGCGGATAGGACCGACTCCTTGACTCTTCTTCAGAGATTCTGGGTCCTGAGGAAGGAAGAGATCAGTCAGTAACCATCACTTATGGTATTCTACAGTGTGTCAGGAACCAATGAGGGTACCAAGAAGTACTATCTCAACCCTTGCATTCAATGTTAATGCCATTTTTCACATGTAAGGAATTAACTTGTATCAAAATATCTGTAAATAAGTAATAAATACAAAGTTGTGTATATGTAGTTTAACTCTCAATGTTGACTTTTTGGACAGTGATTCTCAAAGAGGGCTCCGTGAAGAATAACCAGTGGTCTGTGAAGTTTTATTGTGATATCATACTTATTATTACTATTGAGTGTTACAGTTATGTTTACAGTTATCCAGTTTGACTGGTCATTTGAAGTTACATGGCTTTAATCCACAGCTCAATAACTCAAAAACAAGTCTGCATAAAAATTATATCAACTTTTGAATAATGAGAATAATATATGAATTGATCATAAAAATAAGTCTGTACTGATGGGTCCATGGAGGTTCGGCATTCAAGAACGGCATTATTCTCTCATCTGTCAATCAAAATGACACTAACAAATCGTGTGCATCCGTGAGCTCATGTACGTAGAAGAGGGCAGTTAGCGCTGCGCTGTGACGCAGCGTGAGCTTTTGGATATTTTGGCATGTTTTTTAGACATGTCTGTGTACTACATACTCAGTTATACAGCGTGTATTACACAGTGCTCTGCAGCGTCTGTAACTTGGTTCTTACATGTCCTGCGGGTGATGGTAAGGGCTTCTTTGGGTCGTTGCGCCCTCTGCAGGCTCGGATGACGGTTTTGTGGCGGTGCAGATGAATCTCAGCTTCCAACTGGTTCCACAGTTTATCATGAGCCGGTCCCTTCATGTCCCGACCTAATAACTGAATCTGCTGGACCCTAAAACAAACAACAGACAACTCAGGAGTCAGGACACTGCAGTTTTCTCCACACATTGTATTAGGAAGTCTGCATTTTGACTCCACATTTTATTTTGCATCATTTATTGTTTCATAGGTGTTGAATCATATATACAATTTCCATTTTGTGCAATATAAGTGTTCCATCGCTTAACAGGTGCCCAGACTCCTCTAGAAAAAAATATTTAAGGTTTTTTTTTTACTTCCATTTCACTAACAGGTGAAGTGTTGTATCAGTAGAAATAACTTTTACTGTATGAATATACTTGTTGTGTGGTAGTGAACTGCTCTAATAAATCAATGACACATTATATTTGTGAAACTATAGGTAACAGTTTGATTATTTTAACAATTCTTTACAATTATGTCATACAATTCATCCTTGTAAATATTGCAATGTACAGGGTTTCCCAAAAGTCTGGATCCATAGGCAATTATTTATTTAAACACAGATCTTACAACAAATGTTCAAATTGACGGCCTTGGACTTCTGTTTAATGTTTGGTTTTTGGAACACTCTGTATTTGGCTTGACAGAGACCGGTTTTAATTTCGGAAACCTGACAGGTTGTCATTATGCTAATCTTTCAACGTGCCTCATAATAGCATCATAGCACAGTGTTTGTGTGTTTCTCTCACCTCCCAGCGAGCTCCTTGTCCAGGTATTTGGCAGCCAGTCTGGCGCCGTACACCTCAGCCTGCAGTACTGCAATGTGCCTGCGGAGGGCCTCGTTCTCTTTTTTCAGCATCCTCACCTCGGCTTCCAGCTTCACCTCCTTCACCTTCTCCTTCTTACTGGCCTCCAGTTCCTTCTCCTGTTAACCGCGCACACAAAACGTACTTAAGAAAAGCAGAAAGGTAAAAATCGTTCAGCTCTTTATGTGTATATATGGCCTGTGAAGAGTGTGAAATACATGAAACACACACTTTTTTTTGCCAGGAATTTCAAAAACACAAACACACATGCACGGACTCGTACACACATCTACCACAGTAACTAGACTAAGCCCGCTACGACACAATAGACACACACTAACACTTTAGTCCAAAGCAATGGCTTTCATTACAACATCCATTACACATTATGACCTAATGAGCAGGCGTGCAGGATTGTAACACCATTTTGATCCCTTCTGAAACACTTAAAATGGCGTATGGGCAATTTCCACCTTTTATTTTATGGAATATTGATTTGCTAAGTGCCCCAAATTTAGCATTAGTGACCTGTCAAAGACAACACACACCAATATTCAAAAATAAGACGTTCAAGCTCATATTACAGATACACTAACGATAAGGTATACCTAATAAACTGGTAACGCAGTGTATACAGGAGTTTACTAGCATTAAGGATGTTATATTTGTACCAAAGCAATGTTGATTCTCAAATCTGATTGGTCAGAACATATTGATTGATTAATAATAATATTTACATGTTTATATTAACGTGTTCCTTCTAATATGTTATCATTTTAATCATAACAACTCAGGAACTTGTATGGCGGCCACTCACATATGTTTAGCTTAATAATAAATGGATTTTTTTTACTAGACTGTTATTTACCACTGAAAACCAGATATGTAGTTTGTTTAATGTTTAGAGAAGAAGACTTTGAGTTTGAAGTTTGAAGTTCTTCACCCCACAGGGAACGTTGGAGGAGTTTGTGCTTCCAGGAATAGAGATACCGGTACAGGAAAGACTGTTTATAGCTGCTATAATCAAAGTTCTATGGTACAAGAAACACTTAGAGATACACTGTTATAAGAAAATAGTCAACTTTGCAGCGGCAACAGTGTCTCCGTTAGGGTGTATCACACCACTCGGTCGTTAAATATTTTCCTGTTACAGTGTTTCCCAAGCTTTCTTAAAGAATTTGCCCATATCCATCTTTAAACGGCTCGGAACGAAAGAAAGAAATCCAAATCCAAACCAGGTGTCAGTGATGACAGCATTAGCCCAACACAAACATAAAACATGATCAAAGCATGACTGTTCACCACCATGTAGAGCACATCAAGCACAGACAGGACACAGAGAGACATGGGTGGTGGAAAGACAAGAAGATGCACACGGAGCACTTACCATCTCCTCCACGGAGGCAACAGGCTTAGGGCCAAGGAAAGAAACACAGAGGGTCAAAGGTTAGAAATGCAGTGATTTCAGGATCAGGGAGCTAAAAGAAGAATCACACAAGCTTTCTCCATATGCTCAGTTCAGTGAGACAGAAAAGAGACAGACCAGTTAAACAAGAGGCTCCATAGCGTGGATTAGAAACAAACACACAATGAGGAAAACTTCCACAGGAGAAACGACTAGGACCTGACTGATAGATCGGCTATTAACCTTAGAGTTATTGGTGGAAATCACACTCGTTAAGCAGGTCTCCTTAAATGGTCTATAGCAAAATCAGACTCATGCATGTGAGAGTTGGGTGCAAAAGTTTGTGTACCCCAAAAAGTTTCTGTACTCCATCGTTATTCTCCTTTTTGCTTGCTATCCAGCAGTATATAAACCGTTGAATACGAGTCCTCTCCAACCAGCCGCAATGACTTTTGCGCTACAGATCTATTGCAGCCATACGAGTCCTTGTCCATCCGAATGAGGTGGAAGGAACGGATCATAATGAGTCTATCAGACCCATACGACTGACCCAATTTACATTTCTACTTAAAGCTGACCAGTTGTAATCTGATCACTCAAGACATTGTTAAGATGTTAATACCAGAGTTAAAACAGAGCCTTAGTGTGTCATGTTTCATAGACGCATGTTACAACATTAAAACCGAAACAAATCTAAATAACAGCTGTTAAGTTCGCATCTCCCTTCCAAGTTCAGTTGTAATAGTCGAATAGCTTCATTAGATCATGTCTAGAAATGATAGCAAAACATCTTTTCAAGCCATTTTCCATGCATTCTAGAATTGTCTTCTTGCAGGAAACTTGTCCTTTTCATTCCTAACCACTTTGGCTTTTTTTTTTTTGTAGATAAACTGATAATAAAAAAAAAAATAGAGATACTCTTTCCTGCTTTCCATTCAGCTATAGGGGAACACCCAATTGTTTTTTAAAAAGAACATACTCAAACATACTCAGGTAATAATCAGTCATGGAAGGGTGTGAGATGTTTGGGATTTAAACCCACAATTGAAGACTTTTTTACATTTACATTTATGTCATTTGGCAGACGCCCTTATCCAGAGCGACTTACATATATCTCATTTATACAACTGAGCAGTTGAGGGTTAAGGGCCCATCAGTGATAACTTGGCAGTACTGGGATTTGAACTCACGACATTCCGATCACTAGTCCAATGTCTTAACCGCTGAGCTACCATTTAATTCATTTAAGTGCTTCACAATGTTTTTTACTTGTTTAAAGAGCTACACTATTGCTTACTCAGGTGTGGACATTTCCTACTGAACAGCATAAAAAATAATAGCAATCATGGACAATTTTACCATTTTCTAAAACACATTTAAGCCTTCATAGCCAAATCCTTCATTTACTCACAGTACAGGATACACAGCACCAGAGACTATTTATTCTGAATGCATTGGCTGTTTAAAGGCTTTCTCAATGTTTGTAAAATTTTGCTTCATCCATGTTGAATTAATTCAATATTAATTCAACAAATCCCCCCCCCAGAGTCCCTTCACTGTTATGCCTTTATATATAAAAAAAAAAAAATAATAATAAGGATTATGAAAACCAGTATTCAGATATAAAGTCTGTTGGTGTTTGCATCATTGTTGCTCATATAAAATTAAATGAACTAACAAATGTTTTAGTTGATTTAAAGGCAGCATCCACATCTGTAATCACTGGCATGTTTGTCTGGCCTCAGAATAATATGAATACAATAATGCCATGGAGCACAGAGGGTTCTCGCATTTTATGCAAAGCCAAGCAGAGATAAAATGGCATGATCTAAAATAGATGTAAAGTGCTAGAGCACGGCTAAACAGGTGAAGAACATGCTTTATGAAAGTGCATACCATCCTGTCTTTAATGGAGCCGGAGTCGATGGTCTGGCCTGCTTTGGCGTGGAGCTGTAGCTGGAGAGCGTGAAGCTGGAGAAGCTGCTCATGGACCTCCTTCTCCACCACGACCTTCTCCGCCTGCACGTCCGTCAGCTCTGACTTCAGATCCACCAGCTGAGCCTGAGGTAAGCGCACAGACAAGAGTCAATAACCTTAGTTACTACAAGTACTTAATGAGAGCTTTTAGGTGGAAGCTCATATCTGATGTAGTGTTCACCAAACACCAAAATCCTGGAAAGAAAGCTTTAAAACCTAATACTCGAAATATTCTAATATTAGAGCTGAACTAAAATCGGCTAATTCCTTTTAAAAACTGCATCTGAATCAATCAATCCTTCTTCATTCGTATACTAACGAGTATATACGTTATCCAGGCACAAAACTGACAAATTTACTTCCTGCTTGCTATACATTGCTTACTACATACGTTACAATAAAAAAACATGTTTAACGAATAATTGTTGATCGGTGACCTATTTTGTTAGTAGACATTTATTTAATTTAATAAATTTAAATCATTTATGGAAAGAGACTTTAGAACAGTTAAGATACTTTGCGATGTTGATTAGTATAGGAAAGTATCAGTACAGAGGAGTCTACACTCCCGTCTTCTCTGTTGAGAGAAGTCTAGTGAAAGATTGGTTATTGTTAATGTTCAGTTTAACGTGAATTATAACACAGAGAAGGCTAATCTTAAGAGTTCGAGTTTCTATAGGTGCAGTTCCACTTGTGGAACTTTTTAATTCAATACAAACTCAGTAAGTAGCCATGTAATAAAGGAATAATTTACAGCGAGTGGGAAATGCATATTATACATAAAATATACAGTTGTACGGTGTGTTCTTCGAAAAAAACAATCAAATCTAATAGTGGACAAAGTTTTGAGAAGGTTCTGGGAGGGTTCCTCAAAAAATTAGTCTGGAGCCCTGTGAAAGTCATCCAACATGGCAGATCTGATTAAAGGAGGAGAGACAAAGCTCCATCTTGTCCACCCAAGGCAAGTTTAAATCTCGCCTCATCCAAATTAATAAGCTGAATTGGACATCTGGAGCATCTGTAATTCAGTATCAAGATTCCTCACCAGGAGAAAGGCTTTTAAATGCTGCACTTTACTGTGAGTAAGCACATCTTTTATTCTTCCTCACTTAACTATTTATAAATGGAGTCTGTTGGGAAAGTTTACGGCTCGAATGAAGAACCCGAGAGAGCTGCTAAGTGATCATGACGTTGTTCTCTTTTCTTTAGAGACAGAAACAGCAGTCCTCTAAGATTCCGGGTTTAGATTTAATTAAATAAAAAAGAAAAAAACAGAACTATCCTGATACAAGCTAAAAACAAAAACTGGTGAAAACAGATTAATGTTCACTAAAGTAACCAAACTTGTGATTTTTAAAGTATATTAATATTCACAATTGTTAATAATCCTCACCTGCTAAAAGCTGCTAACTAGTTAAAATAAGATAAATATAAGATCTATAATATGACTGTGAACGTGTAGTAATACATTAATCCTGACTGGAAAAAATAACTAACTAGCCATCAAGAGCCAAACTGACAGGATTTATAAGTATGCATATAGATTACATTTATGGGTGTTAGTAATATTCACTGGCAAGTAAACAATATTCACAAGGCAAGCTTCATAATTCATAAATAATAATTATCTTTACTGCTAAAAATAGCCAACTAGCCAAAATTAGCTAATCTGACAGGGTTTCTGAGTAGAATATGTGAAATTGTGTTATTTTTCACTTCTAATGTGAGCCAATTAGCTTATAAATGCTAAGCTGGCATGATTTTGAATAGGATTTTTTTAAGGTCACAGAAGGTTAATAATATGTACTGTTGGCACTAGCTAACTAGCGAATATGAGCCAACTTGAAGTCATATTCTTTCTTTCTTTTTCTTGTCTTTACGCCATGCCAGCTTCTATGGCTATATTCATGGCGAGAAATATTTTGTTATT
>JAQQZX010000020.1:13573087-13608677 GCA_030068355.1 Notoglanidium maculatum | reverse complement strand
CCATCATTATCCAGTCTCTTTTAAAGTCATAAAAATAAAGAAATAATTGAATTAGAAGGTGTGTCCAAACTTTTGACCGGTAGTGTACACTTTTCTTACTTTAATTTTACCCTAGGTATTTTTAACCAGAATATATTTTTCAAAATATATTCAAAACTTATAAATGGCACTGGATGTGTGCTTCAGAATTAAATTACATTGTGTGGTTTCCATAGGGCAAGACCTCATCGTTTTTCCATATTAACATAGAAGCTGAATTTTTCCATATTAACATATAAGCTGAATTTCCCTGAGAACCAGAAGACAACAGAACAGTGTTGCAAATCTGTAAACCTGATTTAATTACCACAAAGAGAATTCAAATGAAGTTAACGTTACCTTAGTGATACAAGTACTCCAAGCACCTGGGTAGGGACTGGGACAATTACTTTCTGGTCAACCAGGGTTAAGTTTTTGGAAATGGAGTGTTCACATCTGTCAAAGCAAACCAAAGTAAAGAAAAAGTTTGATTGCTCCACACCAACCAAATGTCAAAGAGTGTTCACAGTGTTCTTTCTTAGCACTCAGCAAACTGGAAATCCATGAACACTACATAAGAGAAAGGTTTAAGGCATTTTAGTGAGATTAAAGAAATTATTTGAACATTTCAATAGGGCAGTTAGATCATTTATAATGGCAGGAAAAGCTTGGCTTATATACAGTGCCTTGCATAATGGTGCATTGTAGTTCAAAACCAAGAACCTGAATTGCCCAGTCAAACCCCTAACCTTAATCTGATTGAGAACCTGTAGCAAGACTAGAAAATGGCTGTTCACCAATGGTCTCCAGTCAAACTGACAGAGTTTGAGGAATTTTGCCATGAAATATGGGCAATAAATATCACGATCCAGATTCGCAAAGCTGATAGAGACATATCCCCGACTATCCATGACTTACAGCTGTAATTGCAGCCAAAGGTGGTTCTACCATGTACTGGCCCAGGGGGTGAATATTTACTTGCATTGTTTAATTAACATTTGTGTCACAATGGAAATTTGTTTCATATTGTCTTGGTTGTAAATGTTGTGTATCAATCTGTAGCTCAATTGACTCTATTGCCCTATAAAAATGAACAAAATAGACTCGAAAAAATTTTTATATTCACATTATAGAGTATATTAGTTTTTAAGCTAATAATAATGTGACATACTCACATAATGTGTGTAGTGCACCATACCAATTACTTGTGTTTACTGCAGGTCCCTTGGAAACCAAATGCCATACTTTATTGTTCTTAGCTGACCTCAAGAAACTCCCTTCCTCCAGGGACCCTAAATGAAGTGGCCTCCCTGCGTTCTAAAGGTCACCATATGCCTAGTGGTCAGCGCGGTTATTGTTGGAGCTGATTAGGCCTACAGAGTACACACCTCGTTAATCTTTGTTTGAAAATGGCATTTTCCTTAAGGGTGGAGGAGGGCAGCGATACGTTTTTAAATGTGGTCAATTTGAGTCCCTGCCAAGTAATCAAAATTGGCTGGGAACAATAGATTACTTGCAGGCTTGAATTTAAATGTCCCAATTTATTAGTTTTTCACAAAGATGGGATTCGTGATAAAAATGGGTTAGTGAGAAATCCTTGGTGGCACCATGCAGGCAGGTGATTGTAGGGTTCATTGGAGCCTGCCACCGAGTGGTCCAGCTTCACTTGCATTCCAAAAAGCTCAATAAATCAGGGACTATGTTCTACGTTCTAGTTATTATTTTAATGGCAACCTGGCAGACCTTAAATTCATGACTGGATCTCAACATCCCTGAAGAACACATGGGTAAATCCTAGTAGGTATGAACCAGTGATAAGGAGTCTCCAGTGTCAGTGTGTTATAACAGTATTGCTGTTTCTTTACATTTTCAGATATGTAAAGAAGGGGTTTGAGCACTGATGATGTTGCTAACTCTACTGTAGTAACTGTTTCCATCTGGGAAGTGGAATTTTATATGGCCAGCAAAGACTAGTGGAGTGATTCACACAGTGAAACATCCCAGTGCGATTGCACTAAATATAGGCGCTCTTGGAACACCACTCGGCCAATCAAACAAGTGGACTGGAGCTAACTGTTGTATATTGAAAAATAATCCATTTCATGGTGGTAACGGTAACTCCACCTTGTTTCAAGCTGCATCAAATCATCTTGATTTTTTTTCTATAACAACACAAACTGTTGTGTTGTATTCCTTCCATATACAATCTGGTATCAGCGTTGCAACATAATAATCAGTGTATCTATTCTTGGCTTTAGTTCTGATTATTATGTCATTTTTACCCCAAAAATGTAAGCTTGCTGTTTAATACTTTCTGAGTGAAGAGCTTAAATAATGCCATGAAGATCTTTCTAAACTAAACCCATATGGTTTGGTAGTTCACTCTGGTGGTTGGCCTTCAAAATGGAAAACATGAAATATTAGGACAGGGAAGGACTCCAGTCATATTGCCCACCTCTGCATGAATCATGCTGCTTTGGTGTTAAGCTGCATGTGTATGTCTTTAATCACACTCTTGTTTTGCCAGTTTTGGTTCACGTCCTTATAGTCATGCATTAAACCAGCGAGAGCGAGAGCAAGAGAGAGAAATAAAGTCAAAGAAGACTCAGCATCTTCTGCTTTGATTTTTTCCATTGCTGGTCCATAGTCTCTAATCTCATTTCAACAGTGCCTTCATGTCTTTTGTGGGCAAAGGCAGAAGAAGGACCCTCTGTTTCCAGCTGTGTGAACTGCTGCCGTGCGGAATTCGTGGTGGATTTTCTACCTAATTACCCTCCATTTTCTTGTGCAAATGGACGCTTTTTTCCCAGTGGAGGAATGTGATATGGCTTTAGTGTTCCTCAGATTTGGTTATTTTTCTCTAAGCTAGGCTCACGCTCTACATTAGCCTGCTTGTTTGGGCCCAGCAGAAGCGTGTAATTCCACCAGGGCAGCTCCGACTCTCCAGCACAGCAGTGATAACATCTTCACAGCTTATTTTATACAAACTCAACACAATTAGTCATACCACATGCCTACAGCCCACAACATCGAAGCCTCCCTAGCTTAAACAGTAGCACAGATTATTCCTTAATATACATGTATGTATGCTTAAAGAAGTTTAATACTAAGAGGTGCCTTATTTCGACTGAGTAGAACAGTCTGGCCTTTTAATAAAAGCTTATTCAGAGTGCCTGAGTCTGACGTTTGTCATATTTGAGACCAGCAAAAAGACTCTTCAATTTACGTACAATTTGTACACTTCTGCACTTCACCAAGACGTGGTGCTGGTAGCATTGTTGCCTCACAACTCCAGGGTCCACTGTTCAATCCTTCAGTTTCCTTCCATCTCCTAAACACATACCAGTAAATAGATTAGTGATTGTAAAATTGCCATTAGGTGGGAGCGAGTGCGTTTAATGCTCCACAATGGAATAGTGGGTGTATTCTTGCATCACATCTAGTTTTCTGAGTCCATGGCAAACCTTACTAAGATAAAGTGGTTACTGACCAATGAATATATAAGACATTCTGATTAAAGGTGGTACAAAATCCTAGAGACAAAAAATTCCAAAACATCACAATTGTCTCTGTGTATGCAACCAAAAAAGATGACGGATGAAACCTGATCTGTAAGAAATGCTGAAACAAAGAGTGCACCACGCAGCAGGACAAACTCCATTTTTTTTTTTACAAATGTTTAAGAAAAGCAATTGTCCACATTGTCACAGTGGGTTGCTAGTTAGACTGTTTCATGAGAAAAAAAAATCAAGGAATTGAGAAGCAGTGGTGCTCTGAAGAGAGTGGGGTATTGGGGTTAACCGTCTCTGTGATCACTGGAAGAAATCTTTAGTAAAAACTTTCATAAACAGACTGGAATACTAGTGAAATTAATACACAGGAACAATGAGCCACTAACATGCAAACAATTACCACAACATTAATATGCTACATTTTTCTGGTCTAAATTGAACAAACCACAGACTCACTCTCTGAATATGTGTTTATTACTAGGTCAAACTGTTATACTGAGTTGAGTAAAGGCACGTCTTAGCCTAATTTTTATTTCTCATTAGTATTAAGTATTTTTTAACATTTATAATAAAGTATAATTCACGCTACTGTTTAAGCTAGAGAGGCTTCGATGGTGTGGGCTGTAGGCATGTGGTGCAACTAATTGAGTTACATTTGACTAAAATAAGCTGTGAAGATTTTATCTCTGCTGCTGTCCTGGATAGTCTGTCATGGAGGAATTACACACGTCTGCTGGTCCCAAATAAGCAGGCTAATGTAGAGCATGAGCCTAGCTTAGAGAAAAATAACGCTAAAGCCATATCACATTTCTCCATAGGAAAAAAGCCTCACTTTGCACAAGAAAATGTGATGATGGAAATGGTTCTGGAAATTAAATAGGTTTCAAGACATTACAGCAAGACTGATGATAAATCGCCCTTCAGCAATGGGCTCATAAAAATGTCACAATATCATGAAAATTGATATTATCACCTATTAAGTACAATATTTGTTACCCTAATTTATCCACAATGCTCTCAGAAAAAGTACGCAGTGATGTAACTTATTGCAGTATTAATTTATCCTCATGAATCAAAGCACTAATACTGAACTGAGACTGTAGGACCCCACCCTCCCAAAAACACACTGCCTTCCCCATTTACATCTGAGCGAGTGTGTGAAACCTGGCATGGCCTGGGCACGTGTCCCTCAGCTCAGCTGGAATGCTGCAGGTTGGGAAAGCAAAGAACCATTGAGGTTCAGTGAGAACCTGCTGCTGAGAGTCAGATTGCAGAGGAAGGGAGCGTTCCTGACTGGGAGCAGAAATGGAGCCAAGGTAAACAGAGCCAACACTGTCCTTGGCGAACCCAACACCGCCACCCCCAACTCCATTTTATAACACATGTGGAAAAACAAATGTGGACTCAGCTGAATATGCAGAGATGTAAACCCAGTTGTGGCAGCAGCTAAGCATCAATTCAAAAGGTGCTACTGTCACTGGTTAAGACGCGAAACTCCCTAACGCATACGTATTTATTTTCCTCTCTCAGGCACCACTACATTCAAAAGCACTTACTTTTGCTTTTAGTCTTTAATAGGGTACAGCAGGAATGTTCCTCCTTCCCCTGATCGTTATATGAAAGACAAAGTTTCCCCACTAACAGCTAATACCCGACTGCCCTTTACTCATATCTGTATAATCTGCTGTCTTGTTAGAGTATCACTGTGTCACGCTTCCAGGAAACCTTAAACATACAGCACAGGAGAATAAGGACTACAGTGTGGCCACAGCCATAATTTGGAGATTGGAGCTCTGTGTGGCGTCGGCTGAGCCCCAGGCGAGTGGTCTGGACTGTTCATTTGGGGTTGTGTGTGGAAAAAGTGCGTGTTGCCATGCTGGAAATGCACTGGCCTCATTAGAACTCCCACTCTGCTTTTTCTTTACATACTCCAAAGCCAGCCCTCTCACTATTCCCTACACTGGAGAATCAAGATTCACTCATTTTTCTGCAATGATGCATCATCACGAATGTGTCACCATGACCAGTCTGCTGTAAATGTTTCTTAATCCACGCCCTGCTCTCTCTTTAAGCCACATACTTTCTTCAATCATAGGAAATTCAAAATCCCTCAGTGAAATAATGCACAGGAAATAGTCTCAACCAAAGCAATGTTCCATTGTACTTGAGAGTTACCTTTGAGGTCTCAGTTTCATTGCTAAGCATTTTAACCAAGACAGAACCTCGGCAGGATTGATCTTTGGAATGTCCTTCAAAGTCATCATATGCCATATTTTTAAGTTGGAATACAGCATTTATCTGTTCTTGGCCTTTGTATAATGTTACATTATTTTGGTGCAAACAAATGAAATGTGCATCTCATATTGTCTGTAGAACGTGGTTTTGGACATAGCCTTGTTTCGTATCACTTTTCTGCTCTGGGGTTCACCTCGAAACAGCTGTATCTGTCCTTACAGCAAAACAACTTCACTGTTTTGGTAGCAGGAACACTTTGCTTTGAATTTTATAATGAAGACGCTTCTTTTCCAGTCATCGTGTCCAAGATTTACAAATGATCATGGTTTTGGCGCTGGAGTTGCTCATGTTTTGTTTTGCTTTAAGTTGCCTTAACAAAATGGCCAGTTGAAACCAGCTCTGGTCCTATATGTGACCGGACATAACAAGGCAGGTATTAAGTCTCACAGGTTATACGCTATGGCCAATAAGGTGTGGTAGGTGAAATCAAATCTTCGGTTTTAGCACAAATCAGTTGATAAATACCGTATCTTCCTTATCCTTCAACAGAATACAGAAATTTTAATCCTAAACATTGTTTTAAAGCACTTTAACGAACACTATCCAAGCTGATTCACTATCCAAGCTGATGCTATAAATCCATGCTGCTGGTGAAATTATTTTTAAGGGTAGCAGGGAAATCCTGGCATCAAAATGAGGCTGACAATTCCCTCTTTCATATTACGTCATGGAATCCTCATTTAAATATTCTAAAAATAAGATTCCGACAGACTTTTCCAAGACCCTCGTCATAAACAAACTCGCACTGTTGCTATGTTGACATATGGATGTGATACAGTAGTAAACCTGGTATCAAAATGAAGCTTATTGAACAAGGACTTTGGAAATATGCATAACTGAAATCACCCAAAATGCAATTTAATACCTGATCAGATGTGATGGGTCCAGTTCAGCATAGTTTCGTGATTTTTTTTTCTGGCACACCTACTAGATCTGGTCATGATTTGAACCAGGTGTTTCACCAGTTTGACCTGGACTCCACACATACAGAACCACAAATAAGTGTGCTGGGATCAGGGGAGTTCCATGAGGTTACCAATATGAGTTAGCAGTCTTGAGCACATTTGTGTTTTTCGGTTTCATTATGTTTAAAGTATACAGTATTAGATTTATACAAGCAATATAAATGTGTGTTCCCTGAAGACACAGAGGTGTTTTACTAGACATTTGATTAAACCTTTTGAGTCACCTTGACAGGGACAAGCATAGAAAAGAAACTTTCTTATGGAGTACTTACTTCCTGGTAGAAGGTCTGTTTTGGAAATTTTCACAGATTGAATACTCAACAGGCAAAATGAGCAAATCAAATCAATATTTTATATTGTAATTAAATCCAGGAAAATGTGAGGCTGTGGCTTTTCTTCCGTTTCTGAGGACCGAATGTGGTGCATGCAGGGTTCCTCTAGTATTTATTCTGAAAGGGTAACCCTTTATTGTTGAAGCCTTCATAAAAACTTCAAGGGTTTCCACAGAGGGACAAACCAAAGAACCTTTAAAATGCTAGAGGAAAGATTTTTTTTGTCTAACAATGTAATGCCAATGTTCAATCTTTTATAAATTGTAAAACAGGAGCAAAAGGTTCATGCTGTTTTAATTACTTGCTTTCGCCCACATGTCGTGAGAGGTCTGCCACAGATTGAGACCCTCACAGTGCCAACACTTTTGGTTTAGTGGCTTAAGCTTTGTTGGGACAAACAAAACATATTCCTTTTTCTTTGAGAGTGACTATTGCAGTTATAAAGCATTGCTCTTAACACGGCGTGGTGTTTTTGCCAGGCATTTCCCTCCACTAATGAGAGGCTTTACACCACAGCTATGTTTAATTACAGATAGTCCTCTGTTTCCCTGTCTGATTTTACGAAAGAAAAGAGACAGAGAGAGAATGAGAGAGAGAGAGAGAGAGAGAGAGAGAGAGGCTGGTTGCTGCCTTTCATCACCACAATCAGTTTCATGTGTATTTAAATTAATGGTTTGGTAAAGATCACATTTGTACAATTTCTCTTTCACCCCAGATGTAGTCAATCACAAAAGGCATGTTTGGTGTCCGACATTTACTTTTTTTAGTATAGCTAATAAAGTAGTAGTAAAAAAGTCAAATTACAGCATTATTAGTACAACTATCCTGGACAATCAGAATAACATTTATCTTTATAGTTTAGATGTTATCTGGTATTAAGAAAACAAAGCATTGTTTGAGTTCACAGCAGATTCGCAGCAGGCCGGCATAGGCTGCAGCTGAGAAAGTAAAGACGTTTCATATAACTCGGAAAATCAACAGAGAGTCTAATAATATCTAATTCAGTCACAACTGCATCTACACTAGTGACTATGTGCACTTCTAGGCCTTGTCTCCCAATGTTTAATAGTGTAACAAGAATCTGAACGTCTGAAAATTTTGATTGAGAAAGGCTTCTATAAATTCTATAGTGTTAAATCACCTCTGAGAGTGCTTATTTTAACACTATGCTGGTGTTTATTTTGTCACAACCTTTGCAGGGGTAATTTAACACTTTCTAAAGTGTTAAAATAACTGCTTAACACCAGAGCATGTTTTCATAACTCTGTAGGAGTAACTTCTCAATGACACCACCTCTCTTACACGATTGAGTTCTTCGTGTAGAAGATCCCATTAACTTTTGGAGTGGATCCAACTCGCAGGATGGCTTGATGAATTTAGTTTTTCTTTCGCTAATATTGTGATATGTGGCATTTGGTCTTGACGAAAGTCAGCACTTAACAATTCCATACATCTTAAAATCCGCTAGATGGCAGTAAAGTTCAATAGTGACAAAACATAGCCAATGTAGAAATACGATGACTCCATTGGAAATATATCCAGGCATACACTATATACAAATGTATGTGGACACCTGACCATTTCGCAAATGTGTGGTTCTTCCCCAAACTGTTGCCATGAAGTTGGAAGCACACAATTGTTTACAATGCAATTGTATGCTGTAGCATTACACTTTCCCTTCACTGGGACTAAGAGGCCCAAACCTTTTCCAGCATGACAATGCCCCTGTGCACAAAGCGAGCTCCATGAAAACTCCATGGTTTGTCAAGGCTGATGTGGAAGAACTTGAGTGTCCTGCACAGAGCCTGACCCCATCCCCACTGAACACATTTGGGATGAACTGGAACACAGACTGCACCCCAGTATTCCTCATCCGACATCAGTGTCTGACCTCACTAATGCTCTTGTATGTGAATGATCACAAATCTCCATAGCCACACTCCAAAATCTGTGTATGGCCTTCCCAGAGGAATGGAGGTTATTATAATAGCAGAGGGGGACTAAATCTGGAATGGGATGTTCGACAATCACATATGAGTGTTATAGTCAGGTGTCCACAAACGTTTGTCCATATAGTGTATAAAGTGGTTGCAGTTGCAGTTTTGCATATTACAGGAGAGTCGACTGTTGTCCTTGGCGGAGATCTGCACTTTCCTAGTTTTTACTCTACTTCCTCTCAGTTTGGTGATTGCCAGTTCCCACCCATGAGCTATCACGCAACTGCTAGCAACTGATCAAGGATGAGATTGAACACATGCTTCTTCTGCCATCATATCTTTTCAAACTGCTGCTCATGAGACATCTCAGGGCAGTTGAACACACTTGGAGGGGATGCTAGCTGCACTCTTGCATGTACCTGAGCTCAGATGTCCATGATTAGATTTACTAATGACACACTAATTGACAGAAAAGAGAGGGATGTCATCTTTCCCGCTCAGAGATCACAGCTAGTTGTACTTATTTAACTCCTGGGCTCCTGACTATGAGTGACTATGGTATGGTCAGGGTTTGAACTCACAATCCCACCCAGGAATTTGTGTAATCTTTTTTTTTTCCCCAAAATGTTCCTTTAAAGTACGTAGTCCACACCATAGAGCAGACAAAGGGAAGACTGACATGCTTGATTCTTCTGACAGATTCACACCCATGTACACACTGGAAATTTCACATAGACAAACACAATTCAATTCTCTCATCTGTGTTTTCCCTCAAGGCAGTCATTTATCTCTCAGTGTGGGTGCTTGCGTGTCTATGATAATAAGGTACCATTGCCCAGCCTGTGTCTTTAGGGCTCTGAGCATTACGGGGTAAACGCTAAGCTGCTAGCACTGAAATCCCTTTAGATTAAGGCTTTAACGTGCTGAAATCACAGGACCCTCTTTCCCTGAGGCTTTGGCTGAACTTCTTTGACCCATAATGCATTTCACTGCTGTATTTGGCCACTGGGAGCTAATGAGATCTGAATGTTCCTCTGATTTGCACCAGCAGAGCTGTAAAGCCAGGTATCAATGCAGATGTTTTACTTTACAAGCATAGCAGGCGAGAGAGAAAGAGGTGAAATGTCAAAGGCATACTCACTATCCAGCTTTCTGGTAAAGTTTTATTATAATCTGCGTACAACTTTACATGTTCAAACAGGATACTATTAATATGCCACATACCATTGTGGTTATATGCGTATAAATATTTCAACTGTCATGGTATAGGCTAAAACTACACCACTATTAATCTGTGTTTGTCTAGACTGTGCATGAACTGAACCTTTAAGACCAGCTTTAAGAAGAATGAAGATAAATCATGGTTGTGTAGTGTAAAGGTTGTAAAGTCAACTCCAGGATTATTTGCACCCTTTGTGAAAATAACGAAAAATGATTAACACATGCAGTGATACATGATATGTTTATTCAACTGAGTAACTAAATTTTTGTCTGTTTGTAAAATTATTGGCACACCACAACTAATATTTGGTGAAGCTTCCACTCGAGGCATCAAATACCAAAGATACCAAACAGGTCTTCGTTCAATAACGATTTTAGGGCATTGCTTTAACTATTTAATCTGTCTGAACATTAGAGGAACATTTTTTTCATGTATCTTGATTCCTCCTGCACTGATCTTTGTCTTCAGATTTTAAGAAATACTCAAAAACTCAAATACAGTAAAAAGTCATAATTTCATAAAGAAAAGTAAACAAATCAGTGCCAAAATATATATTTTTGGCCACATGTCTACAGCACTTGGATGTAAAGGCATATCTTACAATGTAAGGAACGGCACTAAGCTAGCTAAAACTGAAGATTTGAAGGTGGATCAACTTAAACTTGCACCCCAGCTTCAAATGCAATTCTGTATGCACACTGTCAAATAAATTAAGAGGACAAAATGAAAATGTAATACCAAGTTAAAGCAGTTAGCCTATATAAAGCACAAACACAACAAACAGCCTAATTACAACAGGGAGTTGGAGCAATCCAGAGTTAGAGGAAAAATGATATCTGTTGGTACAACAGAGAACCCTTGAGGAACTGGCAAAGCCTCCAATTAATTCAGAACCTGAATAACTTTTGCCCTATCATTAGAAGATTGCGATTTCGAATCCTGATGATGCCCCAGCTATTCGTTGCCAGGACTGAACAGAAAAAAATTGGCCGTACTATGTGTAGGATGGATGGCATGTTCTTACTCAGTGACGCTAGCCAGTTGTGTGTATCTTTGGGCTCATGTATGTGGAAGAAGGAGGATAGCAGTTTACCTCGTGTGTTACACTACCCTGTGATGCAGCATGAGCAGCGGTTCCAAAAGATGCACATGTCTCAGAGGAAGCACGTGTTAGCTTTCACTCTACCTGATTAGAAGCTGTCATGTGATAGGAAAAGCTGGTTGGTAGGTGGGAATTGTGGAAAAATGATGGAAAATTCAATAACATGGCAGTGTGAAATATCGGGTCAATTGCAAACGTTGTACAAGAAAAAAGATATCATTTATAGAATCAAGAATCACCAAGAGTCACTTATGCATAATGGAATTAAAATCACATTATAATACCATAATGTACAAAATATATATATACTATATACTGTATGTTGATACAGGGTTATAATATCATAATATTATCATATTCTATATATCATGCATTCTACTATATATATGAACAAACATAACCCCAGCGACTCATCGTTGCCTCATGAGGAAATCCAACATGGAGTTTCAGACATGCTCTTTTCATTTTCAGTGTAGTATACAGAGACTCATAAAATGAACATTATAATAATGTATCAAACAGCACTGCTTCTGGAAGCTTCATCCATCATTGTTTTCTTGCAGTGCTCCGCCTCTCCTGTTACATAAGAGGCACGGCTCTTAAATTCCTGAAGTTGAGGTCAGGTTTTGCGGTGCAGAGCTGAAGTCCAGTCCTCACTCGCAGTTACGCAAGAGCACGAGTGGTGTGTTTTGATCTGTTTCTCTCATGTTTACATGTTCCTCCAACTTGGAGAAGAACGCACAGGGAGGAGAAAGTGCAGGGAGGAGAATGGCTGGACTTCAAAACAGCTCAAAGTTAAAAGTGGGTGGGCGGACGGGCAGGCCAGGGTGTGCCTGCAGAGTCTATTTCTAACTGAAAGTTTTACATGGATGTTTGAGGAATAATATTGTCATCCTCTGTGTTTGTTTGTGTGGATGCTGTCAGGTCTGTTCGTGTAGATTGTGACCTTTGTGATGTTGTAGGAACCTTTAAACCTTAAAAAAAAACAGCATTGTCAGAAAGGTTTAAGTTTCCTGTAGGGAGAATGAAGGCAAATGGAAGGAAAGCGCAGTGCAGGGCCAAAGGAAGTGCGTGTTCCAGTGTGAATTTATATAAGAGAAAGACAGAAAAAGACTTAGCAAGAGAAAGAGAGAGGGACAGGGAGAGAGACAACCGCAAGAGAAAGGCACTCTGCCAGAAACGGAGAGACATCGCAGAAAGAGGCACGGAAACAGACTCTGGAGAGAAAGACAGACACAGTGACTAAGAGAAACACAAAGGAAAATACAGAAAGAGTGAGAGACATACAGTGTGATATGCAAATATTTAGACAGAGAGACACAAAAAGACAGAAGGGATAAGGAGACATAAAAAATGGAGAGTGAGAGAGATGTAAAACGAGAGACATACACAAAAAATACACAGAGAATAGGACAGCCCAGAGAGAGAGGGTCATACTGACGTAGACATTGCGACAGAGACGAACACACGGACGCAGACAGACGTAAAGAGACGGGACAAGAATTAGACACAGAAAAGGACAAAGAGCGACACAAATACAGAAAATTGCACTGATACACAAGCAAGACACTCACATGCACACATACACAGAGAGAGAGAGAGAGAGAGAGAGAGAGAGAGAGAGAGAGGTCATCATATAGTAAGAAATCCAGAACCTTCTGTACCCTGACTGATTATGAAGGTGTCCTAAACTATCAAGCACAGGACACAAAGAGCCAGTGCTAATGGCAGTAAAGTCCCAAACCGACAACCAGAGCACCGATACTTTCATGTTAGTGAATATATAGAAAACCTGGAATAACCTCGAATTATTAATAGAATGCAATAAAAAACCTTGAATCTCAAATAATGTTCTATGATACATGAAGTGCCCTGTGTAAATTCTACAGCCCCTTCCTAATCACTATGTCGTAATAAGGAAGCCATTTGAAATTCGACCTGACTTGATCAATCACGGGTAGCATGAGAAACGTCTAATTAAGCTGTATATCGGTGAAGAAAACATTACAGTGACTGGATGAAAGCTAATTCAGAACTGTAGGTTTTGTGATTTTGTCTCCCAAAGTCATTTTAAAAACAGAATAATCAGTACACAATCAGTGTAATCAGTGCGAGTGGCACACACACACACACACACACACACACACACACACAGCACATTTGGTGGATGTGGTTGGGCTCGATTGGGTTGGTTTTTGTTATTTACAGTTTATTCATTGCTCAGCTTTAAACTTTCACTTTTATGCATTAGTTATACCATGGGTGAATTCTAAAATCAGAAGGTGTAGATTAAGTAAGAGAAAATGTACAGCAAGCCGCTCATTATTATGCCGAAATAAACCCCAACAGGGTGATGCAGGACCCCAATGAGAAGAAATCGATAATGACTTACCAAAGAAATCAAAATATTGATTTAAATATGATTTTATTGATGTAAAAATGATTTTATTGATGTAAAAATGATTTTATTGCTTTCGCTAAAATTGTCTGTTTGATTCTACAGTTGGAACTGCATCCATAGCTAGTAGTATTATAAATCATGTTAACCTGAACATTAAAGTTATTATTAGAAAAATCTTCCATGGTGTTTTCTGATGGAGAAACATTTTTTTTGCGACAGGATTTCATGAATGAGCTTATTTGATTATTAAAGCAAGAAAGTTTACCGCCCTTCTTTCTCCAGCTTGATAGCCTGTGATCAGAGTCTATCATCAGAACTGTGGCCATAGAATGACAGACCGTAGAATGCTGTAATTGACCAATCAGAATCGAGTATTCAACAAAGCCATGTAATAAATAGAGATATAGTAGAGGATATGTGCACAGGATTACAGCAGCGCACCTTATGGAAATACACACACGTTTCAGCTTCAGCTTGAACATAAAGGTTTGTTGGCGTTTGTTCCATGAGGTTTGACCTGCTGGTTTTACAAATTTATTTTTGATTGTCTTTATACCTACATCCTAACTACATAGGAACTGTCCACTTATAAAGTATACCTTTATGTGATACTTTACATCCTTCCAAAAAAGCTAAATCAACTTCTCCTTATGGAAAGCTTCATCATTACAATGATTATACACATTTTTTAGCCTGTTTAGTATTAGGTTTAGATTACATGAAGCATCCAATCATAATTATTATAGAAATGAAATTTGATGTGGCACGTTAATGTTAACAGGTGATTCAAATTACAGCCAAGTTTACTGCTGGGTGAAAATGAAGTAACACCTTCTGACCAATCAGAATAAAGAATCCAACAACAGCGTAGTAGGAAATGATCTAATGATCTAAATAAATCTATTACCGCCACAATATATGCATTTATTCATAAGCCCAAACTGAAATTGATACACAGGTATGACTGTAATCCATCTGTAATCTGTTATCTGTAGTTACTTGTGTAGTGCATGTGTTATTACATAGTTATAAGAGAAACAATAAAAAGTGGGGCCAAACAGATAGCTTTACTGTATTTATCATCGGGATTGAACATTTTTTCAATCCTGCGAATCTTTTCAGCACTTTTTATTTTGCTAGTTGCATGAAGGTTTTTTTTTTAAGTTGCTTTTGTTATGTAATTTAAAACAACAACAACAACAAAAGAAATATATGTATATAGTTTTTTAAAGTGTATTTAATGTGCAGCAGTGAGTCAGCTGCAAGCCAGTTTTCAAGAATGAGTCACTGGAAACTTAAGCATCATGAACAGTGTGTTTGCATGTTAGCTATGTGTGTGTGTGAATGTGTCTAGTTTGTTTGACTGCATTGCATGCTTTACTCAGGCTTAGAGCTAACCACAGCATCCTGATAATTAGCAGCTAGCAGAAGTGTGCGGACACGCTGGAACTAGACAAGTGTTAACATGAGCATGGGCTCAATTTCAGAAAGTGTGAGCAAGCTTCATCGCTGCTCTTTATCATGCTGACTTTCAGGGTAATGTGTCAGTTTATGCTGGATGCTGACATCAGGGTGTGTTTACTTTTTCACACTGGTACAAAAAAATCATGAACATTAGAGTTGTGAGGGTTTCTCTGTAATTCTTTGTAACTCTGTAATCTCATGAGTATTAAACAATATAAATGTCCACTGAGTAGATCAGTGATGAGTTAGTGATGAATAATGAGGGCAGTTCTTGGTGGTAGATCGAGACTGTATAAACAGCTCTCTGACTGCTCAGTGCCAGGACCTATCATGTCCAGAACACAGCGGTGGTGCATGAGGATCTCCACTGGCATTTAATCTCAGTTGGCATTGATGGATGGCAGCTGTGCCAGGGGGCCTGCGTGGTGCCGTGGCTTCTGCAGGCTGAATGGTTTGGCCTGCGCCAGGCACTCGCCTCAGCATTGTGCTTTCCCATTCCACTTTCCTCAAGAACAAAGAACGCTGAATAAAGGAGGATTTCCCACCCTGCAGTGCAAGAGGGAAAGTTGGGAAAGCAGTAGGGGCTGAGACACTAATGTCTAAATCTCACCAGGTGTGAATCTGTAATGAGGCACATAATGAACTGTGAACATCAGACACAGGATTTAGATTCAGAGGTCAATTTGATTCACTGAGAAACTCTTACGATTCAAAACTGCTGCACGCTTTAACTCCCAATTTAATGCCCCACTTTTCAACTTTTTAAGCTTAACTTATACCGAGGGCATGCAGAGGAGATAAATGACTAATTACACTGACTTGCTTTAAAGGAGTCATTTGACCAAAAGTGGAATTCCAGACATATTCTATGTTTCGTCTGTTTGATTCACACTGAATTGCATGCATATGCATACTATGTATCATGTATGCTCATACAGATGTAGTATAATACTCAGGTCAATGTCTACTCATTTTTATATAGAAGATAAAACATTGTGTAATCTTCTGTATGTTTGCATACACTGTTAGAGTAAAAAGAATGAGAAAGGTATGGAGTTAAAGGAGTGAGGAAGGTAAGTCGGGACCCGCAGATTAACTAATGGATGTCTGGATGAAAGTGTTTAATCAGGAAGGAGACACGCAAATATTTTATTAAATGCCACACCTAATAGAGGAAGCAACAAAGACTGAAAGCTGAAATGATGGTCTAAATCACACTCAGAAAGTTCACAGAGGTTAAACGTATTCCTTAGAACTCCATCACACTGTACAAGATGAGTGTTTATGTGTCCACATTCTCTCCAAACCTGATGTGTAGACAAAATCTCTCACCTTGGTCAGGGAGAAACAAAAGACCTTTCAAGGTGCTCACTCTGCTATGCGTTCATGTTTATGGAGGAAAAGGAAAAAATAGCTTATATGACTAAAAGGAAGCAGCTGTAGAGACCCTCCCAGTCCCGTTCTCCTCCACACCTGGACGAAGCAGGGCTCCACCCGTCTGCCCGCAGAGGGACTATAACAGCTCCTCTCAGGCAGCAGGAGGAAACAGTCTTCCTGTGCCCCGGCACCAATCCCCTGACTTGAGCTCTGCTTTATCATTCCTTGTCCATTCCCATGGGAAGCAGTGCTGTGCATTTAGACTTGGCCCTCTGCCTTTTAAAGCAGTCTTTCCTGTGAGTCTGATACAGGCTCCCCACAGCGTGCAGCTCTTCCTTCCTCTCCGGATTGTTCTCTGACGCTTACGACCACTTTCCTGTCGTGATTTTGCTGGAGTAGCGGATAGTGTCAGGTTTCATGTTGCCTGTTATCCTGACCTATCCATGTCTTTACTGTAATAATGTAATATGTGCTCTCTGTATGACCTCTGTCTTGCTTCTTATTCTGTCATTTTAGCACTGGGTTTGCAATGGCTACATTGACATTCAGCCTAATAATCAGTTTCATATAAGTTTCATATATATAACCTCAGAGCAGAGAAAACAAATTGAGGGTAATATGAATACGATGTTTAATTTTTTTTAACTGATGTACAGCAACAGTACAATCCAGTAATCCACATGTCGGGTTAGTCTGTTTGGGGTCCCATGTCCGTATTGTATTGGTTTCCTCCTTTTTCTGCAGTTTCCCAAAATTACTGCACCTCACATATATGTGTGTGAATCATTCGCTGCAATGGAAAGGTGTCCCATCCAGGGTGTATTTCCACCTCATACCCAGTGTTCATACACAGCCTTATTTTCAGATCACTTTTCTCAAGTGCTTATTGTTGCTAGGTTACAAAAAACATCTTCTAGCACAAAAATATCTTCCGCATGTCTTCATTATGAACGTTACGTTTCTATTTACTTTAGAAAAGTTAGCTAAAATGGAAAGAAATCGCGATGATTTCAATTATTGATCATGGTAACCCTTTAATATTAGATCATAAATAAGTGGGTTGTTATCAGTTTCTCCTCTGCCATTGTTGACAGTGTTACTATAGTAAGTCCCACCCCTTCTTGATTTTGATTGGTCGGTGAAAGACAGTAACATTGACAAGCTCTGTGGTGTTCCAAAAGATGAACTATTTTCACCTGGAAACACCCTGAGCGCAACAGGAAAAAAAGCTGAGGGTGTTTTTGCGCTGAGGACACTGAGCGCTGTCAATGCTGAACCTCATATGAGTTGTATAGAAAACAGACACTCCCAGCACAAAAAAAGGATTTGGTAGACATAGGCCCTAAAGTGGTTAACGAATACAAAAAATTAGGCTATTAAAAACTGTACTATTTAATGCTAGCTGCTAGTTAGACTCAACAGAAGTCACAAGATTCTCATTGTTATGGTCGCATGGACTGATAGTTGATAAATGGTGACACTTGTAGTCACATGAACTAGGCTCAGATTAAGTCTAATGTACATGCATTGAATATGTAAACAGATCAATTGGAAACTGCATTCAGAATTCATTCAGATTGATGCGTGGTAATGTCAGTGTGATTTATACCAAATAAGATCTAAAGTATTTTACACTGGAGACAGTAAAGGGGTGTATTTGTATTTGTAACCAGTAGCCTCACAATCTTTGGTGACATTCAGCATTATGTTTTTGCATCACAGACTTATACCAGCATCAGGCAACAATGTTTATTAGATGTGCCCTACTGACTCCAGGCCTGTTGTATTTTTTAGGTCTGATGGTCTGGCTAGTTTCAGTATTGTGGCTGGTTCTGATAGAACATTTCATCACTAGTTTTCATGTAAACAAATTTGCAGCCAGAATCCTTATTGCTCGGCGGTTGACACTGTAGCTCTTGTCAGATACAAAAGACAAATTGTGCAGCGCTGCTCTCAGGAATGCTCTTCTCATTCTCCTTTCCACTTTGATCCAAACCAGCACTTTTATCAAGTAATCGCACCTCAACACTCAGGGCCAACAACAAGCGCTCTGTATTGTTCTCTGCTCCCTCCATCTCTCCATCTCACTCTGGGTGAATAAAGACAGCGGTGTATAGCTGCTAGTTGCGGTATGCTGGGCCAAACAAGAGACCTAGTCATATGATGGTTCCCAGGTGACCAGCAACCATAACCACCAGTGCTGACCCCCCAATCCTCTCACCCCCCTGCCACCGTCACAAAAAACGCTCCACGTTTCAGCATTAGTTACTGCTGTCTTTTAGGAAAATACATTTATTATGAGTTGTCTTTGAGGCGCAGAGTGCAGGTCTGGCAGAACCTGTTACACACACCATGCAAGTGGGAATAGGGTTCAGAGAGTGTGTATTGGCGTTTATGAGTGTGTGTGTACTTTGACAGATTTACAGTCTCATGGGAAGCAAGGTGCTTCTGTTTTTCCCAATCCATTATGAAGTCAACTTCCAACTTCCTGTTCCACTTCAGGAGATGCACCACTATTTCAATCGTTCCCCCCATTCTTTTAAAACTCGTACTAAATCATAAACTTTCCAGCTTGTGTTCTTTTCCATTTGGCCCATGTTTTCCCCTAAACTCATTCTATAAAAAGGTAGCACCATATGGAAAATCACTTTCCAAGATAAAACTCATCAGTTCCATAGTCTTGATCTACAGACTATTATATCACAGTGCTTTTGAATTCTTGAATATGATTGGTCAGAAGGTGCAATTTGTTTTTTTTAAATAGCAGCTCTGACAGTAGCTCTGGCTGCAAAGCAAATCACATGTTTTAATGGTATTAATGGGCTCATTCTAATACATTATTATTTCTATAGAAAACCTGTATGCTGGATGCTCCCCATAATCTAAATAATGCATTACTTTAAAAAATATTTAACAGAGAAATTCAGCTGATCATTGATATGGGGAAGTTTCTGTAAACAGACATTTATTTTGCATGTATGGAAGGAGTAACCAGTGTCAGTGCTCTGTAACAGTCAACATGTTTTCCCACCATGGAAGAGACTTTTCTAGCTTCTCAGTAACATGACAAGACATGTGTTTTTGTTGTATTAACTTAAAGAGAGAGGAAAATGAGAGGTTGATAAGTAATTGTCTCATGGACGTTCCACAAGATTTATAGGTAACTATAAAAGGTTAAAAAGTAAAATGTGTTGTTCAGTAATCATTTTAAAGTATGTAATTGTTGCAAAACTGCTGTGGTATGTTGTAAGAGGAAAAATACATTTGAGAAGTGCTATTATAGGAAAATACTATTGAAAAATACTAAGAAAAACTTTGGGGTGGTATGAACTGGGCTTCTTCACGCCATCATCATCACCATCAATCTGGGATTCCCAATGTCAAGAGCAGATGGAATTCCTGCACAGAAGCTCAACAAGTGCATTTGACCCATCAGACAGCATCATCTGTCCAAATGTTGCTTACCGTGTCAGCATTTCTGCATTCCAGTGCAATCTGAAGGCTCGGAGGTTATTGGGTGACGGGGGTGATTGAGTGCCTCATCGAGACAGCAGATGGCCACTGGGGCCTCGACACACACAAAGGATTCAGCAAGTGGCACAGAGCCATTCAGAATATTCAGATCATCTCGTCTGAGAGAGGAAGGGACAGACATCTAACAATGCTCTCGTTCCTCCTTTCTGCGAGCCCTGATGTTCGAGACCAGGTCATCTCATTGACTGCTTCCGTGCAGCCGCTATCTGAAAAAGGTCTCTGTGCTTCATTGCATCACAGTGCTTTAATATAATATGAAGCAACAAAAAGCCCCCTTTGAGTTGTAACCAGTCGCCTGTTTCGTTGAGCACTCTGTGTACGCGGCACAGGGCACCTCCATTCACACAAGCTCACTAGGGGGTCAGAGGTCATGGATGTGTTCTGAGGAAGGATGGGTGTTGGTGTGTTTGGCTGCAGCTGCCAGAAAGAACTTTCCCAGCAGTCAAATGTCCTTCAGTTACTAATAAAAAGCGACAAAAGCAAAAAAATATTCAAATCAGTAAACAAAAACACAAGTTGAACGTCCAATGTTTTCATGACAGCATCACATGGAGCCTTGTTTGGAAGTATCCCATTACCCTGCAGCCATTATGGTTACAGTCGCCAGAAAATGAATGAAAATTGTTTGGAATTTCCATGACCAAAAATAAACAGTGGGTCAGAATGAAGTCTGTTCTTGTAAAGCCTTGTAGCGGTACGTCATGGAACACGGCACAGCCAGAGGAAAGCATGAGTGCTGTTTGGATTTGGGATGTGGAGGAGGAGGAGGAGGAGGAGGAGGAGGGGGTTCCCACCGCACGACACACACACAAGGGCTGGCTGTGTTTCTGACACATGCTCCTCCCTCATCTGTTTCCCCACAGATGAGCAAGCGAGACCGCAGGACAGCTGGAGAAGAGAGAGACAGAACGTCGGAGGAAGAAACGGGGAGGAAGAAAGAAGAGACTCAAGACGGAGAACTGAATGAGGATTGCACAAAGGATTACAGGGAATGCTAAATACAATGAGTGGACCATTAGGAGGATGAAAAAGAATGAGCAATAAAGGAATATGAAAGATTGTTCTTGTTTATCCTGAGTAGCAACATCACAACTGGTAATAGAAACTTGTTACTTGTACATCTATGGCTTACATCCAGTAACGGTATCAGGCTGATGTGGAATGTTGGAGGGAAAAAAGAATGAATGTAATATGATACTATTATAACATGCTAATTCTTTTTAAGTTTAAGCCTATTTTCTACCTTTAAGATATGGAGGTGTTTTTTTTTACTTGAAACAGCTTGGCATAATTAAATATTACATTAGTACAGTTTTTTATTTAAAATTGTAGAATTTTGCATTTATTTGCATGCATTTTTATGAGTTATTTTTATTTTTATGAGAATAAAGAAAAGGCTGCAGCTTTGTGGGCATCATGTTGATGGCTATGCATTTCTTCCTGTAGGGTAGTCGAGTGTTTGAGCTGGTTGAGTATGTTCATTTTAGATAATCACCTTAAGTGAAGTGTTTCAATTAAAACCCATTCAATGTAAGCTTAGTAGTTAAAAAATATTGTAGATATTGGCTGATACTAAAGTTTTCAGTATTTGTCAGTATCAGTATTAGAATAGAAAAGGTCTGTAATTATCGTGTGTATTATATAATCTGAAAATGCAAAAAAAAAAAACAACAAATAAAAAGACAATCACATCCATAGCACTTCCAGTTCCTGAACATTGTCATTCTGTTTAGTCTTACAGATCAGAATGGGAAACACAGACAGCCAGCACAGCAGCTTCATAATTCCTGGCAAGTCACGGCCGTGCTCGGTGAAGTTGCAGTCGTCCAAAGAAGAAGTCCTCTCCCCTCATAGCTGGTGGAGGAACACAGGAGGAGCGTCAGCCTCAAAGACTCGTAGGTCCTCCAGAAACTGCCTGAACCAGCAGAAAGGTAGTCAGCCATACGTTTCCTACCACTATGACTACATCAATGCACAGCATCCTGGCTCTCAACAGAGCAATGAGTGGGACAATGGGTCACTCCTGTCATGTGAGAATTGTCAATTTGCTCACACATCAGTAAGAAGCACTAACCCTGAAGTTTCTCAAAAAAAGAGCAGTCCCAAGGTGCTCTTGAGTGGGGATGGAAGCTTGAGGGTAGAGTTCACCAATGGGAGGAGAGGTCCGGACAATGAGCTCTGCACAGCACCAATGGACTCAACCTTGAGGGACAGCAAAGGCTCTTCTATCAGTTCTGAGGAATCCTGGTATGATTCTCCATGGGGTGCTACCACAGAGCTCTGTGACAACGTTTTCACCTCTAACCAGCCATCGGATGACAGCAGTGGCTATACTACACTCTCCTCCACCCATACGGAGGATATCAGTTGCCCTCCTTCCACTATGGAATGCCATGCAGATGAGATCCTTTGTCAGGCCACAGGAAATGGAACCACTGGCTATACCACCTGTTCTCCTGAATGCACAGAGGAGGACAGTGGTATTGGAGACTCCGTTTTACTCCACATAGAGCAGAAGGACCTTGGACTAAACTCTTTAGGTACAATTTACACTAACCCAAACTTGACTGGTCCTTTTCCCATGATTGGCATCCTTCCTGAAGACCAGGTCCAGGATCCTCCTGACCTCAATTCCACTACTAAGGGAGAGAACCAAGAAAACCAACCTTTCACCTCCCTCACATTGCCTTGCAGAAAATCAGTTGGTGGTGATGTTGATGTTAATTCCAGAAAGAACTCTCTCAAGAGCCGGATGCGCCGCTTTAGTGACTGGACTGGAAGCCTGAGCAGGAAGAAGCGGAGGCTGCAGGTGAGAATAAAAGGTTGCAAAAGGCTGATGTGGGCAAAGGCAAAACACCACCGCTTCTTGCCCTATTGATTTTTATCTGCTTATTCATAACTCTTTGTGCAGTCATAGTGTCAGATGAATGAAGGTTTCACATCTGCATGTAATTTTGGCTCAAGCTGAGTCTAACCTGGGTGGGTGGAAAGGCACTTTTGAGATTGGTTTTGTAATTACTAACTTATAGGATATCAGGCCTGCATAACTGGATATATGCAGAGAAGACTGACCTTTGTAGTCATACTTTCATCACACTTTTAGCACTATTGAAATTTACCTCTTTTTAACCCTTGCAAAATGTGTGAAACCCCACTTAGATTCTTCCCAGTGTAGTGCTGACCTTGTCTTACAAGTGTGTGTAAATGTTTACACTTCTCTTTAGCACTTCACCCCATGATACAATGTGTCTTTCATCATCCTGCTCTCAGGAGCCCTCAGAGACCTTCAGTAGTGGTGTGGATATCCTGGCGGGTGACTCCAGTGTTCAACTAGTCGGTGACCCATTCTGGAACCTCTTGAACAGCCAGAGACACTCATCCTGCTCTCTAACAGAACCATATACTCAGCAAAACCAGAATGTCTATGAGAACTTCATGCAGGAGCTGGAAATGGGTGATGCTGTCCAGGAGTGGGAAGAGGTCGAGGGTGAGCAGGCTGAGAGCAGCAGTGGGTCCCTGAGCTCTCTGGAGCAGATGGAGCTGCTGTTTGAGAAGGAACAGGGGGTGGTGCGGAGGGCTGGGAGACTTGCCTTCAAACCACTCATCAGCCTTCATAAAGAGCGCAAACTGGAGCTGGTGGCACGCCGCAGGTGGAGGCAATATTGGGTCACGCTTAAAGGTGAGTCCAACTAAATAGAGCTCATCATAACATAACTGTAGCATGATTAAACCAGCTCCAGTTTGATGCAACAGAATAGTGTTTACCCTAATGTCAGGAGTTTGAATTCTGAGCACGTCACATCTATTCATGACCTAGAGACCAAAATTGGCCATGCACTCTGGGTGGGAGGGATGGCATTCCTCTCCCCCCTGTCAATCAGAGCGACATACAAGTCTTCAGTCTCCCTGGTTGGTAGCTGTCATGTGTTGAGAAGAGCCCGCGTTTTGGTTTAAATTGGCAAACTGGAAGAAAATTATGGAACCTTCTGATTATTCTACAGTCAGTACAGCACCATAATTTCCAGTAACATACTGTTCTGTCCTCCAATAGGCTGCATGCTCTTGCTGAGTGAGGCTGATGGGAAGAGCTGCCCGGAGCAGGAAATGTCCCCAAGCTACGTCCTGCTTGCTGAGGACAGCATTGTCCAGGCTGTCCCTGAACACCCGAAGAAGGAAAATGTTTTCTGTTTGAGCAATGCTTACGGAGATGTCTACCTTTTTCAGGTTTGCAATTACATGTACAACATTTGTCAAAGGCCTATATACCAAAGTGACCTAAAGGATCTTTGGATCCAGTAACCTCTAGTTGCACCTCTCTCCTATACGGATCTGTTCCAAACTTAGATGTGCTTGCTCTCTTTGATACATCTTAGTATTTTTTAGTCAGCACATACCATAGAACATGAAGTATCCTGGTGTCTTATAATAGCTAAAATTGTGTGCTAACTTATAGCAGCGTTGTGTTCAGAAACCACATTATGCCCAGGAATGCATTTTATGTGTTGCTGTTGTAGCTCGTAATGACTATGTTGGTCTACATAATATGTTCCCTCATTGCCAGTTTCATAACTATATCTTGGTAAACTGCATGGTAATGAAAAATTGGCAGCGCATGTCTGAACTGGAGGGTTATGTATATTCGTCTGTTTGTTTTTTTCCTTTGGCTGTATAACTTTTGTTTTTTCCATTTGAGGAAAAGAAAGCCCTATTGTGTTAACCGCTCCAGCTTTCTGTCTTAAAGTCAACGAAAGCTAGTCTATAAGTCCATAAAATTTTCTTCAGTATTGAATAATAAATTGCCTGACATAGATGTTCTAGAACAGAAAGATCATTGCACAAAAGAACATAAGGCCATTCATCAAAAAATAAGGCTACTCTTTAACATACACCAATTAATCCAAATCCAGTGTGAAAATTAGATATTTGCCCAATTCTACATGCCCAACCCCCTTCCCTTGGTAAATCAATGTTACGTGGCCTGAATTTGCTAATTGGAAGCTGAAAGATCATTTGGGATAAAGGAGAAAACTACTTTAAGATTGGATTAAGGACTCCAACAGAGGAAGATGTTAAAAATGATATTGTACCCCTTGGTTGGAGTCAGAGTCGAAGGGGTGCTAGTTGGATGCTGTCCTCTATTCTGAAAGTGAGCTGACTATAATCTGACTATAATGGGTTATATATTAAGCCCATTTGGCCACCCATAACCGGCTTGGCTGTGTTTCTTCTCCTTCAGGCCTCAAATCAGACAGATGTGGAGAACTGGGTAACAGCCATCCACTCAGCCAGTGCCTCACACTTGGCCAAGCGTCAGGGCAAAGAGGACACAGTGCGGCTGCTGAGGAGCCAGAGTAGAACCCTGCTGCAGAAGATCGACATGGACAGCAAAATGAAGAAGATGGCTGAGCTACAGCTGTCTGTCATTACTGACCAGAAGAACAGGAAAGCAGTGGAGGGACAGGTTAGGCTCATGAAAGATATTTTTTAGTTTATGCCTATTTACTATAGATTTGGTAGGTGTACAGAAAAATCAGAAGGAAGTCAGGAACTTGGTATGACTAGAGTAACATAAAAGTGTTATGATGTTCAGCTAGGTGCATTATATGAAAGTTCTGATGGTACTATGATGACAACTTAGGGTAAGAATTTAATAACATGGTTTAAATATTCACTTGCAAGCAATTTACCCAGACTTAAACCGCATATTTGTATTACGAATTGTTGTCAGTCAGATTTCACTGTTTTTGCAGATCCAGCAGTGGGAGCAAAACCTGGAGAAGTTCAACATGGAGCTTTTCCGCATGCGCAGCTACCTGGCCAGCTTGCAGGGCTCTGAGCAGCCCAATCCCAAGAACCTGTTATCCGTTGCTTCCCGTCAGTCAAAGATAGCACTCGGACGTCTGGGGATTTTCTCTGTCTCATCTTTGCATGCTTTGGTGAGTAGCAATAATCACTGAATGGACTAAAGTTGTTTTAGCCTAATTGGGTTTAAAGTTGATGTAAAGTTTAGCCTAAAGTTGATGTTTCCATAAGATTTCATTGGTATACAAATATATAATATAATAATTTATCTTATGTATTTTTTTTAAATGTGGCTGTTGAGTATGGTCTAAAAGTGTGCATTTTTGTGTAAAAAAAGATGTGTACCCGTGATGAGGCCAGTCTAAGGAAGCGCTCACGCTCTCAATCTCAAGCCACACGGAGCAAGCGAGGAATCTTCTCATCACAGAAAGGCATGGACACTCTGAGTAGATGCAACCGTGAAAAGAGACAGTCCCTGTCCCAGGTAAGGCTGAATCACATGTATTTATATAAACACATTCACATATACAGAAAAGTGGCAAAGCTACTTCTATGTAAGGAAGCATGTTTTTTTATATATATATATTTAAGCACATCCTGAGGCGTCCCTGATTCTGTGTAGCATCACCGCTTGGGTTCAGCCACTGATTCTGAGTGGGGGAAAAACATTTGGCGTTTGCCTTTTTTTCCTCATCACCTGTATAAACAGATCTTTATGAGTGACTGCTTGGCCCATGCGCCAGTGGCACGTTTCTGAAGCTCCTTTGTTTTAATACCAGTTGGTAAATCTGTTCAAAAATGCTGGTACTTGGAATGCACATTAATACTGTTTAGAAGGCTTGACCTCCAAACTTCCCTCCCTACTCATTTTTCCTTTTCTGTTTAGCTTCCAGAATTTCGTCTGGATAATTACTAAGGCATTACTAATGTGTGTGTTGGGGCATTGCAGATTTTGGACTGTAGTAGGGTTTTGGGAAAAGTGACGAGTAAAGTGCTTGCTACTGGTTTATTACTCGATCCCTTCCCAGTGGGGTCATTTTGGAGATTTAATCTAAATGTTTTATAAACAATTTCTTTTCGTTATTGTGGTAGCGTTTTTTTTTTTACTTTTGTTTGATATGTTTGATAATGATTAATATAGCTTTCAATGTAAAGTGGATGGACCTAATCTTGGTGAAAACTTGCATAAGTAAGTCTTTCATCAGTAAAAGATGATTGCTTATTGCTTTTAACTCGGATCAAATCTGAATGCAAATCAATGACAGCTAATGCTGAAACAATGTAATCTGAGGTTTCATCAGATTATCTACTCATGGAACTTTCTTTAATTCATAAAATCTGCATTATTGAGGGTTGGATTGTATGCATTCAGTTCAAGTTACAAGTCAACTTGCTTACAAGGCAACTTTGTCCACTTGCTAATTCTTCACCCTAAACAATTGCTGCTATCTTGAGCTGTCAGGTGAGGAAATGCTATTACGTTCACTCCAACGGGCAAAAAAAACCCCTCCTGCTGCTGTTCTCATCAACACTCACATAGACGTCAAACAGCAGGCAAGCTGCTGCTGTATACTTTAGCTCAACGCAAATCAGAGGCTCTAAATCTACACACATGGCGCTCACTGCCTGAGTCACATGTGATCAGAGGCGATTGCTCAGCTCTTCCAGCCGGCTAATGACCCAGAGCAGCGTAATCTCGTCCAAACGACCCCTAATAACGCACCCCTCTGGCGCAGAGTTACCATAAACCACGTGCATAATTGCTGCAAGCTGGAGAGCAGCAGAGAAACAAAAGGTTTGTGTAAAACCACACTGTCCGCTTAAATATCAGACAGCTGGAAAGCACTCCTGTCATCTGAAGTCTACAGATCTCAGCTTCAGTACAGACAGAGGAGCAGGGGGTGGGGGAATTAGGCAGATTATTTCCAGAAGGCCATAGGATAGAGCCGAGGTGAGTCAGTGTCACTGACCTTCCAGCAGTGCAGTGCAAAGTTTAAATGAAATGCTGCATCACTCTGATCAGCTAATGTCCTTTTACACTAATCACTAATCAATGCACAATTATCCTCTGCCATCAGTCACATCTAATATCTACTCTATCTTAGTGTCCATCTGTCTACCCATTCATCCATCTATCCATCCTTCTAATCTACCTCTCTATTTATTCATCCATCCATCCATCCATCCATCTATCCACCCTATCCATCCATCCATTCATCCATCTTTCCATCCACTCATCCATCTATCCACCCTATCCATTCATCCATCCATCCACCCACCCATCCATCCACCCATCCACCTTATCCATTCATCTATCGATTATCCATTCATCAGTTCATCCATAAACCCCTCAGCAAATCCCTCCATCTAATCTATCAATCTATTCAGTCAATCAATCCAGTTCTACATGTCTGCTTATCCATCCATCCACCCGCCCATCCATCCATCCATCCCTCATCCATCCATCCATTAACCCACCCGTCCATCCATCCATCCATCAATTTATCCATCCATCTATCTATCTATCTATCAATCTATCTGTCTATCTATCCTTCCTCACGTCTAAAGCTCTATGTTCCACTCTTCAGTCTTTCCAGAAGCTCTTTGTGTATCAGTTGTTGAAGCTGCTATGATTCTGGCTGTGGTGTATCGGTGTGTGGTTAGAGTGGGTCTCTCGCTGAAGCATTGTGGAAGATGATGGTTGACTCAGAGCCGTCCCGGCGGGCGTCTGGGTCGAGGGGAGACTGTGGCTCTTGCTTGTAGGCTGACAGAGGCTGGCACATTAGCCTGCCCACTCTAAGCTGTAATTACAGCATCACTCAGACCTTTGATTATTTCTCTGCAAACCTCAGAGGCCATTTCTGTTCCGATCCAGAATCTAAATAGTATCAAAAGCAGCTGGCTCAGCTCTATGGTTTCTAATTAAATGCAACTCTAGAGGCCATGTTGCTTTTTTGAGCCTGAATGTTACCTTGGATATATTTTGATGTGTGTTTGTGTTTTTTATATTGTAGGTATTTGAAGGACATTCCAGCGGATCTCTTGGTCATCCACCAACACTGAGCAGTTCGGAGGTACTACATGCATCATAGTGATGTTGTGTTTTTGCTTTTATTCGATTGTCTAAGTGTATAGCTGCTTTCTGTAGACTTTCAAGCAGTTGGAGCTGAATTTTCTCATTCCCTCATCAATTTTTATAGATTCTTTTAAGAAAGCCTATGCTGTGCCAGGCCCAGGTGCCAGCTTGCACCATCTGACATGCTAATGCTCCTTCATAATGCATGAATGGCAGTTCCCACCCCCTCTAATCCCCTGAAACTTGGAGGAGGAGTGGGTCGGGAAGGGTGGGGGAGGACTTTTTCACCCTTTTGGGGCTTGCACAGCTGTCCCAACAGCCTGCTGATCTGTTGACACGTTACTTTGCAAACAGGGCGGGCTGTGAGTGTGAAGACCTCTATGGAGGCGGAGTTAGCTTTCATTTCATCACAATCCTATTGTCAGTGAATATAATGAAACTCAAACACAGGGATTCTCATGATACCAGCTCTACTTGTTACACCTACGTTGCAATTTTAGCATTCTCATTTGGGATGTAATCCAAGCTGCTCTGAGCAACAGTTGGCTTTTGATTGGGAATTCTCATTCAGATGAATGCTATGAAATTTCCAGTATGCCATAATAAGATGCTGCACCATGAAGCTCAGTTCCTGCTGCCAACAAGATGATGATTATTATCAAATAACAGCACTGTTTTATTTCCTCTTATGCCATGCAATGCCGATTAGTGTTTTCTTCATAAAATGACAAAATCTTGTACTTTTTATTCATTTATAGTTGTAATGTTGTGGAACATCGGCAAAACAAAAATAGTTCCTCTTATCATTTGTTATGACAGTAATTCCCTCACCAGCCCTTCTTAAAGTTATTTAAGCTGATTTAAAGTTATTTGGGCAATAAAATGCAGCTTGATACCAAGAATCCATAAAGCACAAAAAAAAAAAAACACAAAAAATTTACAGCTTTGACGTATACAGAGTGAA
Source organism: Notoglanidium maculatum (assembly GCA_030068355.1). Taxonomy (NCBI): domain Eukaryota; kingdom Metazoa; phylum Chordata; class Actinopteri; order Siluriformes; family Auchenoglanididae; genus Notoglanidium; species Notoglanidium maculatum. The sequence goes on along the minus strand of JAQQZX010000020.1, from coordinate 13,578,676 downwards.
GCCATATCAGTTGTTAATTTTTACAAATATATAAATATTTTTATAGTTATTAATTATTGATTATTTAATTTGTTGTCATTCATTTGTCAATGTTATCTAGAATTTTATTTTAGTTAGTTTAGTTAGTATGATGTCAAATAAAATGTCATACAAAAGATCTATCTTTTCTTCAGTTAGCATATATGTAGTTTCACATTTTCATAGAAATTTTAATTCAGTAGAGAAAATTATGAGGAATTCAGATACATGTGCATATATGTAGATAAAGAATTGAAGACATGCTATGAAGAAAGACCAGATAAATGTTATCTGTTGTTGACAAATTAATATAAAAGGATTATAAATACACTAAGATCATCACAGTGGCAATGGAGATATGCTAGCATAGCATTTACATCTATGTAGCATAGCATAGCATAATATGCATATCCTGCTTGAAATGCTGCATCACTTTAAGACACATTTAAGATTATTTTTCTTTATATCTGTATATTTTCTTGTCTCACCTGAACCACAGCATTTTTTACAAAGCAAAGTTATAAGGAGTCAAAATCTTAAATGGTATATAATGTAAAAATAGTTGTTTTTTTTTTCAATGTTTCATCTTGCTTTTCCTGCAGCGACTGGATGCTTTTCCCAAACTGCATCCTACAGCGCCACCCGAAGGCAGGGTGTGGGACTGTGGCTCTGAGAGCCTGCTGTGTGTGTCCATGCCTGACAGGCAGGTCCTCAGTGTTCCTGTCAGACAGGATTTCCTCGTAGCTGATCTGCTCGCATCAGCCTGCAAGGTACATCATCATCTTAACTTTCAGAAAGGATAAAGATCTAAATTATATCAAAAAATAAATTAGTTTAAAGGTACCCGGGCCTCTGTTTTAATTAAGACTTCAATAATCAATTACGTGTCCTATTTAATAATGTCGTTCTTATCTTCCCTGGTCAGTTAACTTACAGACTGAGGACATCTCTTCAGATGTGACTGGAACCGTTATTTTATCCTTATCTCAAAAAATGTACAGTGTAATTAATTTTGTTAGAAATAGATCTACACCTTTGCCGTGTAAATAAGAGATTGAGGGAACAGGAAACAGCATTCAAAAATAATTTTTTGCCATTTTTTAATTCTGCAATTTATGTAATATATATCTAATGGAATGTATGTAATGATTTGTATTGCATTGATCTATTGGAGCAGTGTAATATTACATGTAATTTAAATGCATATTGATTTCAATGGAATTCTATGTAATATTTTTTTTATATTATTTGCATTAATAGCATTCAGGTTTTTAGGTAGAGTCAGCTGACCAAACACACACATGCCTGTTACCAAATAATAATTTAATAATAATAAATAATAATAATAAATAATATAATTTTAAGAAATGATTTAAAAAATACTGTATATGGCAAGCTGAAATAGTTTAGACCTTTGATAATCATAAATCATTTTATTCCTGCAAAAAAAAACAGTTCTGTATAGAAAAAAGAGCCAATATCATGAGGGGCTACATGGCTAGACTACATAAATATTTAGATTTTTTTTTTCTTTAACAAAAATGTCTGTATGTGTGTGAGTGCCTTACAGCAATGGAATTTCTGTGTGTGTGTGTAGTTGAAGCAGTTGGACCCAGCACTGTATTATCTGCATGTGAAGAGACGTTCAGGTCCAGATGTAGAGATCAGCACTCCAGCAAACTCAGACTTACTGAGAGACCTGGTGAGCTTTACGATACACTCAGAGCCTTGAATATACTTAATATACAGCTGGAACACTCAGCAATGTCTTTCCAGATCTGTTTTCTTTATGTGCTGCTATGTTCGTATGCAGCTGCTGTTTACAGATTAGCAAGTCTGTACAGATCACTGCTCAGATCTGTTTTTCTGTCATCTAAACAGGTTTATGATGAACTTGAAGTTTGCCCTGTCAATGTGTTAACTTTAACTATTTCACGTCCAGACACCGCTATCGATTTTGGTAAGTGGTTGGTGTTAGATTTGGTCGTTAGGAGTGTGTGTTGTATAATTACAGTATATGATGTGCACAGTGCATGATCTTAGATTCGAGGTTTGAGTGGTAAATACGTTTCTAACATAAATGTGTGTGTGTGTGTGTGTGCGCGTGTGTGTGTAGGATTCGCGGTTACAGGCCATGTGGATGGTTTGAAGAGGAGTCACCTCTACGTGAGTGAGGTGAATCCAGAGGGCCTGGTGTTCACTAAGGGTAACTCATTATATTATTATTATTATTATTATTATTATAAACCTATCTTTTCAATGGAGATAATAATAAAATAATAGAATATGTTTGGGTCAAAGTTTCAACATGGTAAAATAAAATAAAAAATAAAAAATTTAACCCATAGACATTAACACATTCCTAAAGCAATTAAAGTGATAGTTTCACCAAAAATTAAACGTTTTGTTGAGGTCATGTTAACCAAAATGTAAGCATTAAGCCAAGCCGTGTTTGGTGATATATTATAGTTTATAATGTAGCTAACAAGTAATGGGAGTTTATAGCTACTACTTTAGCATAAGCATTTAGTATCGTCTCTACATAAGACCAATAAAGGCACTTGGCTAAAAGGCTTGTGGATTTGACTGGGCTAATTATCTGTGTATGGTTTATAATGTGGGTGGATCTGATCTTTCTCTTTCTTAACTGTGTGTGTGTGTTGTGTAGGGCTGAAGGCAGGTGATGAGATTCTGGCTGTGAACAGTGTGAGCGTATCCACCCTGGACTTGGGGCTCATACACACCTTGTTCAGTCAGCAGACGCTGCATCTCACCCTCCGTCGGGAGGAAAGCGTGTCAGATGAGCAAGACCCTTACGAACCTGTTCCACCCTCCAGCGCACCCTACTTCCCCCATCCAACTTCCCACAGCACACAGACCCAGTTCAGCTCTTCAGGTACAACCTCAATAGCTCAGAATGGAAGTGCCCTGTCATTCTGAAAATCATGTTTAGTGTTCACGTGGTTTTGTGTTTCTCTAAATTTTGAGGTCACAAACTGAACATCTAATGGCCATGAATTATATCTCTTATGAATTGTATAACTTGAGCCCCATATTTAATATGTTGTGATACAGCATTCAGTTAATTGTTTGGTGGGAACAATGTCACAAAGCTAGTGACTCCAGTATATCTTTATGCCTCTTGAAGTAAAGTGTAATATTATCAATCATCTCTATGCTTGGGTTCTTGCACCTACAATGCTTTCATTTATTTCTTGCTGTCTCACTCATCTTAAAAATAAAATAGTTGCTACAAGTGAAGAATTTCATGAACATACTTTATTAATTTTTGTTGCAACGTATTAAACAATAAGCCACCATGTCACCTCAGCAGCTCTGTCACTCTGTACATTTTGGAGCAGCTCTGGGAAGAGAGGAAGTCTAAATAAACCGCCTCTGCATACAAGACCATTAGAAAAATCTGATCAATGCGAGTTAACACCAGTCAAGTGCACTTACTCTCCAGCCAGCTATAGTCTCCCTCCCTAGGGCATGTTCAGAGTAGCACAGTATTTAACAAGCTAACTGCTCAATCTGGGGCACCTGGAGTTTCTCTGTCTCACTCACAATTGCGAATGTTTTCCCTGTTTTCTCTCACAGATGGATCTCAGTTCCTGGAAGTTCCCAGGGAAGCAGCGGTGCCTCTTTCAGGGGACGTCTGCGATAAGACCGAGAGGGGCAGAAAGGTAAGACAGAGGAGTGGAAGGTGTGGGAGGAGACGAGAGCTGAACGGGTGCCTGGTGAAGTCAGGATTATTTTCAGTCGTAAAAGCCGGGTGAAGCATGCCAAGAGATATTCCAGACTTCTTACTGCATGTTTGGCATCTTGACACAGTGGGCTTTGTCTTTACTGTACATTCTAAGGTGATTTACACTTATTCAGCTTTTAAAGGAATGTTCTGGAGAAAAATCAAATGTACACCATTTTACCTTTTCTCCAAATGTTTTCAGTTGTGTTTAATGGTTATTTCTTTAGGTTAGGTCTGCAGTTATGAAGTTAATGTAGAGAACCATTATGGAATGGAACGCAACTATAAGATTAGTAACCAATTTGTAGACATTTGCGTTTTACTTATTTCAAGCTTTACGTGGTTTTGTTCTATTGGCAGATATTTTGCTAATTTTAAGCACTTATTTATAGGAAAAATCATCTTTTTTTCATCTTATTTGCACTTGCCAAGATGTCATTTTTGCAGTGCATCCAGTTGTTCGGTGATGACACAAAGGCTTTCTATTTATTTATTTTATTAATTTGTTTATCTATCAGGGAGAGTGCAAATTAATAGACATTACTGCACATATGCCAGAATTATCTAAAAGGCTAGATTTAATCTATCCAGGCAGCGTAAAATCAAGAAACAAGCTTAAAACAGTAATCATAGTGTTAATCATGTCATTTACAATAAAAACAGAACACAGACATAGACAGCAAAATGCGGTGTGGTTTAGCATGCAATGAGGCTTACTGTTATCTATAAACATTACTGTGTACTTGAACATTGTAATATTATTGTGGCCTCTATTAAACCAATACTGCATTTTCTTTTTTGCTTCACTCTGGTCTCTAGGCTCTGCCTTCATTACAGTAAAGGCTGAGTTGTACCAGAACACTGGATAATAATATAATTCCAACACAGATGAATAAAAATCCATAAATATGGATTCCCCTTACTATTTTACAAAAAGCATGTGTGATTATGCATTGTGTTTACTAAAACGGAGTACTTGGTATGCATGGAGCTTGTGCAGTGCTGCATGACACATTTAATGTTTTCCTTCATTCTTCATCACTCACTGCTTTATCCTGTTCAGGATCACGGTGGTTTAAATTGCTAGTTTGTTTGCATTTTGACAAATATAACCAACTATGTGTAAACAAATATGTCATTTGACCAGATGTGTAACATGGCATACATACCGTTTAAAGACAAGAGGTGTATGTGCAATATGTTATGCATGAGCATTAGCTTTGCTTTATTGTAGTTTTTATGTGCTAGCGTGTTAGCATGACCTTTTCCTGGAGTGTGCCTCTTGATTTATAAAAATGATGCTTTTGAGAAATGCCATTTCACTCTCCTGTTTCTGTTATTTATAATGGCTGTAATTATCCTGCCATCAATGAAAGGAAATATCGTCCTGTAGGATGATTCACTGCAGGCAGAACATGTACACACAGACACACACACACACACACACACACTTCAACCCTATTTGGTTCAGTATTAAAAGCTGTTTTAAATGCTAAGAGGTTTATACATTTTTAAAATTATATTTTCTATAGATCATTGTGTTTTGTTGAGTTGGTTTTTTTTTTCTGTAGTGTTGAGAACAGCTTTACATCACAGCACAGTGGCCTCCCGCAGGGGATTTATCAGTTTGTCAGCACTTTATTACCCTGTGACAGGACAGATTATGATGATAAATGGCTGGAATTCTCAATACAGATTTTTTTTACGGGGCATTGAAGCTGGAGTGTGTGTGTGTGTGTGTGTGTGTGTGTGTGTGTGTGTGTGTGTGTGTGTGTGAGTGTGTGAGTGTGTGAGTGTGTGAGTGTGTGAGTGTGTGAGTGTGT
>JAQQZX010000020.1:13555643-13571492 GCA_030068355.1 Notoglanidium maculatum | reverse complement strand
GCCATGGAGAAGGTGGCCAGCCACATCAACGAAATGCAGAAGATCTATGAAGATTATGGCACTGTGTTTGATCAGCTGGTGGCAGAACAGTGCACCATCAAGAAGGAGGTTTGTACACGTGAAATGACAATTAGGAATAGCACTTTCATAATGTTTAGGACGCATGCATAGCTGAAGAAGTATCTGAAATACCTGTAATGTGCGTTGCTCAGGTAACGGAGATCTCGATGGGAGAGTTTATCGTCCATGGCTCGGCACTCTGGCTGAACCCCATGACCTCACTGGGCCGTATGAGAAAAGAGCCAGAACTCACAATTTTCAGTGAGTATGACTCACACCCATGTATATAACGGAAACATATTTGAATGAATAATCTTCACACACCATTTTCACCCTTTTAAAAAGTGGGGCAGGCTGTAGATGAACGCACTGTTCCCTGCTGTTTAAAAGCAGTAGATAAGTACAGAACATGAAACTGTTATAGTAATAACACCACCAATTTTCTTCACCGCAGTCTTTAAAAGAGCAGTTATTTTGGTGTATCGAGAGAGCATCAAGCTGAAGAAAAGGATGGTGAGTCTCGTTTTTATGATTTTAAAGTTCTTTGAGCTGTAAATAGTTTTTTAAGTAGATTCTGTTGGGAATATACATTGTAATTGTAATGTAGTTGTTTCTGTTCTGTATAAATTCCAATAGATTTTGCTGCAGCTACTTTGCTATCAGACCACATTTCATGGCCAAAACACTGCTGTAATCAAGTGTACCACAGCTTGCCCATAATGCTGTGATATAAAATCAGGCTGCTCATTACGGCACTGCTGTAATTCCTAATCAGACCACATGTCCTGCCCCTAGTTTCACTGTAACAAATAGTCCCGTTGGTACTTTAATGATCAGACCACAGTTTCTGCCCTAAACGCCAGTTTGACTAATCAGACCCCATTTCCTGACCCCAGAGGCTTCACAACAGAGGTCTTCGTGCTTGATGTATCCTCAGTAATATGACACGCTGCTTTTTTTGTCCTACCAACTTAAAGAGTCCCAAGCTGCAGCCCTGGCAGCAGTCTACTTCCGGCATTTATGCCCCGAAGTGTTTTATTCCTTATGGAGCAAATTGGACTGCAGTACCTGCCCAAAATACAGTTGTAACAAACCATAGCCCATTTCTTTCCCCTAATGCACCGTGACCCATCAGAACACAGTTCCCACTCAAAATGCCCCTAGAACCATTTAGATTGCAGTTTCCTTCAAAAATGCTACTGTAGACCAGAGTACCCACCTGAAACAACACTATACCCAATCTGGTCACAGTTCCCACCTGTAACCTATATTTGACAAATTTACAAGATGAAAATAAATAATAGTTGTGCTACAGTATTGGTTCACGTTCATGCTTGATGTTACTCATATAGACGGCGTCCCGCTCTGGAGATCTGGACCCTTTCAAATTCCACTGGCTCATTCCAGCCGCATCTCTACATCTCCGACCTGGAAACTCAGCAGGTGTGTTTTGTATGGTGCAACATACAAGACAATACAGTACAAAACCAAAGTGGAATTAGCAGGACATGTTTAACTTTCCTTCTATCTACTAGGATCTGAGAACCCCTGTCTTTGGGAATTAGTCCACACTAAGTCTGAGGTGGAAGGAAGACCAGAGATGGTTTTTCAGCTCTGCAGCAGGTACGATGGTGATCGAGTTCTAGGAAGAAAAGTTTATAGCTGAAAACTGAAACTGATAAGGACATAGTATGGTGTATTTCCACATCAGAAACTATTTCAGGAAATGAACGAATTTAGCCATGTTTCCATCTGAGAAACGAGGACTGGTTTTAGTTCCTGCAAAGAGATAGAAAGAATTTTTCTCCAAACCAGGATCTATAAGGGTGGAGCTTACTGTACTACTGTACCTGTAGTATATCAGAAGTGGGACAGCACAACAAGCAACGCAGAGCATTTCCACCATGCTTTGGTTTTTGCCAGTAGAAAGTGACATAAAGGCATGACGTTGCTCTTGTAACTGTATTATACAACATGTTAATATCATTTTCAACCTCAGCTTTGGCCATATTCTGAAATAGCATTACTATCACACAGCTGCAACAGTGAAATTCCTATTTGGGATAGTTCCATAACCTTTGTGTTCCTCATTATCAGAATTGTTTTGCAGTGTATTCATTAGGTCTATTTTAGTGCTAAGCTGCTAACATTGCACATCATTCTTATTGCAATGTACAATGTTTTTAGAACATAGCTCATACAAAGCTTCCAGTTACACCAAAATATTGGAAATTCCGGAAACATCTGTGATAACATGCTTACTAGAACTGTAACATCTGAAAATGTTCTGCTAAGCTAAAACTGTTAGCTAGAGCCAAAGATGGAGAATGAAAACTGGACAAGGCACTTTAATCGTATGTTCAGCCTCCTTGCCACCTTTAAAGCTTATTCAGTTCTATCCAACAAACTTTGTCTTTTTTTCTGTTATATATAGCAGTCTAGAGAGCAAGGCGAACGTGGTGAAGGCCATCCGCTGTGTGCTGAGAGAAAATTCCAAAAGAAGCGCTCCAGCTAAGAGGGGCTTCAGAGATAATCTGACTTTCCCTAGAAGAAGCCACCAAGCCACAGTGAGAAGTAGATCCTGGACAAAGACAATTCAACCAGAACAAGGCCATCTGCTTAGTAGAGACACACATTCGGAACCTGGCATTCCGAAAAATTCATGTCCGTCTCTGGGCTCAGGTGCTAGATTGGGTTCCCTCACCAGCTCACTGGAAGCCCAGCTTCAGAGATTAAGCTTCACAGAGGAAGTGCCACAGGAAGCCAGGGGCAGAAACTCCAGTCACATGACCATGATGGAGAACTCTTCTGAAATGGATGTCAGCTCCATGCTGGGCAGGGACTACAGTGTGCAGAGTCTGAACTCTGCAGTCAGTGATGCCAGTTTCTATGACACAGTCATGGAGGTACAGAAAGATGCCATTCCCACACTTTAGAGGAATTTGTGTCCTGGTTGGTTTTAAAGGTCTAGGTGTCCTAAAGCTGTTTTTATTTCATCAGTTATATGAAAAAGATGTGGACACCTAAAACAAAATTTGCACAATTGTTAAGTCTACTAACTAGTGTTAGTTTAGCAGCATATCTTCTTTTTGACAAAAAGCAGTAAAAAAAAAACAACACATAGCAAACCAAAGTGAAGATGTCAGTATACAAGGAATATAATATGACCTGGTGTAGTCTTATGAGAAAATAAACAGTAGCCAGGCTTCTATTGCAATTCGGCGAAAAAATTGCGATTGGTCTGTTTCCACTGGTCCTCTTATACCACAGTAATTTGCCAACAATTGAAATTATTTAATGTTTAATGAACACGTCAAATGTTTGGATATTTTTTTTAATGCACTTCAATTAATTTTTTGCCTACTTTAGTTACCTGACTCTCAAGCTACAAAGTTCCCTGAGTTAATTGAAGAAATGAAATCAAAACCAACAGACTCATAGCTGCTTACAGCTACAACTTAGTAAGTATAATTAGCTCACTGTGCAGGGTTACAAATTGCTGTTACTAAATGTAATGTTAAAAGCATTTGCACATGAATTCTCCAGTTACCGTGTTTTCTCACTGAAGGTTGAAACACCATACAGAGCAAACACATCAAGAGTGTTTTTGGGGGTGTTGTTTAGGTGGAACGGATTTCATTAAGCTTACCCAAGCTTAATATTTAGTTCAGTTTCCCAATCCAAAAAACAAAACACTGTGTATTCCAGACTGGGTAAGCTTTTGATAAATTATGAAATAAACGTCTTTTGATAAATTATGAAAAACGTCTTCTTGGTAGTGACCTCAGACTTTTGGCCTGGCTGTACAAAACCTGAAAGACCGAATGTGTGTGAACCTTCTGCCTTTGGTTCTGAACGCTGCAGTCACACGTGACCTTCTCTCATTAACGTTCTTTCTGGACTGATACTCGGACCACACATGTGTCTACCTGTTTGTGAATATTGTTGTTTTATATTTGTACCTCTTTTTGACAAAAGCTTTTCTCAGTTCAGTACAAGAACAGCTTGATTTGATGTTTTTTTACAAACTTGAACAAGAAAAATTTTTAAACAAAAATATTTTCTTAAGTTAAAATTATTGCAATACATGTCTTTGTGGTTCATATGAATTTACTGTATTTAAAGTACCTCTGGAAATGTCTTTTGTAGTCTTGTGTAATTTATTTGTAAATTATGATATATTCACTACCTGAGCAGCTCTTTTTGTAAAAGAAAAAAGTAATAAGCTTATGTTGTAATATTTAATAAAATTTCTCTTCTTCTCTTCTGTTTTGACTTGAAATTTGTATTCATTTGCATGCGCTTACTCATCCTGACCCATGTGGCTTCCCATACTAGATTCACATGTGACCCTTTGCGAGTTCCACATGTATACTTGGTTCTAGTTTGCTGTAATTGGTTTCACATATTTCCTATTTCATTGTTTTGATTGTAACATCTATCGATTGGGATCTTTCAAAATTATTGGCAACTTTAAGAAATTAATAGATTAAATTAAAAACATACACTGAAAAATATATTTAAGCTTAAACATCTGAGGGTTCTGAGTATATTTAGTTTCATTTAGTTATATTTAGTCTAACAAATTTGCAGACACTGGTAGAGAATCTTGGATAAATCCTCCATACAGAACAATTACAGCTCTTTTACAGTTTGTTAACTGATGATTTGGAAATTTGTGTAGGTGTGTAGCCTATCATGACTGTACAATAAAACACTACTATTGGTGGATATGACAAATGTTTTATTAGGGAAAAAATTGTAAAGTAGAAAGAAAACATTCTTGTGAGAATTATTTTGTTAAAGCTAAAGTTAAGGTAAGGCTTTTAAAAAATCACTTTAGAAATCATTTTATAATAATTTGTATTTGAAAAATGTTAATATGTCAGTAAAGAAAGCAACATACTACGTAAGAGACCACTTTTCAGACAGGAAAAAACATAATGAAGGCTCCTGGATTTTGCTGCAAAAAGAAGAGGCAAGTGCGACAGTCAAAGTCTCCAGAAGAACTGTGTCAGAGTCCCCATGATGCTCAGTAAAACTTACAGCTCATTTCCTCATAAAACTGCACACACCGCACCTTGGACTATTATTTAAGAAAAAAAGCGTCGTCACACCAAATATTGTCTTTGTTGACTTTATTACTGTTTACTGCATGTTGTAGTATTTTCTTGTAAACAGAAAGATTTGATTTTGTTATTTTTGAAGTCATCTTTACTTTACAGCATTTCTTTGCATGTGCCTATGACTTTTGCACAGTACTGTATGCCACTGTGACTTGGAGACTTTCAAAGTGAACTGCTACCTTCCCAGTCTTTAATGGCCATAGAAAGAAAACAGGCAGAGAGAACAGGCCAGTTACGAAAGTGCATGCTTCTTATGTAGAATCTCCTCTCATTTTTTATGGTACCACTAACCATTAACTTATGACCACCCATAGTAATCCATCAGGAAGATGGAACCATGCCAACTCTGATAGAGTCAACAAATCCAATCCAGTCAAATGTTCAAAAAATCAAACATTAAATACTGTATTGAATATTGTAATAGCTTTCTCCTTTTGGACTGAACCTTAGTCCACTTGCATGACCAGTCAAAGCCCTCAAGTAACATTAGCTGGTCAGCTAACATTAACATTCTTTCCATGACACTAAATTTAGATAAAACATGTATTCTGACATACATAGTTTGCTAGGCTACATTATCTGAATTGACCATAGCACTGGAGTAATTAGCAATCTGGCTGTTGTGTGATTTTGATGCACTCATGCTAGCTCCCATAAGCACCAACGTTACCGTAGAGGGTTCTTTTTCACCACTTCAGGCAGTTAGCTATTGCTAGTTTGGGTTAGCTTGGCAAAGTAGCTTACCCAATGTTAGGGATTTGATAAAGCACTCAAAGCACTATGAATGAGAGGGTTCTCATTTAAAGATGTTAGCCAATCAGAGCGAAGCTATTTAATTTTTTTTAATTATCATTTATTTAAGCAAATTTAATTTTTAAAAGGACAGCCGCAAAATCGCCCCGGTCTTAGCCTATAGGGTTTAATACCATGCTACAACAGCATGAGAAAAAAGAACCAAGGCATTTTTGTTTTGTTTTGTTTTTTATTTCAATAAAAATTTTACAAAAGCATCTCAGGGAATAAGATAAAAATAACTGAAAAGTGTATGGAATGTCCCCTTTAAATCCAACCACTTCTGCTACATGAAGTGAACATTTTGAGTGGAAATTTTGAAGCAATGTTTATAATGTAAATTATTTTACAGAACAGTGTTTGCCTATTCTTATAATTGAAAATTTAAGTGAAAAGAGACTGAAACACACTGATTGGTGCTGCTCGTAAGGCTTATAGAAAGAAAGAATGGCACTCAAATGAGTCATAATGACAGCTCTTTTCTCGAGCGCTTGCTTTGTTCAGGACTTAAGTGGGTGATAATCATGAGTGTGTGGGAGGAGGAGCTTTCATACCACCTCTAAGTGCCACATGATCATGGTCACCTTTTCATGAGAGAGGGAGTGATTGCTATCCACAACAGATGAGAAATAATGTTCGTCGTGTCTCAGAGAAACCAGGAGTTACCTAAAGCCTCTCCTTTCTCTCTCCCACTCTTCCCTTCCTGCTCACTGGGGCTCACTGAGAAAACACTGAGACATGTTCTTTAAAGCTTATCCAAAAAGCAAGAGGCATGGAGATCTCACTGGAGAAATTCAAGAAGGAATGAAACGCTGAATGTGATGTGTGAATGTGATGTGGGAAGCCAGCGTTGCCACAGTAACACCTTTGTGGAGGAGTGCAAGTCCGGCCCATTTCACTCACACACAAACAGTGTGTGAGGCTCCAGCCCCGACACACACTCCTTTCTCGTCTGCAGGAAGGAGCACTCTGAACACTGATGAGTTTATGAGAAAGAGGGAAAATAAAGATCAACTCCGTGCTCTTACTTGGGTTACACACATGGACACACACACACACAGCGCACATGTACATCTCAGCATACTGGAGCCTGGAGAGTCTCAAGTCACTGATTTCATATCCTCATTTTTATATTTCCTCTCGACACTCCTTGAGCAGTATTTCTGACCTCACACGTGGCTGGATTTGTAAGACCTCACACACACCTCACTGATGAACAGACTGTCAGGATACCTCTGGGGTTTTGCTCAGGAAGCTGGAGTAGTGCATCCAGGTTTGTACACTTACACCAGCTCTTTCTCTTCCCTACAAAATGTTAGAAGAAATTCTACAAGTAAATTATTATTGGTAGTATATGTTTAAGTATTTAAATCTGAAAAAGTAGACGTGAGTTACGGTACGTGTGGCAGCCTGGGAAAACCTTTCGCATGGTGAAATTCTTTCATTTTTGACTATATAAAGTTCTGAAAAATACAGACATCCATCAATTGAAATATGTTTCGGGTTTTAGTCAAGTTCCTCCATTTTTCAGCCAGATTATCCCCAAAAGATAAAAAAAAAGAGAACATGAATTGATTAGACTTTATAGTTTTAATTATGGCATGTAGCTGTCTAACAACTTCATTAAAGCTTGAGATAAACACACTTAGCTAGCATATAAAGGTAGACATTCTTATCCTTAGCCAAACTGACTGTTTTACCACTGTTTGATGAATATGCAGGAATGCGTCGAGGCAAGCCTACAGAATAAATAAAACTGGTTTCCTTAAAGTTGAGGTGTCAAAATATATGATTGGCAAAATATACTGACATCTAATGTGTTTTCCAGGAGCAACACAGATTGTGTAATCCATGTTCTGAGTTACTCTATATAACAAAAACTAATCCATCTCTTATTTGTCAGATACACACAGGTACATATATTAGACCCCTAGTTAGGCACTACTAAAGCCATTTCTCCAGCAGTACATAAGTTCCTACCTTAAATCACCTGACTTCCTTTTATTTTTAAGTAAAAATTGTCATAATTGTTTTTCATTAAAGTTTGTAATGTTAAGAGCCTTCTGCTGTCTGTGAGCTGAATTCTAAAACACTCAAAAAAACAGTGACAAATCTTCCCCTCTGGCCCATCTGACCCCACCTTCATCTGGAACTTTTAAGGAGCCAAGATGAGCAGATCTTATTCATCTGGGGCAGAGTGAATTACTGTACCTATCTGGAACAGCATAACTAGAAATAACAAGCCAGATCCATTAGAGAGTAATATTGCAACTTAATTTAGGGTAATAAGTTATATATGGTGGGTTTATATGAAAATTGCATACGTCACCTACACTACAGTGACGAACTCAAAGGTCTTATTTTTAGGAAATTTACATGATTCCTGTAGAATCCAACATGACTTTTTCCTAATGTCAGGATTTCATTTGAAAATTTACGTAAAAAGAGCCTGAATATTACCAGTGTTACCATCAATATCTTTAAGTCTGTTATAAATGAGATAAAATTGAAGTGTTTTTGATTTCATTTATCATGGATTTATTGACAACCATCGTAATGAGTCACAAAAAACAAGCACATGTAGACGTGTTCATCACTTTTAAGAGTCCTCTGGAAACACTTTGCTGTTTTTTGTTATTGCAGCATGTTCCTGTTGAAGTATTGTGTTGTGTGTATTTCATTGCATTTCTGTTAATGTGTTGTTTGAATTTGTGTTTGACCTCCCAGGGCCACCACACATAACTGTGTTTAAACCTACATTAATTAGGGAACCCATAGCATGTACCCATTAACTGAGGGTTCCTCAAGGGTTCTTAGTGTTTTTACTTCCTAAAAGAAGTTTCTATGATTGAAAACCTCTCTAAAGGTTCCCCCTGAGGGACAAACACATAACTGTAAAGGAGTATAGATTTAACCTTTAGGGTACTTTAAGGTTTAACAAAAAAAAACAACAACAACAAAAATCGAATTATGATGTTAATAAATGTATTTAGTACTGTTAATTGAAATGTACACTTATCATTGATACTTAGTTATTACTTAGTAGTAGAGCGAAATTAATAAATAGTTAGCAAGTACATATTGTTAAATAGTGGTTAAATAATTTTTTTGTTTGTTCGCATGTTTGTTACATCGGATCTTTCACTCAGTATTAGTCTTTTAGGTTTAATAGTGTTGGTGAATATACTAAGTATGGGTGATCCATGATGTAATAACGGCATAACAAATGACTAATAATCAATACTTAATGTAAAGTGTTACCAGTTTAAATATTTATACAATCGCTTTGCGCTCAGTTTTCCAAACCAGTGCAGAATTAATAACCTGTGGACCATCAGAGGCTGTAATTAAAGTCATACTTTCTTTGTACTATAGCAGCTTTTATAAAAGAAGATGCCAAAGCCAATACATAATTAATCATTTTCATAATAATCGGATTTTATTCATTATGAGGCGTATAATGATACAGTCAGGGTGTTCTTGAATTATCCTAGACTTTTAGTAGGTGTAATTTTCCAATAATACTGCCTATGACTGAATATTCTGGATAAATAATAATGAAAGATTTGGCACAGACTTTATAGCTTTGGAGATTACATAACAAGAAAGCGGGATTAGAGAAACAGCATGTAGAGACAGAAGGAGCTGGAATCATTGCTATGAGAAAGAAAGCTATGAGAAAATGCACTATGAGATATGTGAAGGTTCCCATCTCTTATTCCCACGCTCCCTAAACAGTCCAGGGCTTTCTGTGCAATAAAGCACACCAACCCAGGCCTGTGCCTCTCTGCCTCTTTTCATACAGACTGGCAAAATGGCCTGAGATGGGCATTTCTGAGTGGAAATGGAAACCATTAAAGCTACAATGTTTTAAGATGGTTTGGTGCCATTTACAAGAACTTATCTCTCTGGACTCAAATCATGTCAAAAACGTACCAAAGGCACTTTTTAAGCACTCTGTTCCCACTGTGTGCTATTTTTGCAAGGACCAGCCTGTGACATTTCTGCTACTTCTGTACAGAATATTTACTGATTAAATATTGAGATGACCTTTGATATAGTGGCTTGTAAAGAATGCAGTTAGCAGAGCGCTAGCAGGAGAAATGAGTAGTAACAGGAAGACAGGCCCACAGTTTCCTGTATACATTTACTTTGTTCACGTTTTTACCCACATTTTTGGTATGGTACAAATGGGACTGTTTGTTTAGCCTATGCATGGCCCTTCTAGTATTTTTGAGCAGTTGTAGTTTTACGATTGTTAAGGTTTTCTGATGTATCCTGTCAAGCTAGCTTTTGTTAGCCATCTAGCTACCATTAGCAATGCACATGTATGAGCAGGACTAAAAAATCCTGTCAGGTTCATCATGCTAGTTAGTTGGCTAATGAATGTTATGAATTTTTAAATTCTCTCAGAAAATCCTTGTTTTTAACCTGTTAGTTAGCTGATTCACATTAACAGGAAAAATGATTCAACTACAGAAATATAACATTAAAATCCTCTCAAAAAATACAGTCTGCTTAGTTACTATAAGCTAGCTGGGGAGATTTAGCAGAGAAGATCTTAGCAAATAGCCTGTAAAGTTAGTTTACAATTAACTTGCTCAGTAATGAGTAATTGAGATAAGACTAAAATTCCCTCCAATTCATTTTCAAGTTGGAAAAAACATACACTGCTTAACATTACTACATCCACCACTGCAGTACTATATGACTTGCTGCTGTTTAGAAAAAGTATTGGTGCCCCCTCACTTTCAATAGAAATGTCCATCAATATGTCCATCAATATATCTGTGGCTATGAGAGCGCTGAAAGATATTGAATGTTACTTAATTTTACATTTCTTGGAAATCTGAGGATGAGGTAAGATGTTTATATATGCATATTGTGTAAAGCCACAAACTTACAAACAACAGAAATGGCCAAAATTAGGCTTGAGGGAATTTCTGTGAATCAACTTTGATTCATACTTGTCAGTCCAAATCAATTCGCACACATCTTGTGTGAAAATTCACACAACTCTTTTGAGGTGAGTTTGAGGTGGAGTGCATTTTTAAATCATTTATTGTGTTATTCATATGAAATTATGTCAAATCCCACCACTTAGCTTTTACAGTAGGGTTCAAACATCTGAGACTAGTGAAAGTGCTTCTATTTTGTATTTGTTTCTAATTTAATATAATTTTTTCATTATAAATTATTTTATCAGCAACAACATGAATCAAAATTTAGAATTTTAGAAATAATCCATCATCTGAACACGGGCTTCAGTGGAAGAAGATATGACTAATAAAATGTGAAATTTTATTAACATGGTCAAATACAACACATTTGCTTTGATTTAATAGAAACCTAAAGGAAAATCAGATTCTTTAAAATTGGATATACTTTGCAATAGATTTTTTAAATTGGTCACAATTCCACTGTAGATCAATATTTAAAGCTAAAAAAAAGATTCGGTCTATTTCAGGACCAAAGTAGACATAGCAAAATGAAAAAATTCTAAGGACATTACAAGGTTAAAGCTTTTTTTTTTCTTTCTTTTTTTACATTGTACAGATCGTAGGATTGTGTAAGTGGTATTTTTACCCAGTAGGAGGTTTGGGAGAAGAGGTGGGGTGACAGAGAGACAGTAATTTTGTACATTTATGTCCTCCACTCGTGTCTCTATGCAGGTGGTCATGTGGGAGGTCCACATTGACTGCAGTAATTAGCGATACAGATGTTTACTATGGATTACTTTAATCACAGGTTTACAGCAGTGTGTACAATCACAATTTTCTCACCAAAGAGTGCACTTCAGTGTTCTTTCCATGTGTCTCTCTGTAATTTCTTCCACATCATGAGGGAAAAAGGAGAAATTTAGAGCGTAGAAGGCTTCCTGGTGTATTTCATTTAGGTTATTTCATGCTTTTTAACTGAAGCTCATTTGGTAGACGTTCTTTGTGGCTGTGAGGAAATAAATGTAGCACATTGTCTTCACATGAGTGACTGAATGACCTTCAGGTGAGGAAGCGTTTGTTCAGTGTTCAGGGTTAGCGCACTTAGATTGCCGTCAGTTCCACATTGAGCTCTGCCTCTATCACACCAAGGACAAGGATGGAGGATTTATTTATTTGTTTATTCATTGATTAACAGGACAAAGTAAGGCTCTAACTCACATTTTGACTTATACTTATATTTTTGTATCGTTGTAACCGATTCCTTTTGTCTTTTAAGGTTCAATCGTTCCGAGATGCCGTGATGCACCTATACCGTGCTACGAACCTCATCAAGAAGGTAAGTATTAAGATTGTAGATTATACGACATGACTGATGTGTGATTCGCTTTATCAAGGTTGCACATCCTTATCTATGAATTACACCAACCACAATAGCAAGATGAACAAAGGAAGTGGCCGATTTTGCTTTTTCATGCTGGCTGGCAGAGATAAGAGCTAAATCAATTAACTCTCACAAAACGGGCATGCTTGTCCAAATACTAGACTCGATTTTTCTATGCTAGTATTTTACCTGGTATTTTTTTTGACAAGAAGATTGTCGTAACCCCCCAGCGCCCGTTGCCAGAGGGGCTATTCCGCAGTTGGAGAAGCAGAAAAAATAATTAGCCTTTCAAAAAGCACAATGTCACTTCCATGACGCTGAAATGCAGAGTTAAAACGCAGGCTGTTAATGTCCTAAAAAGCGAAAGGGAAGGAGGGAGGGAATGAGAGCAAAAAAAGAAAAAATACAGTCTCCCATCCTAGGCACCAGCCCCACGTGCCTCATCTGTCAGGACGTCACGCTTGCTTGCTCAGTTCAATTCTCATTTCGCTCTTTATCGCAGCCCGCTGGAGCCCGTGCTGAGGAAATTATCTGGCCTGAGCAGTGGTGATAGGGAGACGCAGTGCGAGGACGGGGGCCGCCGCCGCAAGGTGAAAGAAAAAGAGACAGAAAGAAAAGGGGAAGGACGCCAATGACATCATGCCCTCGTCCACTATGCAGATCTTCGCCTTCATCCTGGCGCTGCTTGGGGTTCTGGGTGCCACCATGGCCACGTTGCTACCCAACTGGAAAGTTAGTGTCGCCATGGGCTCCAACATCATGACTGCAATATCGCAGATGCAGGGCCTCTGGATGGACTGCACCTGGTACAGTACAGGGATCTTCAGCTGCACACTCAAGCACTCCGTACTGGCACTGCCTGCTTACCTTCAGACCGCCCGCACCACCATGGTCCTCTCCTGCCTGCTGGCGACACTCGGGCTCTGGCTGGCAGCCCTGGGGCTTAAATGCACTCACTGGGGTGGTAGTCAAAGCTCCAAGGTACAAACTGCGATTGCTGCAGGAACTTGCTTTGTCCTTGCTGGCTTCCTGTGCCTTGTGCCTGCATCCTGGTTCACCAATGAGGTCATCACCACCTTTATGGACTCCAAAGTACCCCAGAGTGGAAAGTACGAGCCGGGAGGAGCCGTTTACGTTGCGTTTGTGTCAGCTGGGTTTTTCTTAGCTGGAGGGGTCATTTTTTGCCTGTCATGCCCCAGAAAAAGGGATGGCGCCACAAATTGCGGGTTATCCAACCCTGACAAGTTAATAAGGCAGGAGCAGCAGAAAAAGGAGCGTAGAGAACAACAGAGCCAGACGGAGCCACCGGAGCCAGAGCTGGAACACAAAGAGAAACTCCAGCTGGATCAGCCTCAGCAACAGCAGTACTATTCCCCATCTCGCAAGCGACCTCAGGACACCAAGGCCCTCTACAGCCTGCAGGACTACGTCTAAAATCCAAAACAGTCTCAGGGATCGAGGCTCAGGATTTACAATCGGCTGTCAGAAGCGATGAGAGATGGAAAGGGAGGAGCGATGACGCCATCGACAATTTCTCCCCCTTTCATCAGTTTTTTCATGTACTGTGACCGTAAGCGTAAGTGGAGGTGTTTCCAGAACCTAAACAAGAACTGTGTATCCTCAGGTGAAACACACGCTGCCGCAATGCACATTAAAAAGGGGCATGAAAAAGTTCTGAATGTGTTTGCATTTTTATAGATAATGCTGCTACACGCCAAAGCTTTGAACTCAAGTCTGCATGTGACCGATGGCTGAAATCACTTAATTACACAAAATGAAATTGGTGTCCAAATCAGCTTTAATTCAAATAAGCTATTCTTGCTGTTTATAGCTTGATGTCACTGCAGAATACTTAGCAAATATGAGAAAACACATCGCCTAAAAGCATGATACACCATTTAGACATGGTGTGTATGGCAGAATAAAAGTCGAAACTCCAGCATAGAGACAGTACAATGTCCTGTCCGTATTTTATGAAGAGTCTGGTGGAGGTGAAACATATTGAAGCGCACATCATCTGAGGTAATGATGCTCTTTGCTTTCCCATTAGCTTCGCTCCGGATGGGTGCACACTGCTCATTTATTGCACGAAAGCACAGATGTGAGTGTGTGCACACACACAATTGAGCTCTTCTCCTCCTCCACACAAACACACACACACACACACACTCTCTTGCTGCAGGGGGTAATGGGGTCTTGCACCCAATCATTTTTACCGTGTGTGACCGCCTGTCATTGGTGCACAAAATGCAGCAGAGGCTGTTCTGAGGGACACTGACATTGCATTGCCATGTTCTGTCCCTGGTGGCCTGTAGAGAAACGAGTCCCTTCAGCCACATCTGAACCCTTTAATAGCTTTGGCAAAACAATCCTTGTCATACGTCATGCTTTACAGAGAGAAAGTCTGTATTTTTAGAATATAACCTAAAAAAGCACACTAGTGCTTCTAGACTTTGTATATATAAAGACTAGAACAGTTTCACCTCCCAAAAAGGATTTGATTTATTATGTTTAGAGACATTTGTTGTCGATTGGACCAGACATGTTGAGTGTATGATGTTAGATTCTTTAGCTTTGTCTCCAAGGCTAAGGTAGCTAACAAAGTAAAGGAAGACTCATCTCATGGAAAATAATGTAAATCTCATCCGGTTTGTCAGTCACATCACTCAGCCTCGCTGATGTGACTCACTGTAATCTATATAAGTATGAAAGGTGTACACTCCTGGGTAAACCCACTATAGCAAAACATTAAGCTTTTAATGGTCTCAACAGCAAATTATTGGTCAGGAAAATGAGCAAGAATGAAACAAATAGATAAAGTATATTGGTGTGGGACAGCTTTTCCCTTGATTTCCTTTAAATGTTGAAGTCTTGTGGGTAAACCTGCAGACGGCTTTTTACAGAAAGAAGAGTCCATGTTGTTCCACTCGATGTTAAAGTCTTCAAACGGAAGAGATTTTGGAACATTTTGAACCCCCAGAGAAGTTAAATTTTATATCATTTAAACATTTCAATCTTTTCATGATTTTCTCTTTGCGTACCAGAAGACTATGTAAGTGAACTTCCCTGTTTCCAGCTTTTCCTCCCAACAGTTTCAGCAACAAGCATCGACCAGCAAAAGAAGGCCGAGGTCTCAGGAGCGCTTTTTTTTTTTTATACTTCTTGTTCATTTTCAGCCCAGTGATTTTTGTTGAGACCATTAAAAGCTTAATGTTTTGCAATTTCAGGTTTGCCTCACTTTTTTGCCCAGGGGTGTACAGTAGGTGAATGCTGGAACGTTATGTGGCAGCCATCTTAAACAAACAAAAACGTATTCCTAAAAAGCAGAAAGTGATGCAGATGATTGAAAAAATTTGAATCTTGAAAAAAAATTAAAAAATAAGATTATGTTGATTTATCATGTTGTTTGACATGTGTGTATGAAGATTGGGAAATGTATTACAGAAAGTATTTTAGAAAGAAGGCGGCACGGTGGTGCAGTGGTTAGCACTGTCGCCTCACAGCAAGAAGGTCCTGGGTTCCATCCCCGGGTCACCCAGGGTGCCTTTCT
>JAQQZX010000020.1:13501525-13548901 GCA_030068355.1 Notoglanidium maculatum | reverse complement strand
CCCAGGGTGTACCCCGCCTCTCGCCCGAAGATGCTGGGATTGGCTCCAGCTTCCCCGCGACCCAGACGCATAAAGCGGTATAGATAATGGATGGATGGATGGATTTTAGAAAGAAAGTATTATTTGTTTAGCCTCACTGCAAAGATAAAGAAGCAAACTCAACACCAGAAATGTCATGTCTGATCAGTTTCATTAGAGTTGAGGTCAAGAGGAAACTGTGTATATTATATTTTGGCCAAATTCTTTTTGTTAAAATAATGATCTAACAGCCATGCAGTTCAGCCTTGTCTCATTTTTAACAAGAATTTATTCTCATTCTACTTTACACCACAGTGCTGTTGAGTTCTCAATCCTTATGGGAGGAGTCTCCAGTTTTCCAACATTATGGAAAAATGTTTTGTTCTTTTTTTTTTTTGCTTCTTTGTAATCAGTTGCATTTTTTGTCATTAATTTTAAGAGTGTGAAAAGAAAGGCTGGAGAAGGAATGACTGTTTATAGCTGCTATAACATAAGTGATAACAGGATCTTAGTTGTTTTGCAGACATTCCACAACATTAAACATAACAATTATGGAATTAAAAAAAAGTGTGGCTTGTGCTTGTATGACGTTACAGGTAAACACATGTTTTACTTCTTACATATTATCTGTTGATGGAATTTTTTTCGTCCGTCTGCTCTGCTTTATGTAATGCTGTTTGCCATGCAGTTTGTAGTTCTGGTCACTTCTGCAAGCACACTTGATTCACATTTTGACAGATAAGCAGTAAAAGTAGAAAAACCTCTCTTTCTGAGAGGAGTTTGTCTTTTAAGTATGATTAAGACACGTCTGTGAAGGGACGTCAGTTCATAGAACTTGAATCGAGCCTGTCCTTTGTCCTCACTTCACTTCATAAATTAAAAAGGACGCCTAACGGCGATCCACAGAGTGATCATCATACATGAGATTCTTCAGGCAGATATTTTAATAGCAGTCAATCTTTTATTAACCTTTTTTTCTTCCTTTCCTTGAATGTTTTAATGATCATTTCATGGCATAGATCAGGGAATGCACATGAACAGAAGTATGAATATAATATCATTTTATTTGGATTAATCTCATTATCAATGTTTCAACAGCAAGTGTGGGTTTTTTTTCAGTACTGATTAAAGCACATGCCTGTAAACTTGTCTTTGTGTTGTGATTTGTGTGACTGTTGAATAAATGTCATTCAGGACAGGAGGACAGCAATTACTAGAATCTCTTAAGAAAAAAAAATACATGCAATTCAGCACAAAGGATGCAGATTCTAGGCAAATGGATCAGTGAAGCTCAGACCTCAGTAACAGGAGTGTGTGTTACGAGGTGCCTCAGTCAGCCAGGGGTCACATCACTCCGTACAAGGCTCCGTCTCCTCTTTCTGTGAAGCAACGGAGCGGCAAACACACTTCATTTACACACCTGACTGATCTCGCCTTAATGATGCGACAGGAACTGTTTCTGATTCATCCAGGGACATTTTATCCTCTTCACTTGAACAGATCATCATCACACCAGCTGCTGAATTTATACTTCAAATAATTTTTCTGATGATTTCTCTGGCTGGTGTAGAGATGAAAACATTGTTTGAGTAAATTCTCAATTAAAACTTAAGGTAATGGTTCTGTTTCTACACACTAAGAAAAAGGTTCTTTAAAGGTCCACTATGTAGGATTGAACCATCCGAATGCCCCTCTCTTACCCCTCCCTTTCCAAGTGTGTATTGGAAAGTACGGTGGTCAGAACGTCAGGTGTCCATAGTGTACTTCCAAGTACTTACATTCATGCTACATTGCTTTTTCCGTGCTAAATAACAAGTATGATCCACCAATATTCAAAATTTGGGTTCTCAAACTTAGCAAACACTGATTCCTCTTCTTTCTTCTTCTTTGTCGTCCTTCCAGTGCTTCCTTCTGGAATCATGCTGCCACTTGTAGAAACATGAAACGCAGAAGGCGCTCGCTAGAGGTTTGTCCATTCTGGACCGCTGTAGCGGCGCAACATGGCGGCTCTGTAGAGGTGGACCCGCTCCTTATGTAGATATAAAGGGCTCATTATAAGCTTACGAAAACACAATGATTCATAGTTACAGGTAATTATACACTAATAAAAACATACTTGTAAATATTATTTACACTTTCTGCAAATAGATATCCATAAATCCTGCATAGTGGACCTTTAAACATTTATTGTTATTTATGTTTTTGTTTGTTTTTGGGTTTTTTTTTTGTTAATTCTGGGTCTTGTCCAGAGATACGTGTAAACTTTTGGGAAAGGAAAAAATTTCTTTGTAGCTAACCATCCAAAGAAACCTCTAGGATGCCAGATTGAACGTGAAGATTATTTTAAAACAGGGGGTTTTCTCTGCAGATGCTAAAAAAAAAAAGGGGGGGGTTTCTATTTCTATAAAGGTTTTACTTGGAACCTTATGAATGTTTTTTTTTTTTGTTTTGTTTTTTTTTGCAAAACCCAGAAAGATCCTTTAAATTAAAGTGTACACAAATAAAAGAAACTGATTCACACAATCACAGGTTTTCAATTTCTGCAAAAGGAAATTTGTTTAATTATTGACATTTATTGAACTCATCAAATTGCTACAGGAGATAATAGAGACATTCAAGGCAAAGAAAAAAAAACATTAATATATCTGATGCAGATCAATGTGCTAATCATATAATTATGGTGTATACAAGCCACTGAATATATCTTAAAAGTTTATATAAAAATATTGCTCAACCTATCCATCCCTCCATCCATACATCATCAATCTATTACCCATAACACTTGTCTGTCAGAGTTGCAGAGAAGCTGGAGTCAGTCCCAGGTGAGAGGCAGGAGACACCCTGGGCAGGTCGCCAGTCTATCACAGGACTTACTGCTTAGAAGAACAGAAGAATGTTTAGAATGATATATCTCCTTTGACCCCTTTGGATCAAATATGTGTGTTTAATATCATATAGCGCAGCATGCACTCACTCGTTCACTAGGACTGATTTTAGAGCAGAAACCCACAAGCACATGGGAGGAACTTCACACAGACCCGAGCTCAGGATAGAAGCTGAGACTCTGGAGCTGTCGCTGTGCCGCCCACGTGAGAAATACAAATCAGCATAACAGAGCCGGCGAGTGTTTCTTTAATCTGTGACATTTCTCTATATGCATATATTTTCCTCATACATTCGGTATTGACAGCTATGTGACTCATACTGTACTCTTATTAATAGAAAGACGTGGCCTTCTATCTGCTAACTCAGTGTGTCTATAGAGGAGGCACGTAGAAAATATTCCTATATGTGTAAAGATGTGTCATTCTGTCTCTCTCACACACACACATTTTCCATCTGCCTCTTGTGCAATTGTATATACTCTGAAAGGGGTTGTTTAGCATTTCAAGGCTGTATGTATATTTTTAATGGGACAGAATGTACAGCTAGGTGTTTTTACTTTTTTTTTATCTTCAGTGAGAGCTTCCTCATGATCAGGGTCACTGCAGATCCCAGGAACCTTGGACATGAGCTAGGAATACACCCTGATTTGCAACCCAGTCCGTCACATGGCATGGACATGTTTTTGGAAGATGGGAGGAACCCAGAAAATCCTAAGGAAACCCTCGTGGACACAGGAGGAGAACAATGTGAAACTCCACACCACACAGATGACGCAGAGCCCCCTGGAGCTGGCACCATGTTACATGCTGGGCAAATATGATTATTCCAAATCATGCAGCTGTTACTGATTTTCCAGAAACTTCTTTATTGCTCTTTGTTATAAAGTGTGTGTTTTTAATGAATTAATAAATACAGTCTACTATGCGACTTTATCCTAGACTTACAACACTATGTCCAAGACTTAGCACAGACATCTTGCTGGTCACATTATCCCTGCTGTTTCTTCATATTTCCAGTTTATACACGCTTAAGTTAGATACATGATTTTAATTGACGTACTATAATATTCTTTAGTTGTTTATCCTGGTTGATGTTAAACACAAAGTGAAATCAGGCAACTTTCACATGAGATGCAAATTCCTTTGACTGTCCAGATGGGATTTGCACCGGTTCTATTACATTTATTTAAAGAAAATAAGCAGATGTTCTGTGTAGTGGTGACGGTGGTGTAGCAGGGACAACTACTAATGTGTACGTGGAGTTTCATATGTTCTCTCTGTGACCTTATGCATTTCCCTTTGGGTTCACCTTCCAAAAACACTACCCCAGATGTGAATGTGCGTGTATGGTGCTTTGTGATGGACCGGCACTCTAACCCAGGGTTAATTAACACCTCATGTCAGATCCACCGTGACGCTGACCAGGATAAAGATGTTACTGAAGATGAATGAATGAAGGAGACTGTACTGTAATTTCATTGCAGTTGAATAATCATATGCAAATAGATGTCCTAAACCTAGGCTTTTGTAAAGCACTGAGTTTTATATTGCACTTCATCTCTTTTGATTTAGAGTAAGCCAGCTATGCTTTCATTTAAGGGCAAAAAAATGTATAATAATTACTCAAACTATTACAGGGATTAAATGGCAGGTTACAGCCACAAACACAACACACCTGTAAACGTAAAGACCTGCAGTTCAAAAAGAATTTAATAATTTAATAATGTTCTATTATTTTTATTATACACCTGCATGTTCTCGTCAAGAAATAATTGAAATAATTATTAGACTTGGTCCTGCATGATCACACAAGCCATTAGACAGAAATCCACTGCTCATCCCTACAACCCTGCTGAAGTCCGAGTTCAGTTACTATGGAGACCAGCTCTGGAATTCTTTACCTGGAAAACCTGCATCAACAGCTTCAGCAGAGTCTAAAACCATATTAATTCAACAGAGCTGATGAATTCTTGAATATTATTGGGTAGAAGGTGTGTAAATCTCCAGCAGGGGTAGACGCTCCACATATAGCTTAAAGCTGCTGTGATAATAACAGGTACTAACGTGTCTAGCAGATGTTACACAACATAACTATAAATTAATAAAATGTATGATTCTTTAATAAATAAGACAATAAAACAAACTGCTGTGGTGTAAAGGATTAAAACACAACAGAGGCATGCTGTTATAAGAAAATAATCAACTTCTGGGGAGTAATACTACATAACTCCACACTATACCGTCATTTATTATTTTCCTATTACCTCATTGTGTTTTATTCCAAATTGAATCATCACTGCGTTCAGTTAGGAATTTTGTCTTTTTGTTCATTTCCATCCTTTACCATTATTTCTGATGCATTTAATCTTCTTTCATCTATTTTATTTTTAATTTATTTTCTAGCATGGACATTTTCTCTTTGTATTTCACGTATTTTATTTATATTTATAATTCTTTTTCAGCTACTGTATTATTGCATAGTATAGCAGTCTGCTTTTTTTTTAATAGGCTATATCACACAATGTATATATTAATATTTCAGTGGTGTTTGTAGTGTTTACTTAAGTTAACTCCAACAAATGTTTTAAATAGAGCCACTTTCACTGTATGCGTGTGTGTAAGGTGTGTAAATGTCCAGCAGGGGGCAGCACTGACTCAGCATTACAGCTGGACGGCTTCACAGCCACTCGATTGAAATATTAAATTATTTAAACTATGTTACTATGTTAAGCTTTATATACAAATGTAATGTTAGCTAGTTTTATATACAAACTACTAAGAATACAAATAAATTAACCTTAGCAATTAGTGTTTTGAACAATAACTGTTATTAAATACAATGTGTAGTCTTTTTTCTAGGTTTTTTTTTTTTAAAGGCCATTTTCAGCACTGAAATTATGAAAATACTGCAGTTAGTGTTGGCACAATAATGCACACACATGAGGAAAAATGCTGCAATAGGAAAATAATCAACAACAAGCTACTGTGACCACCCCGAGTGTTTATTGCTACAGTTAATATTGTGGAACATTGAAACGCTTGCAGTTCCTAGTGGGGACGTCCAGGGCGTTCATTTCAAAGAAAAAAATTTCTGCTTATGTTCTCTTGCTGCCAGGAAATCTTCTGCAACGTCTTCGGAAACTCAGCACGCTCTATGTGTGATGTTATGTGTCCTGTGATGTACACAATCACCGACTTCTGGCTCGGAGAAATCATCTCAGGGCCAACATGCAGAAGGATTCCTGGAGCACAACAGTCCAATCACAACATCCTGTCCTTTCAGATATTCAGATGCTCCTGCTGTTCTGAGTCGAGAAGCTCTACATTCCTCTCATAGACGTGGTTCATGCAGCTGCTGGAGCTGTCACTTTTCATCAGCACTTCTTCATCCAAGTCTTGCTTAACTGTGGTTTCTCCTGCTTCCTCAGTCTATACTCAGAGACGCTTTATTAGCAACATTTTTGTGCGAGTGAGTGCGTCAAAACCTCCAAGAGGATTTCACAATAAAGGGGATTTTTCTCAGACCTCACACAGCCTACACAAAAACGTCCCACTTTTGATAGACAAGCATACGATGGATATATGATAAGCAAACAGGATCGCTGAAGTATTTCATTTTGTTTGACATTGATGAAGGGCAACTATAACTGCAATTACTTTTTCATTATTGCTGAATCATGCAAGTTCAGACACTCAAGATTAATTATAACCCACATATTAAAGTTTTGTACTGTTCTACATACTTCTCAATTAAATTTGAATGATTTCCATATTTGGTGAACTGACACGGGAATTATAAATACATGAGAGAATTAGCATTTTTCTAATTAACATTTGAATAGGAATAAAGTCCAGATTATGCAGCCATATGTTAGATAAAAGGTATTGTAGTGCTGCGGATGTGTGTTTTTAAGTCTGCACCAAAATAGAGTGTAGGATGTTCACATGGATATTTCACTTCTTTTCTTAAAGATGAAAAACAGACAGCAAAATGTTTTATTGGTGGTTGTGGTTTTATTGGTGTTTTTAACCAGTTATTACAGGCACATCATCTCATTTTTTTCCATGTCAGGAATCCTCTAGGGCATGCATCCCACTTTCTCCAATGGAGGACACCCATTAGTGCACCTCATCATGTTTCCTCCACTCTAAGGGAAATTTCATGGGATTTTATTTCTGCCATGAAATAAATAAAACAAATACCTTTCAAGGTATATGACTCATTACAAGGCTCACTGAAGCAGTATTGCTTTGTCACTCACTAACAATCAATCTATTAGTCACATGAGGCTTAATTAGGAAATGTGCAGTCATCATTCATTTGGCAAGTGCTTCAGTCGGCAACAACTCCGGCTGAAAAATCATCTGAAGCCAGCTTCCAAGGGGCTGTTTGGTGCGATGTGATGATAAGCAGCTCCTGTGGAGGAGATCTGAATCAACAGGATCAACAGCATCAGATGAGGACACAGTGCAGAACAGGATGAAGCTGCTATTTTTGAAATGTTTTAGTCAAAGGTCAGTTTATTTCATGCTACTGTTTAGCTCATAGGAAGAGACAAGGATGTTTCACATGTCCGTCCATAAAGTCCTCAGAGATTGTTCCGGAATCACAGACACTGGAACTGACCATGGTGTTGTGTCCATCCACAACATGGCCTGCATTGTTAATTTTTGAGTTTGCACATAATATAGAGGTGTATAACACCTGGAGTAGTCCTGGAGCACTGAAGTCAGAAATAGCATGGCTTTGTTCAATCTGGTGTTTTAATATTCAGATATTCATATAAGAGGTGCCGATCTTCGAGTGCCTATTACATAGTATATTGCAATTAGAGAATGGAAACATGGTCTTTATTCATTCGTTTATCTTTAGTAACAGCATCATCATGGACAGTGCCTCAGTGGGTCTGGAGCCTAGCCCTGGAACACTGGGCATGAGGCAGGAATACATTTTCCCCCGATGTTAATTACATATCCTTCAGTCTGTTGGAGTATCACCCCATCCCGCACATTTTAGAGTTTTCCGTGTTCGAATGATATTTTCCTGCACTAATCACTCCTGACCCAAGCAGTTATCTAATTAACAGCTCTTTCTAAGTTGAGATGAGTGTATTAATGCCGGAAAACATTACAACACTCAGGATGAGGGCTACTTCA
The DNA here is from genome assembly GCA_030068355.1 of Notoglanidium maculatum. Taxonomy (NCBI): domain Eukaryota; kingdom Metazoa; phylum Chordata; class Actinopteri; order Siluriformes; family Auchenoglanididae; genus Notoglanidium; species Notoglanidium maculatum. The sequence continues at coordinate 13,540,841 of JAQQZX010000020.1, read as the reverse complement.
CGACCAGGGTTGGGAATCTGTGAGTTGCATGTATGGTTGTTTATGTGCTCCATATCCTTTCCACTAGGAGGCGGTCTTTAGTCAGGTATGCTGTTGTTGACAACACTACACAAGACCGAACATGGTAACAGTCACGGCTGTTGTAAAACCGGTTTTTCTAAAGCTACTGCGAATGGAGTTCATATGGACGTGGTTGCATCTTTTGCTACAATGGATGATATGATTCAGGTGACCTTACACTCTGAGTGTAGACCATATGACTAGTGTTCATGATCAATTCTCGTATTTCTGTGAGATCCTGTGTCACCCTGAGGAGAAATATGGCCCGCCATCCATGGTTATGAAAAAGAATAAAGCGTTAAGAGTCAGCAGTCATGAGATTCAACCATCTTGTCTAGCCTAGCATCTTCTGTCCTCTAGGAAAGCAACCTGCAGAGATTCGTTCCAGCCCAATCTAGCGCGCCTCATCGAGCTAATTAGTGTCTTCATAGCACTTTAATTAGCTGAATCAGGTATGATGGATGTGGGTTGGAGTTAAACTTTGCAGGAGAACAGAAGACTGTGATTATAAAATTGAACAGATGATAAAACAGTTCATTGCTGACACACTGTAGCACAGTATGATTTCATTTTTTTCCCCTTGTGATTTTGTTACTATAGACGCATGACGGAGAAGATAAAGCCTACGTGGGTTAGAAATGAAGAAACGTTCATACGTAGGACTTCGTCAAGGTCAAAAGACCAGATTTTTTCGGGCGATATCATTTCTGTCGAACATCTGTTGATAGTGTTTATTTTCTGGCTGTGATTTCCTGAAGAATTACAGTACAGACTTAGGAAAGAAAATGTTCAATCTAGACCAGTTTTGTTTGTGTGCATCTCTGTGTGGTACCGTTAATAGTTCTTTGTAAAACACACAAGGAATGTTTCCCGATCAGAGAGTAAAACCAAAAACCCTTAATTATTATCCCACTATCCGGTTTCACCCAAAGAAGGATGGGTTCCCTTTAGAGTCTGCTTCCTCTGAAGGTTTCTTCCTCATCGCTTCTGTCGTCTCTTGCTTTCTCAGTGCGGATCAAGATCTACATCCAGATTTCTCTAAATCTGCTTTGGATATAAAATAGACGTTCTCTGTCCTGATGTTCTGCTGTCTTGGACAGTTAATGTTTTTATGCTCCAGGCTTGATAATGAGCTTCTGACTCAAGTGTGCGACATACAAACACGATCCTGTGAGCATGTGAACCGGACCCTGTGAAGGGCAGTGGATCTTTGAGAAACCTTGCATCAAAATAACCGCATACACAGGAGGATTTCACCACTCGTTTCAAATTGTGGGCTACCACTGGAGTTTGAGCATGTGAAATCATGTTGACGGACAAGCTCATAAACCTCAGGAGCTGGTGGCTTTGTAGCTTTTCTCTCTAAGAGCGGTACGTCTAATGAATCTTCATCATCTAATCCGAGCGTGTGACTTCTTAGGCGAGGAAAACAGGTCTGGTCGTGAATCCTAAAGTGAAAAATGTTGGAAGACGCGAAGATCCCCCTCCTTCCCCTCACCACCACCATCTTCACCATCATCACACACCTCCACAGCAGCAAGGCTTGAGTCAAACCTAACAGCAGCAGCATCACGGAGAGATCCAAAACAACACCAACACCACGGGGACGCCTGGAGCCACCAGCCTGGTGGAAACTGGGGCTTTTGGGGTGAGCAAACCGAGTGTCATGAGATATTGCTGAATAAAAGTCACAAGGAGGAGGATCATCGTTCGTTTAACACAGTGGCGGATCGGATGGGCAGCAGGTACGACTCGTCTAAAATCGGACCGACGAGTAACGACAACAACAACAGCAGCAGCAACAACACCGACGACGACGGCAGCGAGTCGTCTCGAAGTGGGAACGGCTCAGGTTTTGAGTTTAATCATTATTATGGGGATGGAAGAAGAGGAGGGCCTTGCTTTGATCAACATGGCGGACAACAAAGCCCTGGTGCTGTAACGCATTCGGCACAGAGCAACATGGATCAAATGCAAAACTCGCACGAAGAGTATCACAATAATCCGTATAACCACTATCCGAACTACCGATCCGGTTACGGTGGGGCTGGATATGGGATGATGAGCCCATCGCGGCAAGGAAACGCCATGGGCCCGGGCAGCAACTCGGCTACAGCCGCCGCCGCTGCCGCTGCTCACGGTAAGGCTGCTATGGCTTCTCCTTCTGCCCTGTCTCCGGCTGCAAACGTCGGCGGCTTTCAGAGGTTTCCGCCAGGCCAGACTCAGACTCAGACTCAGCAGCAGCAGCAGCAGCACCCATCGGGCGCCACGCCGACTTTAAATCAGCTTCTGACCTCTCCGAGCCCGATGATGCGCGGTTATGGCAGCGGCTATCAAGATTACAATAATAATCCCTCGGCTCAGCAGCAGGCGAGCATGGGGCTCGGCAAAGACTTGAGCTCCCCGTACGGCTCCGCAAGCCACGGCTGGGTGGCACAACAAAGAAACCTCCCGGCCATGAGCCCTGGAAATAACGGCCAAGGAAACAACAGACCCCAGGTTTGTTTATTTTTTGTTTACTTTGTTTGTGCAACGTAACATTAATCGCTAACGTTGTTGCTACCCATCCTAACTAGTGGCCTGATCGCTAGCTAGCTAACCGGAATGAAAATGCTAACGGCTAGCATTAGCCTATCCCCCCCCCACCGATGGTCAAAAAAAGGAAGGGCGAATACAACAACATTCAGCTTTTGCAAAGGAAAATACGATTTGTTTGATTTTTACTTTTCGATTTTTTTCACCATTTTCGGGTTTGTTAGTTAGCTATTGGCCGCCACTTGGCTAGCAGCAATATCATGACAACAACTTTCTCCCCAAGGTGACTTAGCCAGCTAGTTAGCATTTTGTTAGCGCGACGTCGCCTGCATTGAGCAAACCAAAGCTAGCTACGGCTAGGTAACGGAGCTAGCACTAGCTAGCATTGAGAAGCGAAACGTCATTCATTCTCTCTAAAATTAACCACTGCGTTTAGCTTCATCTTACCATCTGTGCTTATGCATAACATTTAAATATAAACCAATTTCTTGACAGAGATATGTTGAATGTGTTCTTAAATGATTACATTTTTAAATTCCAGACGCCGAATAATAATAAAAAAAACCCGTTGCGTATGGCGGAATATTCTAGCACAGCACTGCTAGCTAGCTAGTTAGTGTAACTGGCAGCGGTTTTTTTTTTTTTTTTTTTTAACGGGTCTCAAGATTTGTAATTTTGCCTAATATATTTATCGTGCGTCTTGTAAAATAAGACATTTAATTTGTTTTGTATATTCACCACCACTCTCAATTACAATTAAACAAGACATTTCATTGTTTAGTCGCGTTTAAATCAAAGACAACCAGGTAGCTTCAGTGTAACCTGTGCGGAAGGGCTAATGCTAAAGCTAAACTAAACTTAGCAGTGATTGCTAGCTGAAAGCTGTGAGGCTAAGCTAACACCAGCTAATCTAGTTAGATTTTTAGTCACTTAATAATAAAAAGCTGAAACAATTACACTGGTATCATGAGATTAAATATGTCACAGACTAAATACTGAATTAATTTTTTTTGTAGAGAACTGAATTAATTAAGTAGCATGAATTTGACTTGTGAACATCTGCTGTGGAATATAGAAAATATTTCTTTTATAAATGTACAAAATCTCAGCCAGCTGCCTGCATTATTTCACAAGGCAGAGGTGTTTCACTCCTGTTTGAGTTTAGGGAAGTTTAGTCCTCATAACCAGTATAAATGTCCATGACGGTGACTGATAGCTAATCAAGTTCCTCTTTTCCTTGTACTTTTTTATTCAACTTGTCTTTTGAATAATGCACTTGTATGTGTGATTTCCTCAACATTGGGCCTTGTGTAGTGTTTCCCAAATGTCTCAACAGGCTGATTACATTTTTTTATAAATGTTTAAAAACCTATTTCTGTACATGTTTGTCTTATAAAAAGCTGTGAGACTTATTGTCCTCATCTTGTTTTGAAGGTTTTTAGTGATTTTTTTTTTTAAAGTGACACAGAATCCAGTAGACCCGAGATCTCTGGCAGCCGTGGGATTTAAACTCACAACCTTCTGGAAGTGTATCTGCTTAACCATCACATCCTACGGTTACCCCTGCCACAGCTGTGTGCTTCTCCTGGCCCTGCTCGGCAAGGATCAGTAGCCGTGACCTTCACACATGCAGATTAGCCATGTGCTCTGTGTGTGTGTGTGTGTGTGTGTGTGTGTGTGTGTGTGTGTGTGTGTGTGTGTGTGTGTGTGTGTTATTGCCAGCACTCTCAGCAGGAAATGTATGGAGCGTGTCTGCTTCGAGCCCTGATTATTCCCTCTGTCCAGCCTCGAGCTGACTGAAGGAGGTGCCAATGCACTGGGCAGGTTTTTTATTTTTTTCATGAGCCTTCATCAGAGAACTTAAGTGTATTTAAGCACTGTGAAGTAGCATGGTATCTAAGACCCCGTTTACACTTGGTATTAAAATGCGTCTTGGGCGATATGATCACAATTGGATAGCGCTAAATACAAGTGTAAATGACCTCCAAGACGCATTCGAACAAACCACTTGCCGAGGTGGTCTGGGACGCATTTAACCACATACCTTCTGTAGTGTAAACGCTGATGCGTCTGCAACACGGACGTAACAGGAAAATACGTCATTGTTGGACGCAGTGATTGTTTTGGTAACAGCGCGACACGCTATTAAAAAATGGAGAGGAGTGCCGATGTACATGGTTGGAGTGCAAGAAAATAACGACGGTATGTTGTAGGTTTAACGTTTTAATATAATTTTGCACGGGGACCTTTGACTTTCTATCGGAAGTGATGCAGGCAGTAACGAAATTTGAACGAAAGTGGTCAGCTGGACACCTTGGAGACGCACAATAGACATGGGTGTAAACGGCGACATGTCTTGCCAGTCTGTTTGTGACCCGAATGCTCAAGACGCATTTTAAAACCAAGTGTAAACAGGGCCTGAAACTCTCACTCTAATAAATCTGTAGCGTTAAATGTCTTCGAGAAGTCATATATCAAGAGCTGTTTCAGTCAGATGTTAAGTGCAGTGCGCAAGATGAATTCATAATGAATCTATTATCAGGGCATGATGGCACAAAATGTCTTTATTCCTCAAGCATCACTAGAGTCACATGACCTTCCAGGTTAATCACTGCATAGTTTGTCAGCGAAATATTGGTCCATCTGGCCTTTGGTCAGTATATTCATATTATTTACTACCCTGAATATGTTAATGGAATAGTGGTTGTGGTATTTCCATGTGCGAAGGGTTAGGTTTATACCTATGCTCTGGTTTTAATACTTGGTTAATTATATAGTAACAACTTCCCGTATGTTCACACTAGCAAACCACAATTCGCTCGTGTCACTTGTAGTCTGTACGTTGTGGACGTGGAGCGAGTGCTGCTGCTGTCGCTCGTGGGCGTGTACCGTTCGTCCAGGTCATGACCAAAAAGTTGCCTACAGCACATGAAATTGTATTTAAAATGCAGTGTACCGTTTTAATAAAGTGAAAAATGGCTTGTTTGATGTAAGTTATGTGCCATGTGTATTCGTAATGGCGAACCCCAGCACACCCTAACTGTACCAGCTACAAACACCCTCCAGAAACACCAACGATCTTTACTTATTTCTTTCAAGCTGTGATTTTCTTGGTAATGTCTTAATCACATTTCATGAGAGATTGTATATGAAAGGGTAAGATGAAAAAATTGTTGCAGGTAGGAATTAAAGATGTTGGAGAATGAGAAGATGTTGCATCACGAGCGCGGCGCGATCGGTCCGACGAATCATACGAGCCGACCGTTTGGATTTGTCGCTTGACGTGCCTAAGTTGCATAAGATTAAGAAAATCTCAGCTAACGCCCTTTTGCGGAAATTGCGATCGTCGTGTCATAAATGAATGGTCGCCTGTGGAGTTGTTGCTCACTGATTATGAACAGGGACTTGCATGACAGACGCTCCACGTAAACCAATTAAACACCAACGTAATTCTTTTCTGTCAGGATTTTCAGTCTTAATAACTTCGAGCGAGGCTGGTCATGGAACGAGTGTTTATATCTGCTGTAACGTAAGTGACAACAGGAACCGAGTTGTTTTGTGGACGTTCCACACCATTAACATGACCAGAAACGGATAAAATGAGTCATTGTTTAGTGAATAATGATCATCACGCCACTCTATTGACGAGTGTTTCCCTGTACCATTTAGCCTACGTTCACACTGCAAGCCTCATTTCTCAATTCCGATTTTTTTCAGATCAGATTTGCCTATTGCGATTGTTCACATTCATAATTACAAGTGACCTGTATCTGACTTTAACGAGAGCGTTAGAACATTAGCCTGTCCTCCGAAACGGCACGCATGCGCACAGTGAAAATGATTTTGCACGAGTACTGCCGTATTAAAACCGACGAAATGGACGCGCTGGTAGCTAATGAATGCATAGCATTTTGCTCTGGAGGGCAAACGGTTCATCCGCAGCAGCTCTCCTCTAGTACTGTTTTGCTGCATTGCCAGTGTCCCTTGGCAAAAATGCTACAGTAGCACGAATTAATGCTGCCGATAGCGGAGAATAAACTCGATTTTAGCCGCAGGCCCTTAACCAAACCCTAACACTTGAAGTTTAAAGTTAACCCTAAAATCTTAACCTTAAACCTTACACGCAACCGCTAAGTAGCATATCTTGCTATGTAGCACAAACCTCCCGAACAGCGTGCTGCCTGATGACAAACAGCCACCTGAATTCCCATCGGAGCGTCTCATTCAGGTCGCATGGCCATGAATCGGACACGCGTCACATTTAGGACTCAAATCTGATTTGAAAAGATCGGATTTGCGTGGCCACACAGCCCTGAACAGATCAGATCGGTGTCATGTCATCAGATTCGAGTCCCTTCAGCATGGCACTATAAACGCAGCCATGGCGCACGCTGTGTCGTCTTTTATTCCCAAGTCAATGCGTGCTGAAACGTTGAACAGCCACTAAATCCCAAATGCCGCTCTTAATTTAAATAGTAAACAGTGTATTAATTCACATTCACATCAGTATGTATATTTGAAAACAGCAATAAAAGACACTCCTGCTGTAACCATGGATAAACTAATTACAGTGCACTTTGGTGTTTTGCGATTTCTCGGTTAAGACTTCAGAATAATGCTGAGGAACTGAGTCTGTGTTGCTAGTCAGCTAGTTACCGTTAGCTAGTACTGCAGCAGGCCAGCGCTGTAATCCACACACACACTGATAGCACGGATTCGCCTTACACCCGAGAGTGTCTCCTCGAGCCAAAAATCAGTGTCCTCTTCCACATACAGCTCAAATAACAGCACCTCGTTTAGCACTCGGGTTTGACAGGAGTGAGACACGCACTGTGATTTGGCTTAGCCAGGTAGTATAAATGATCTGGGCTAAAAGAAGAGAAAGAAACAGATCAACGCATCTAGAACCAGACAGTCCAAAAACACTATGACGTTTATAGACAAAAATACAGAATATTCCGCAATCACGACACGTTAATAAAGAACCGAATGTTGAAATGCGACTCTATGTGAAGTACACCCGCTATTCTTTTGGTTTTTGCTTTGAAATATGTTTATAAAGACATGATTTATATTGTAACCATTTGGTTTAATGCTTCAGATGCGCTCTCTTTTTTTTTTTTTTTCTTCTTCTTTTATTTATTTATTTATTTATTTATTTATTTATTTATTTATTTTTTCTTCCTCAGACATCTGTTAAGAAAATTAATTGGAAATTTATTTCCCAAACCAATGCAGGTGAAAATCTGTTCGCTGTTTAGACTGCGTGTGCGTGCGTGCGTGTGCGTGCGTGTGCGTGCGCGTGCGTGCGCGTGCGTGCGCGTGCGTGCGTGTGCGCGTGCGTGCGCGTGCGTGTGTGTGCGTGAGCTTTTGCATGCTTGTGTGTGCATGAGAGTGTGTGAGAGTGTGTGAGAGTGTGTGAGAGTGTGTGAGAGTGTGTGAGAGTGTGTGAGAGTGTGTGAGAGAGCTTTTGCATGCTTGTGTGTGCATGAGATTGTGTGTGTGTGAGTGAGTGAATGATTTCAAAAAGAACTATTCACTACATTTCGGTGAATAAATATTAAACACTGGCATTTAGGAACTCCGATTTCGTTCTTATTTGACGTGTGCGTAATCACAGATGGTCTCTCGGTTCGGAAACGTGTTCACCGTGACCCTTTCCATAATGAGTTGACTAAATGAGCAGTGAGGTAACACTTCTTCTTTCTTTTTTTTTTCTCTCAGTGGGAAATAATCAGTTTAATGGCCTCGCTCTTCTAAACACATTCTCACCCTTTTTGTAATTTTCTTGTGCCATTAAGGGTTTTTTTAAAAAAAAATATTTTACAGTAATTGCCTAACCCAGGGGTTTTTAACTCGAGTCCTGGCGACTCTCATTGTACTGCCAAAACATCCAAATGACCAGTTAATAATAAGTCCTTAATGAGGTGGGATTGGTGTGTTGGGAAACCTTCACACCGTGCACTGTGTCATTAATAACCCCTGGCCTTCACGTTTATCAGGGTGCACAGGACTGTGTTCAGAGCAGCGCTTCTGCATGTCCTGTTTTTTAAGGAGCTCTTGAGCCATTATTGGGGGATTGCTATCCAGGTTGGCTGAAATAACGAGCCTCAGAATGCAGCTTTACTGATACGTGTGCACGTTTTAATACCAAGATCATAAACTCCGCCCACAAATGCCACCTACCCGGGGTCAGAGCGGAGCAGTCCACGTCTAATTCAAGCTGTACTGGCTCATTATTAAGTTCCACACTGATTACAAAGTCTCACATCGTGGCATGTTGAAGCAGTAGAACCACAAAAAAGTCACCAACTCGGTATAACCAGGCCAACATGGTTACTAAGTGTTCTAGAGAGCGGTACAAGCACCAGATTTCTAGTGCAGCCGTCTATAAATCCAGAATAAAGTCACACTTTTTTCATTGTGTCTTATTAGTTCTTGTGTCTTGTTCAGTATAAACGATCCATGAGTAAGACTCGTAGCTACCTTCTTTGTTTAACATGCTTTATTTTATGTGTTTTATTACAAGTGTCTTCTAATCTTTTATATGTGGAGTGCTTTTGAGACTTTTTGTTCGCTATTAAAGATTATTTTTATTAAATAAAGACTGAATAAGACCGACGTGTCCTATCCCGAGATGGGTAATTGGATATCGAGACAATGATGCACGTCACTCTGTAGCACATTTTCTGTAAGCTTAAAGAGCAAATAAATAAATGAACATTTTTATTTAAAAAAAAAAAAAAAAAAAAGTCAGGAATGCAGCATTTTCAGATTAGCAGAATCCTCAGAAAAGAATACAAGAAGTACTGTATAAATCTGGTGTAAGTGCATATTTTTATAAGGTCGTTGATATAAACTGGTAAAAATCAGTTAGCATTAGTTAAAAGTTAAAAAAACGGCTAGTTATAAAAACAGGACCTTTTGATCCAAAGTAATAATACTAATAATAAGAGTTCTTATTTCACACCCACATCCTGGGCTTAATGATGATATTCATTTCTTAATGAACAATGTGTTGACCTGTAATTCAGCTGGGGGAGGAGAAAGTCGACCTCTAATCCGCCACTGATGAACGGGTTCGTGCTGACGTGGCTTTAGCAGCACCCCAAGCAAACCAACGTCCAAATGACTAAAATATTGCCATAAAGAGTTCGATTTGCCACAGAGGGAAATAAATAATCCAGCGTAATATGAAATGATGGCGGTTGGATATCTCAGTGATGTGTGGTAGGTGGGCAGTAACACGGAGTATCTGAGGCAGCATCAGTAACGCATTTACTTTTTACTCATCATTTCACGCCTCTTCTGTTTCTGTTAAAGTGGTTCTCGGTACTAGTTTTCATAGCTCTGTTTTAAAACCTTACACTGTCGAGTGCACCTCAGCAAACTACATATTGTAACTGCGCATCATAGAAATGTCTCGCGTATTTAAAAGAGGGGTGTTTAGCATGTCATCCAGCCAAACGTGTGATGTGAAGCTTTATTTTCCACGCGCGCTTTATTCTGGTTGTGCGGAAGTGTTTTTATGATGCTACAAGTTTGTTGAAAAATGATTTCTGTAATTGTGAGAGAGAGAGAGAGAGAGAGCAGGAAAGCGAGTGAGTGAAAATTGCAGTGTGCCAGGACATCGGTTGCTGACACTCAAACTGCTAGTTTAAAGTGCCTTCACAGGCGTCCTCAATTGCACACATTTTCTGTAAGTGCTGCTCCAAATTGCCCCGAATTTGGCCGTGATGTGAGAAGATTAGCTTGGATGGCTTTTGCTCTTTTTTTGGCGTCTCCGGCTCACTAGAGAGCGAGGCTGCCTCTCACTATCAGCGTATGGCACACTGCCCTGAATTCCTGCACTCGCCAGCTTTGGAGTGTTGTCTTCATCCCAACGAGGTCAGGAATGATGGCCCGTGTGTCTTTGTGTTTATTACACTGCTGTTCCAGCAAGATTCTGCTTTTAAGGTTTCCTCACCTGCACCATGACACGTTCCCCCGGAGTTACACCACAGCGGCGCTGAATCCTGCAATCTGATTGGCTAGAAGTCATTGATCAGCTTTCTGTAGTTACAGGTTGATCTTAATGCCCTCGTTTTAATACGTTAACGTTTTTATGCTAACTGCTCATTCACATGGGCTGTACATGATCTAAGCCTGTTAATACATCGATTAAAAACGTCTAATTGTTGATACGGTGCACTTTGTTATAATCATGGAAAATGAACAGCATCCAGGCTCGAGTAACCTGCTTGTCTCTCTCATGTAACTGTAGGGGGGAACGTCTTATTTCTTTTCTGTAGTTTCCGCTTTTGACAACTGTTTGTTTTCACCGAGGTTCACATTTAGTCTCCAAACATGGTGGCAAAATGCGACTAAATGGTCGCAGTCCGGAGCCCTGAGCTTAGTGTCGCCTCTTCCATGGTGTTTATTAGCTAGCCAAGAGCATGCTAGCTCTTTTTATCCAGCTGCCATTTCTGTAGCAAATGCATTCAAATGGTCACTATGTTTGAGACTGTTTTACGTAAACTGCTACTGACTTCTGAAGTAAATATTTGCTGATGAGACCACATTGCCATTTTTCAGTATGAATGTTCACATGGAATTATTATTGCTACTCGATGCTAAGTGTAATTAGTGTTATTTTAGTTATAAAGAGTAATATCTGAGGTAAATGTTGATATTCCTGTCAGTTTTGTCTCTGTATAAAAGGCTTAACAGCTTGCTAAGTCAGTCTCCCCAACCGCTGGGTAGCTTATGCTTGGCTACGTTAGCGCAGTAAACAATACAGTGTGACTTTAGCTAGGTCCAAAAATGCTACTTCATCTTTATTTGCTTTGTCAATATGAAATGCTTCAGTCAAATACTCTTGTATGTTCAAGAGACTTTCACATGAAGTAAAAATTTGCAAAAAATAAAAACAGTCCTATTAGCTGGTATTTCGTTCAAATGCTGATAAACGGCTACTTGGACGCACGGCTTGGGCCTTGAAGACTGAACTGAAATGCACTACTACGTAGCAGAGATGATTTGTAAACAGTGCTTTGTTTATCTTCTGTAAGAAAAGATCGCAACTATATCTACCTATTTGGGGCTGGTGGATATGAAAATCATTAAACACAAATTTCAGGTGGTTAATTAACCCTTTCAGGCAGTGTAATTGTATGTAGTAAATCAGACACCAAAAGTTTTAGTTAAACAGGGCATGACGACGACTTCTTTCGGCTGCTCCTGTAACTCACGCACTCTCGTGGCTGCGACCATTAATGCCGACATGTGCAGTTTTACCTGTGATCGTCCAATTCACCAATTAAAGGTTTTTGCAGAAAGACACCACTTATAAAGGGCCTTTAAAACCTGTATACCAGAAACATTTAGACTTCCCTCAAACAAGAGTGAATGTACTCTGTCTGGAAATCACAGCCAAACTTTAACCTGACGGCCAAATGTTTTCAAAAAGTATTAAACTGTAAATAGTTATCAGTGCTTTATCAGCAGGATTTGGGAATCCAGATCTTAATATCAGCAGATGTTATGTATCGATTAGGCCCTGGTATATATCTTCTTAACTCTAAGCACTGAAACTCTCTCTGCAGGTGGCACCGATGGACGCCATGGCCATGAAGCGCTCCCAGCTTTACAGCATGGCAAACAGCCCTTTTTCGCAGCAGCAGCAGCAGCCGGGCGGAGCCTACTCCGGCCAGCCTTATGGAGCTCCCGCTCCACACCGATATCCAATGGGAATGCAGGGGCGTGGCCAAGTCAGTATGGGAACCTTGCAGTACCATCATCAACAGGTATGGACAATGCCCGGCTTTCTGTTATTGCTTAAGCATGAGGATTACGCACCTGAACCTGTTGTTGTGGATCCACCTGTTGAACCTGTAGATGGTGCTGGGGGAAACACTGATTCTAGTGTGTTTCATCAATTCTGATGTTTACAAGTCTATTAAGATTTGTTTATGAATATCAGTTATGAGCACACACAGCTATACAGTAGTGCTGTATAGTATTTTAAGGAAAAAAGTCTGGTTATATGTCAAGTCATTTACTGTTGTGAAATTTGCAAAAACTATATACACTATTCCTGAATTTAAGACAGTAAAAAATCTATCAAACACCAGCATTTCTCTCCATAAAGCCATTAACAATGAATAGTAACATTTGGAAGAGCCATGGTTCGTGGCTCGGCTCTAATAACTGTTTAAAACAAGATGACATTTTTCAAAGTTGCAACATTAGACTGACTATGTTTTCATAGTGTATAATAATAGTACTTCCTTTGCAAGGCATGTGCATCTCCATCACGAAGTCTGATGCGATACACATCTCGATGCATTGCCAACGATTAAACACATTAAAGATTTTAAAGACTTTATTTTGAAATCCAGTTGGAGCCGCGGTAAGCGAGCAACTAGTCTCCCCTTTTGTTCTTGTTGTTCATACTAAATTTCATCTTGTGCAGACCTTTTTTTTTTTTTAATCAGGCAATCGCATCGTGAACTTTTAAATAGGGGTATTGATGTGAGTTTTACCATCTCTATAATCTATTATTGCTTCTATAGAAATTAATTCCATGGAGAACCTGCCACATAAACGTATTTAAAAACGTTCTGATGGGTGAAGAGATGTTTAGCATTTTTGGAAGGAACATCCAGCGTCCGCTCTTTGTAACAGTCAGAGGTAAAGCTGTATGTAAGATAAGATGTATGTAAGTCGCTCTGGATAAGGGCGTCTGCCAAATGATATAAATGTAATGTAAAGCTGTAAGTTGCGGTAAGTTTTCACAAAGTCTTGGGGAGAGGGGGCTTTTGGTTTCTGGGTAGCCACTTCTTTGAACAAAGTTCATTGGATTTATTACTGTCAAGAGGGAGCGGTGAAGTTACAACTGTGCTCTAACGCACAGTATTAACCCTTGATGAGGTTTTCTTTAATGAATAAAACATTGCTTTGGTATACGAGCAATAAAACCTTGAACATGCTGATCTTGGAAAATAATTTGGGGTGGTGATGTCAGGTAAGCAGGTAGGCAGCATGTGTAAGTGCAGGGAAATTGTATTGAAACACACAAAAAAATCCAAAATGTGAGGCAAAGTAAAAAAAAAAACAGGCAATTGTCAAAAAACACTTGGTGGACAAGATCATGAAAAGGTATGGCAAGGTCAATGTCTCCATTAACTTAGACTTGGGCTACGGCTATGGCATGGTAATAAAAACATGAAACAGACGCTTAGCATTAACTCTGAATAACGCTTTGCAACTAAACTGAATCAACAAAGGAACTTCGTGTGGCTGATGATGAACTGAACTCAAAACAGGTGCAAACACTCAAGGACACGTGAGGTGCAGGGCCTGACGGGATGTGTAGTTCAGGTGATCAGTAACAATGAACAAGTCCTAAGTGCGACATACCCAGCAAGGCAATGGGGAGGAGCGAGGTTCGATGCAGAGACAGGAGGCAGAGTAACATCTGAGGTCGAGCAGGGAGGCGGGATGATGGCCAACAACGAGCATGGAGTGGATGCGACATCTGAGGCTGAGCCAGGATGCCGAGCGACGTGCAAGACTGGAGAGGGGGAAAAAATAAAGAAACTAAACAAACAAATTGATTATAAAAAATTGAGCAGAAATAAGGTGCTCTGGATGTATGTTTAGCTTTTTTATATACGTTTATACATGAACATGGTAACTTCAGACGTGTTCTTCACTGGCTTGTGGACTTCGTCCAGCTGCTCTCTGGTAAGACTAGGTGAAAGAGTGCCTGCCTGCCAGGTGACTCTTACATCGAGTTTCCAAGCATGATCGCGTCTGGTCATGGCTGAAAGATCGAAATAAGCACAAAATGTTCTCAGCCCATGGCGTGAAGTAATGGAAAAAGACACGCGGCCAAGAAGCGCATCGTTACTCGATGGTCATTGCATAACTAGATCACCGGAAGCTGGAGGGTTTGGGTAATCTTCAACCTCGGGGATGGCATTGTGTCAGCGATGCTGTTCTTTTCACTCCCGCTGGTCCGAGAGGACAGTAATGACTTTTATCTACTGCAGGATTAGATGACCAGAGGGCAGTGCTTTCCACAAGCCCACCTGAAATTGGCCATCCAGATCCCGGGGGAAACCTGCTGTCACTCATACTGACAGTATTGGAGCGTGTGCAGTTTACAGACACACAAGCTCAGATATGGAGACAAGTTTGGAGGCGGTTCTGAGGTGTGATGCGCTACAGCAGACGCAGAAAGCAGCCTGTCTTTACCTCCGTTGCATTTCTGTTCTCTGTTGATTTTTAAGCGTTGTTCTTCCACTCATGCAGCGTTCATGTCCACACTAATACATTTTAGTTTTAATACGCATCACTTTCGCTGCATTTATGCCTGACATCCGTACTACTCTGGGGGCCTTAAAATGGAGTGTTTTTGAAAACACCGCTGGCCCCGTTTTAGTTAGAAAACGTTTTAGTGCGGAGGCCAGAAACGGAGGCTTTTGGAAACGATGACAGACACCCACGTCCGCTTCCTGGTTGGGTCTTCTCCGTCACGACGTATCCTTCCACGTATCCTATCATGTGACCCTTTTCAGGACAAACAGCATTGGCCTTGACTACCAGTGGTGAACGCAGCATGTATAACGAATCACAGGCCTTGCTGACCTTGCAGTCTTTGCTAGCAGCTTTTGTGCAGTTGTGTTCGGCAATTTGTAATGCTATAAATGCTTACATGCAGAGGAGACAAACTATTATTCATCAACAACCTGCAGAGTAGACAACAAGACAACCCCAGTGTACATGACCGGTCATGTGATGTGTGTTTTCGGGCGTCTTCATATAAACGTAGGTTGTTTCTGATAAGTGGCTAAAACGCTTGTCTGGACTTGGATCTTTTTCGTTCATTTGTAAAAATATAACTTGTTAATGCGGATGCAGCATTTAGTCTGCTAGAATTGAACCCTGGTGTGTTTTCCCTCTGTGCGCTTCTTTAGGCAGGTGAGAACATGGCAACCTGACTGGGTGTGGACCAGAATAACTCGTCTGAAAGCATCTAAACCAGGTGGTTCCGATCCGCTGCCAACTCCAGCGTGGTTAGAGTGCAGTTCGAAAGAGAAGTTTTGTTTTTTTGTTTTGTTTTTTGGTAGGTGTGATGTGAGCCACAGGACGCTGTGGAAATAAACACTGTGTATTCTGGATATTTGTATCTTTAAAAAAAACAAACATAAAAAACGCTGAATGTGATGAACAACTTGTAATAAGCTAGTTGTTTATATAATCCTATCATCAGTTTAGTGCCGTCTCCTTGTTCTGTGCTTGGGTGGTTATTTGTTTTGCTAATGTTTTCAGGCATATACACACCCCTCTACTCATTTTTTTTTTATTGATTTATAATTTTTTTTTAATGATTTATTTAGGTTTTCCACCTGTGCATCCAAGAGTCTCGTCAGCCCAAAAGCTGAAGAACGAGCGGTTGAGTGAATGTGTGCAGGTTGCATAGGGTTAGGGTTAGAAACATGCAGGAATTAGCATTGCAAATAAAAGATGAACTAATGTACGTTTGGAAATGATCTGAGCAGGGTCAAATGTCTGACATGCAGCTTCCTTCCTGTTTGAAGTACTTTTCTATAGATGGTGCTGTTACGATATGCTATCATACTAGGTCTATGTTATTAATAATAAATAAAAGATGTTGAAAAATGATGCAATGGATTTGTAATTGCTTTATATTAGGACTTTGTAAAAAAAAAATATAAATAAATAAAAAATAATAATTGGCAATATCGCTCAGTTCTACTTCAAACAGAAAGGCTTTTTTTTTTCAGAAGGAAGAATTTGTGGCTTTGCGTCACATCTGTAGTGAGCGCATCTCAAATTAAACATAGACGTTCCTCTTCATCCGGGTGGCGCGAGAAGACATCAAAACCTTCAGGAGAGCAGAAGCAACTGGAGATGTTTATTCATGCATTGCTTCAGCGTTTTGTAGAACTTGGAACTAGATATCGTCTCATGTCCCTCACCTGAAGTCCTTCACCGTTCATGTTGTATTGCGCTACACGGTTTTCTCTCTTGAACATTTATTGACAGAATTCAAGACTTTCTGTGTAGGTGAGTTTGAAGTAAACAGGTTTCTCCTGGTTTCTTTTAATCTTCCTCAGCGTGTCAATTCTTGTCCATGAAACTTGCACACATTGCAGATGTGAAGCAGACTTGATGCTTGCAGAACCAGTATCGTAAATGGTCCTGATTCTCTGTGAATAGAGGAAGAGCTTTAATCTGAAGCCTCCAGGGTGCAGAGGTTCCTTTAACTGAAGCGTGCCGTTATGTGTAACACTGTGTGTGGAGGTGTGTGTGTGAATGAATGAGCAGCATAGTGTACTCACCTACCACACCGCTGCTCAATAACATCACCTGACCTTTGATTACATCCCTGTGTAAAGTACTCTGAGTGAACTGGAATGCCTGTGGTTTCACATAAGCATGGAGTAAAGGAAGAACTCTCATTCTCTCTCTCTGTCTCTCTCTCTCTCTCTCTCTCTCTCTCTCACTCTCTCTCACACTTGTCTTTTCCTTTAGCAGCACGTCCCCTTCTGTAACATGCGTTACTTTGTACTTTGCTGAACTAAATACTATTGGTTTGGCCAGTAGGTCATAGCCTAACTAACTGGCTGACTAAATTGTCTGTCTACTTGGCGAATGCTAACATGAATACCCAGAGTCTTGCTGTTGCTAGTTGTGCGCGCGTCTCTGTGGTGATGTCGCACAGAAACTTGTGAACAGCGACCCGGTGACTATACCCATAGTCAACTATTGTTAGCTAATGTTTTACATGTGCTATATTAATATGCAAATGAAAGACAAACAGATTGAACTCTGAAATGCCATTTTATTATCGAGTCAATGAGAATTTACGAACAACGCGAAATCTGTCGATTACAACAGTTGACTGCAATCTTGTAAATGGCCACCAAGCGGCTTTGCACCCCGGATGCACATGTGCACGGTAACATTTGTAAACAAGAAACCCATCTATACAAATGTGTAGCTCAATCGGGGAGAGTCGATCATTTGCTCGAGATTATGATTCTTATTGTGTTTAATTTAAGGCTAATGATTTTGTGCTGAATAAATAAAACTCTTGCGAGACATTTTGTATGTCCAGTATGTTGACGGCACTAATTATTACCTGCGCTCGAAGCTCATCTTATGCATGGATTAATTACTAATTACTCTGAACAGCTGTACAATGACACAAAATATTCAGGTCAGAAATCTCCAGATTTTTGTGTACATTGTTGTGTGTGTGTGTGTGTGTGCAGGAATGTTAGCTAAAAGGTGCTGACACATGGCTGAATTAATTAGCGGAGGGAAACGGGGTACGCAGTTGTCATAACGACTCGTCTCTGCTTTCTACTTGGCCTGAACGATGAACGCAAATGACTCCAGATGAGGCAACGGGGCCATGCCAGTACCAGCTGTTCCCCTGTAAACCTGTTGCGTAACCCTGGTTGAGAGAGCCTGCGGTGATTTGGAGCTCACAGGATTACGATATCACACACACACACACACACACACACACACACACACACACACACACACACTGCTCATCATGAGCCTTCTCGCTGAGGCAGGCAGGGATGGTGCGCTGCTATCAGTGCTGATTTTTGATTTTTGGAGTCTGACCCTCGAGTGCTTCAGCTCCTGATTAAGTGATGAGAGTAACGTTCACTAATAGAAGAAATTCCATCACCCAAGAGCACTCAATCTTGTGAACAGCAGTTTCGTAGTTTAGTGTTTACCCTACTGCGCAGCAAACTGTGACGAGTTCTGAGCTAGAAAAAGCAGAAACATTGTCATATTAAAAAAAAAAAAAAAAAAAAAAAAAAATATATATATAAATATATAAAAAAGTAATTGCAGTGCAAACAAACCAAAAAAAGCATACGATATTGACTGACGTGCGTGTAGCAAGTGATAGGATGGGAATTGTTGGCGTGAAACTCTCTTTCATTCATTAGTCAGGAACATGGTGAGGGAAACAGGTAAACACCCCAAGTGGTGGAACAGAAATATTATCATGAGATAGCGAGTTATAGCCTGACGATACCACAGCCATCATGGCCTGGAGAGCAAAGATTGGCCATGTTGGGAGGGATGCCATTGTTTTCTCTCCCCGTCAATCGCAGAGACGCCAGCAAAATGTATGCGGAAGTGGGCGGAAAGTGTCTCGCATTTCCCCGTGTAGCACTTCGAAAAGATGTCGTTGATTCACTTCACATGTCTCAGAGGAAGCACATGTTTTTCCTTCAACATCCTTCACCGGATGATGGCTGTTGTGTGAAAGTGGACCATTAGCTAGTGGGAGGGAATTTGCATGACCAAACTGGGGAGATAAAGGTGAAACCGTTAGGCAAGCGCGCATAGAAATCACCGTAATCAGTCACGTCAAGAGGAAACCGAGCCGATGCTAAATAAGTAGGCTAAGACGTGATCTGACTGTGGACTTCAGGGTTATGTAGAGCCGAAGCCACATTTAGACTGCGGGAGCTTATAAATAGCGTTTTAATTTCGGGAGCAGCGTTTTTAATTTTTTAACGGGGATGAGAA
The DNA here is from genome assembly GCA_030068355.1 of Notoglanidium maculatum. NCBI lineage: Eukaryota > Metazoa > Chordata > Actinopteri > Siluriformes > Auchenoglanididae > Notoglanidium > Notoglanidium maculatum. The sequence continues at coordinate 13,521,671 of JAQQZX010000020.1, read as the reverse complement.
CGAGAGCAGGGCAGAAACGGGTTACCGTGACAACCCCGACTGTAAACCAGGCATTCGGGACATGTATTTATAGAGTTTTTGTTTTTATACGAGAATATAGATAACATCTGTTTGTATGCATGTATATGTAAAGCAAAAGCCTTGAGCCATCACTCACTCTTTATATTTTGCAAGGAAAATGACACAATAGGTGATTTCTCGCAACATGTGCAAGCATACATGTAAATACAGTATATAACACGAAGTACTTGTATAATTCTAACAAGCTTTAAAGTCAGTATCCTTCAACACAGCCTGAACTCTCTTAGGCAAGATGTCTTAGTATCTCTTTAAGTCGTCATCAGGAATAATCCTCCTGAAAGACGTTCCAAAGCTCTTCTTTGGACGTCGGCTGCCTTTTGTTCCGTTCTCTCTGATGATCCCACGCGGCTTCAGTGAAGCTGAGATCCGGTCTTTAGGGTTTTTAGGCTTTTATGTTTAATTTTATCGAGGTATGGAGGACGCCTGGAGAACTGTTCCTCAAGACTACATAAAAAAAAAAAAACAACCAATGTAGGATCTGGAGCAAACTGAGTTCTCGACAGAAAACCAAGGAATTATTATTATTATTATTATTATTATTAGGAAATTCTTGCAGGATTTCTTTTGGTGACGTGAAGTCACGAGATGGTGGAGGTCTGTTGCAGAGTCTCTCAGCACAGCGAGCGCATCGGTCATCTTTATCTTTCCCTCAGATTTGTTTGAGTGACCCACAGGCTCTTTGGGTATGAGTGTAGCTGATGTGTGGCGTGTTTGACCTCCAGCAGGTACCGGCGCAGTACAGCCAGCAGGGCATGGGTGGATACTGCCAGCAGGGTCAGCCTCCATACTTCAGCCCTCCTCATCAGCAGCCTGCGGCTCCCTCTCAGCCTCACTACATGCAGCCCCGAGCTCCACCGCAGCAGGTAACGCGCAGCACAGAGACCACAGACACACGTGCAGAGGAACACGGATGGACACGCACACAAAATTGAGTCTGACTGGCTCCACATGAATAAAAGCGTGTTGCGGATCCCTACTCACTTGTGCGTGCGTGCACAGTTGTGTGTGTGTGTGTGTGTGTGTGTGCAGGCATGTGCACTAACGTGCAGTAACAATCCGACCTTGAGTGCTGCTCATATCCTCGAGCCTCTGTTTTATTTTATACTGATTTCTCTTTCTCTGGCCATCGCCTGAGTAACACCTCCATCTTCCTCCTGTGCGTCCACGTACTCCAGCGCACACAACCTAGGAACATCGCTAAACCTTTACTTTAGTAAGATTGCCTGCGCCTGCGAACACACACACACACACGCACACGCAGTTTCCTTCTGTCATCACTAAGAGCTAGCCAGCTACTTAACTGCTAGTAAAGTAGTTCGCGTTTCTTTGGTAGACGCAGAGTGGGTTTCAGTATCGGACTCTTGATTTGTAGTAATTAATTTATTAAAACGGACAAACGCTTATTCTCATACTGAACATTATCGTTTCTATAGTAAAAACCTGCACAGGGAAAGCCATCCGGAATGAAAACGTGTTCCTTCACAAAGTAAAATCATGTTTATTGATATGGTGACGTTTTGGAAGGTGTTTCCAGTATCGGTGCTTTTGTTTCTGCTTTAGGAAATCTTCAGGCTGCATTTAAAAAAAAAAAAAAAAAAAAAAAAAAAAAAAAAAAAAAAAAAAAAAAAAAAAATCTTTTAGCTTCAAGAGAGGAAAAGAGAGGCCGGGACTGTTTATATAAGGGACGACGGCCTTCCCGTTATACGGAATTAATGGACCAGACGGAGGCTAAGAACTCCACGACGTGAAGCAGAGTGGAGTTTCCTCTGCGGAGGTCATTAATTCTGTATAACAGGACACCTCGAAGGCCGTTATCCCGCTTATATCCCGGGTAACAAACATCTAAAGATGTTTGAATATTTACAGGCGTAGAAAGAACGCACGAGGAGAGATTTCCACAGAAACAAACGTGACTGTGGTAGAATTTTGTCCTGAAAATGGATTGGTTGTCATGGTTACCGGCTATGCAGGCTGATAGTCAACAGTCCTTTACCAAAGAGCCACCAAAGTTCATATAACGTCTCGGACCAACTCGTACATGAAATCCGCTCTGACCTTCACGTGTCTTTTTTTTTCTTCTTCTAATTTGTTTTGCTTTTCATCCATCTGTTGTTTTTCTCTCCTTGACTTTAATGCATGTTTGGGCCCATTGAAACGAACGGGGTTTCAGAATCACACTTCACGTTCTTGTGGAAATGCATCTCTGGTTGTTACTGTGAGCTGTTTAATTCACATTAGTAATTAATATTTATATTTCCTAAAGCGCTATTTATAATGGAGCTTTTCAGAATGGCGCATTTTACATTTGCATACTCTCTTCTTCCTAGACCTTCATTTTCTCATTACATTTTTTTCCTGGATTTGAATTCAGGCACAAATGTCACTCCATATGTGGTGCTGTGTTGGCATTCCTGAAGCACGTCGTGTATTATTTTCAGCTATCCCCATCTCCGCTGGTATAGAAATCTGAAACGGGCGAGTGTCGTGCGATGTGCTACGGCAAGCGCTGTACACGATGTCCCGGTTTGCCGTGTTGCAGCTCGGTGCTGAATCAGAGCGTTGAATCTTCCTGTGGAGGAGTCGCTACACAAGCTGTTCTGTCTCTGCTTTGGAAACGCGCTCATTCCCCACTCTGTGCCAGGCCGGAGGCGCGGACCTGCTTCACCCTGTCCGTGTGTGCCGTCAGAGGCATGTAGAAATAAAGCAACGTGCTGACCTGACCTTGTGATCTCACTCTGCACTCTCGAGCTGCGTCGTGATCAGGACTGTTCGTCAGGAACACCGACAGAAGAGATAGACGGTGGACTTCCGCCAGTGTATGAATGTTCTCTATCAAGCCAAGGTTTCTTCTGCGAGCGATTAGGCATGTATCTTTGCGCTAAAGATACTGTACATATATCCTATCGTATATTCTCGGAAAAGACATCCAGTCTGGAAAGCAGCGTACACAACTCATGGCTCTGCATTGCAGAATTTTGCAGTTTTCCTGCTGTTTGGGCTCCTGCACTGTTTGGATACTATGTCGGGTCTAGTTATAGGAATATTTTGGCAAAAGAAATGTTAAATGTCCACCATTTTCAAAAAACAAAACAAAAAAAAGGAGGTCGATTAGAAAAACCTGTTTGTTGTCTGCTTTAGTGGCGAGCTGGTGCGCCGGAGACCTCGTACAGATAAGATACAGGCAAGCACAGTCTGTGACTGTTTATTTGTACGCTGAAGTTTAACAGTGAATCACAGGACTCAAGAGTGTGAACGTGAACGTCTAACATAAAACCAACTTTGCTACAGTATCAGTCATCATATTAGGGAATTTTCCTATTCTTAAGGAAATATTTATTCTTAAGAAAAAACCAGGAGCCGTGTTTTGGTTTTTTTTCTTCTCTCTTTAAACCCCATGTGTGATGTCACACTACCATAACCGCCGTAGGAACACGTCTACACATGTTTCATAAAGCATGAAGCCGCTCATGAAAAGAGGATATGAAATGGAGATTTGAGGTTTTTGAATCTTAAAACTAAGTGCAGTCTGTCTGCATAGAACTGTTGGGATTAAACGTTATCGACTAACGTTATCGACTAACATCAACACATTAAGTGATTACTCCTTAGTACAGGAAGACCAGAAGCCTTCGGGGCTCTCGGCGCTTGTTTCCAAGGACACGTGTTAAGTGTGATGGCTATACGTGAAGCCGTAGATGAGATTGCGCGACATCCTGCTTTCTCAGCAGCCCTTCCAAGTCGCAAATGAACTCCGAGCTTGTTTAACACCGTGTCCTGTTGGCCAAGGTTGATGGCAGTAGTTCAAGTTCATGTCCACGTTTCTTCATCGCATACACAACGTATAAGACAAGTGCAAGATGATCAAGACAATCCTGTTGGGACCAAATTATGTTGATAATATAATATACATAGACAAATCGAAATCAAAGCATTACTCAGAAATGGCCTCACTTCCTGTTAGGCGACCTTTGTCACATCACTTTGTGTGTTATCGATGAACCGTCCTGTAAATCTGAGAAACGTTGGGTTTGTCTTACAATATTAAGTTTAGAGATGATTGGATCAGATTTGTCATAGAAAAAGCGAATGAAATGTTTAAAAAAAAAAAAAAACTCAAAAAGGATGAAAATCCGATACGGAGAAAATTAACATCCTTGAACTTGAAAGTGTTGCGTTTCTCTGACGTCGGGTTTTCGAGATAAACATTGGCCGAATTCATAAAAAGTGTAATAAGCATATAATGTAGTAGTGGATATTACAAGTGTAGTATAAATTACAATAACACACCGCCCGTCTTGGCCCTTAATAAGGGTTGAATGTAAAACACTGAAGGCTTTGGGAACAGCTGCAGCGTTGCTTCTGTTCTTTTCACTGTATAGGGTTTTTTTTTTTTTCCTTTTTAATGAACTGAAGAACAGATGGACTGATTTCACTCCTAACATACTCGCTGTTTGCTTAGACGATAAGTCAGGAGCGTTCAGATTGAACGCAGGGGGAAAAAACGGGATTCTGGCGCCGAGTTTAGCTGAACTTCAGACGAACCCTTGAAAGCGTGACTGAGAGGAAACAAGAGGGTGAACTGCTCGCTCTTCTTTCTGAGTAAATAAGAGAAATGAAGGAATGCTGTTACTCAGGAGCGGTCACACTGGCTGCATGGTTGTGCTCTGTGATCTACATAAGAGTGAAAACATCCTGCGGGATCTGAATGCACACCAGAGAAGAAATATGACAGACTGAACCTTGAATGAAGGGACGGGATTTTTTTTTTTTTCCCCCCCACTCATTTAATCACAAAGCTCCTGCTTGGTGAGTGAAAGGTCAGTGTTCATCTTACGTTACATGAAAATGGCTTGAGAAATTTGCGAAGGTTCGTCAGCGTTATGAAATATTAGCTTAATATGCTAATGAAGCCGGTCATGTACATTTATTGTCTCAAATTTGAGTTATTCTAAAAAAAAAAAAAAAGCCCCTCATATTTGGGATTGAAATTTGTTCTTATAATAGAAACAGGATAATCATTAAGGACAGGACTGGACTACCGTGTGCGGTAAAGGAAGCGTCGTCAGCCAGAATCGAAATCGATTCCGTCTTGTATTATTTCAGCTGAGCAAGATCTCGCACACAAGGAAGTAGCAGACCCGTCCGAAATCTCCAGCCTTCTCCTGAAGAATGTGACTCCACGCTGCGTTTCCTTTTTATTAGCTTCATCTCCGCATCTGTTTGTTCTTGCTACGTCTGCTCCGGGCTTGGCCACGGGAAATAGTTTAACCAAAAAACAAAGAAATTGTAGGTAAGTGGAAGCTAGGCCTGGGAGAGCTGTGTCCATATTTTGATGAATTATCATTATAGCGGATTTATCATAGAATATAAGAGAATAAAAGGCTCCTGGGGTGGGAGGGATGGCATTCTCTCTCTCTCTCTCTCCCTCTCGCTCTCTTTCTCTCTATTTCTCTCTCTCCCTCTCCCTCTTTCTCCCTCTCCCTCTCTCTCTCTCTTTCTCTCTCTTTCTCTATTTCTCTCTCTCCTGTGAATCACAGCGACACTGCATCTGGGAGCTCATCAGTGTAGAAAGAGCAAAAATATGTATTTTTTTAACAACGCCGTTATTCCCACCGAGCCGTGATGTCATGACCGCAGTGTAAACAGCAGCCTGTGGCTGTGATCTTGCTGTGACACAGTTATCATTCTACTCTTCTGTACACACACGTGCATACATTTCTAAATAAATGTCAGACTCTGGCAGGCTTTTTTTTTTTTTCCTTCCCTCCCTCCACTCCACTACGCACCCTCCCTCTCTCCTCTACCTTTTCTGTGCTTTTGAATGGATATTACACAGCAGTGGGGTTTGTGTACACCAGAGTATGAAACACGTGGCCAATACACTCAGACAACACGTTCCCCAGCTCGTGTGTGTGTGTGTGTGTGTTTGCCTGAGGAACTGGAGTGCGTCATCACATCTGAATGTAGATACCGATGCTGCTGGTGCTGCTGATTCTCCACCTTTCTTTTGGGTCCTTAGGGTTAAACTTGAACAGTTTTAGTCCACATGTGTACACTGCAGATGTTTCACACATGCAAGCTTTTTGTATTTACGGAAAACCCTTCTGTCTTTGTCCAGGATGCTCCTCAGGAGGCGTACGGCAGCAGAGCTCAGCCTGCCATGCCTCCCGGGAAGCCCAACCACGATGAGATGGGCCTCAACCAGCAAGAGCGGCCATCCAGCCTTCCGGTGAGTTCTGGCAGAGCTTCTCAACACACAGGGCTTTGGAATTATATTCACTTCCCTGCCAATATTTCAGACACACCTTCTCAGAGAACAAGATGCAACCTTTTTTCTTTACTCTGTCGTCGATTTAAGCTTTGTGAAACACACTGGTTTAATAATTAAGCTAGTCAGCGTTAAGAAGAACGAGGAATGCTTCTTTAGGGAAAACGCATGAAGCCTCGTCTTTGTTCAGAGAAAAGCGCTACTCGTCAGAACGTCTGCTTTCAGATCGCTTTTGTTTAAAAAATGAATTTATCCGTGGGCAGAGGCCGTGCCTGAAAACACACAGGCTTGGGCGAGTCTTGCATTTCAGTGATGATGAGCATGGACGTCATCACGGCGAAAGAGATTGTTTCGGATTTTAGGTCTGGTTTGATTTTTAGTCCGTCCTGTTCGAACGTGTCCAGCATGTCACTACTGCTGTGGAAATATGACTCTCTACGTTCTACCATGTTCCTCTTCTTATTTGGTCTGGAAGCAAAGGAACAGCGTGCCATGTAATGTTTGAGCTCACAAAAATTTCAACTCCAGCAGTTCCATAGCTTCAATTTGGAATTTTTTTTTTTTTTTTTAAACGTTCTGAGCAAGAGGAAGCCTGCAATTGACCGATCACGTGGCACCACCCGAAAGCATATAAGGAGTCGGTGCTGGCCAGAAGAGGATGGGCTCCCCCTGCCGAGTCCCGCTTCCGCTCGACATTTCTTCCTCCTTCGTACACAGTTTCTCCTCTTCACGGCTTTCTCCATTTTATCATTCTATATCCAGTAATAGTGAGGCACACTGTAGCTCTGGGTGTTTACATTGGGAGGATTGCCACTCAGACACACGGCTCGGAAATGTGCTGAAGAACTGCATTTTGGTGTGGCGTCAGTGTGAAGGAGAAGAGAAGGGCTGTGTGTTTATGCATTCCTCTCTGACTGCAGCACTTCCTCCACTGGCTCTGCGCTCGCTCAGTGCTGAGCTGTCAGTGTGCCATTGGGGGCTCAGCCTGTCTCTCGGTGAGCTCACGCACTCTCGGCCAATGAGGTGCGGCAAGAAAGACGTGCATTATAAATTTACATTCATGAAATCAGGCTTGGATTAATACAGACTTTTTAGTACATCTTGTCTCATTGGTTTTATAAGACTCTACATAAAACTCTTACATCACTCATACGTGGCCTCTGAATCTGTCAGCGAAGGTGTTGTCTCTGTCAGTCCTAATGAAGGGGGCGTGGCCTCTTAAGTGGAACTACCACTTCAGTGTTTCCAGTAACATCACGCCACAAAATGTTTTATTCCTGTTATAACACATCGAGTTGCCAACGGTTACAATTTTAACTTATTAGTGAATGACCTTTTTTAACTGGATATTGTTAGATTTAATGTTGTGGAACATCTGTGAGAAGCTGGATCCTGTTATTAGTTACATTTCAGAGTTGTTCACTTTTTATTTCTCTTGAGGTTAATAAGCAGCTTGTTTCCGCACAGCTCTCTCTCTCTCTCTCATGAAGTCTTTCCTGTGGCGGGAAACTCACTGTTACAAACCGCCAACACTGGAAACTCCTGCCATGAATGTTAACGAAACATCATCTTACAGAAGGTTTCAACTATTATATGTTGAAATTGTCTAAATAACAGTGCTTTTTTTTTTTTTGTTCGTTTGTTTGTTAATTATCAGACTTTATGATTATGTAGATCATCCACCATAGATGCTGAGTGTCGACTGTGAATGGGCCGTTAGTGTAGAAGCGATAACGTATTAGAAAGAAAGCCGTGTTACAAACCTGTGATATGCAATAAAACTGGCACTACTGTCAGAGCTGTGGTTACAGACAATTAATCACCTCCTGACCAATCAGAAACGAGCATAAGATGCAGGAACGCTCTGCTGTCGGGTCGCAGTGTGGAGGATGGAGCGTTGCTCAGGGGTGTGCCTGCTTCACTATCTTGTTCTGTGTAATGGGACTTTCTGTGAAACAGCAACATGAAGCAATTTACTCACTGTTTTAAAAAAAAAAAAAAAAAAAAAAAAAAAAAAAACGAGCACTGGGCGTTTTGAAACTTGCAGAGGCAGTTCTGGTGTAACACAGCGGCTTCTCTCCCCTGAGCTATTTTTAAACTTCCATGTGTCACTCTGGCCTATTGGCCCACTGAACCCTGCCAAAAAGAAGGAGGAGGAGTGAGATGGAAAGTGTGTGTGTGTGTGTGTGTGTGTGGGGCGGGGCGGGGCATTCAGAATCATGTGACTCATAATGTGAGCAGTAAAGTTACTACAGGTCAGACCTTGAGCATAACCGACAGGGAGTGTTTACATACGGCTTCTTTCATCACTCATTAGAGCATGGATTTGCCTGCAGGCTGAATATTTATTAATCAAACGTATCACTGTGATCTGAGCTCTAGCAGGCTCTCCTGCTTGCTCTCTCTTATTATTCTGCTGGTAAGAAGAAAGCTAGTTGTTATTGTGGTGTTTATTTAAGCGTGTCCAAACACACAGTCTTCCCTCTGAAGTCCGAGCCGAGGCTTTGAAGTCGGGATGCTGCGGGTGGTGTTGCCATGGAGACACTTATGGATGCGCATGGGGCTCCTCTTGATGTCTCATCAAATTATTCTTCTAATGGAATTTTTAATCAGGGAGCTGTTTTTTTTTTCTTTTTTTTTTTTTTTTTTTTTTTTTTTTTTTTTTTTTTTTTTTAATTAATTTATTTTTTTTATTATTATTATTATTATACATTAGTTGTTGCAGCACCTATATACAAAATGCATATGTATGTGTTTATAACCATTGTAATCAATAAAACTAGCAAAACAACAAAAATAAAGATTTATCAGTACAGTATGCGTAATACTGTACAATGTTCAAAATGTAATCCTGAAACACTAATATTAAAAACAAAAGTCAGAATTGCATCAAATGAGAATTTTGGATGAAACTATTTGAATGATCATGTAAAATAATTGAACTTGTGCATATTTTTAAAATAGAATTGATTGGGCTGAATAACATCGTCATAGGAGACCAACATTCCCTCATCAGACTTGAACCTGTTTTGAAGGCAAAGCAGGAACAACTTGATGTTCTTAATTCAGAAGTTACTGAGAAAGAAAAGTAAGTATTGTTTAAATAAGTATTGTTTATTAAAAGCGGTCTACAGCTGTTTATTTAAAAAAAAAAAACTTAAGTTAACAAAATCTTTGCTGTTGATGCCAGACAAATCTGTAAGCTTGAACTTCAAGCTCGGTCTTTGGAGAGCACATGGGACGAAGTTCAAGATGAAACCAGGGAACTTGACTGCCGTACAACAAATCTGACCAGGTATATTACCCTTTCTCTAACCTTTGGACCTTCTGTCACAAAACTAAGTTGTTTTATTTAAAGGTCCACTGTGTTGGATTTAACCAACTGAACTTCCTTAACCCTTCTCCTTTCCAAGTGTGTGTTAGAACATACAGTGGCCATCAGGTGCCTGTAGCGTACTGCCAAGTACTTACATTTACACTCCCTTGCTTTTTCATGCTAAAGAAAATTATCCTCTTGGTTTTTTTTTTTTTTAATATTTGGGCTCTTTGACTTGTTAGCCAGCACCAGCACTCACTGATTCCTTCTTTCTTCTTCTTTGTACTTTCTTTCTTGTTCTTTTGGTGCTCCCTTCCGGATTAACGCTGCCATTTGTAAACATGCAGAGGGCACTCTCTACAGGTTAGTCCACTCTGGGCTACTGTAGGGGCGCAACATGACCGCTCTATAGAGGTGAAACTGCACCCTAAGTAGATAATAATGGCTTATATGGTTATAAATACACAATGATTCGTAGTTACAGGTAATTGTACACTAATGAAAACTAGGTACCGTCACAATCCTAGCTAGTGGACTTTTAATATCAGAAATTGTGGTGTGGAACTTGTGGAAGATAATGGAGGCTGTAATTGATGGTGAAGTACTACTATTTGGAGTATTATTATTAGTTTTATAAAGTGTTTGAGTAAAGTCTTTTCTCATGCAATGGCATTTGGTCATTTTAACATAATGAAGAGTAAGATACTGACAGAAATGTTTGCCTTAGGACTAGCAATTAGAAAATCCACTAGTGATTGTTTTTTCAGCGATTTTAGTGATTTCAACCAACATGTCACGTATAACCCTCTCATGCTGTGTCTCTCAGAGGAAATGCATGCATTGCGATTTGCTCTTTGTTTTTATTTGTTTGGCTGTTCAGTATGAAGACGTGAAGATTTTTCATATAGACTATCTGTGTGTGTGTGTGTATATATATATATATATACACACATGGAGAGAGAGAGAGAGAATTGTGTTTTTGGAATATTGCCCAGTCCTACTATGTACGATGTGAAATCTTTTTCTTTCTGCTGCTCCCATTCGGGGTCACCACAATGGCTCATCCATCGTACACTTGTCGATTTGGCACAGCTTTTCTGCCGGATGCCCTTCCTGACGCATCCCTCCCAATTTGTCCGGACTTGGGACTGGCACTATGACCGAACTAACTTGGGCACCATAGTTTCTGGGCCCATTCACACCTATGGGAAATTTAAAGTAGCTAATTGACCTAATTGGATGTTTGGAGAACATCGAAACTCCACACAGAAAGGCACCCTGGGTGTCCCAAGGAAGGACAACCAGTGAACTGGTGATGGGGTCATGGACTCCCAAGGCTCACTGATATGAGGGGGTAGTGAAGGCTAGCCTGTCTGGCCATGATCCCACAGAGGAAGTACTGTAGCACAAACTTCTGGAATAGTTAATGCTGGCTATGATAGAAAGGCGTCAGAACGCACAATGCATCATAGCTTGCTGTGTATGGGGCAGCATGGCCACAGACCATTCAGCATGCTCATGATGGCCCTGTCCAGAAAGCACCTACAATGAGCACATGACTATCTGAACTGGACAATGGAGTAATGGAAGAATTACGCTTTCTTTTTCATCACGTGGATAGCCAAGTGAGCGTGCATTGCTTGTGCATTGGAAGAGGTGGCACCAGGATGAACTGGAGGAAGAAGGCATGCCAGTGGAGGTGGTGCTGTGGTGATCTGGGCAGTGTTCTGCTGGGAAATCTTGGGCCCTGGCATTCATGTGGATATTTGACATGTACGACCTACCTAAACAACATTGCAAACCATTACACCCTTTCATGGCAACATTATTCCCAAATGGCATTGGCCTGTTTCAGCAGGATAATGTGCTCTGCCACTACTTAGTACTTTGAGGAACATGACAGGGTTGAAGGTGTTGACTTGGCCTCCAAATTCCACGGATCTCAGTCCGAACAAGCATCTGTGGGATTTGCTGGACAAACATGTCTGAACTATCCACCTTGTAACTTACATGACTTAAAAGGTCTGCTGCTAACATCTTGGTACCATATACCACAGTACACCTATAGAGGTCTTGTGAAGTACATACCTCTATGGGTTAGAGCTGAGGTACGTACACAATATTAGGCAGGTGATTTTAATGTTGTTAAATTTTAATGATGAGGACTAAGCCTATCCCTGTCAGATAGTCACTACCGGGGTGTTTTTTTTTTTTTTTTTTTTTTTTTTTTTTTTTTTTTTTTTTAAAAAGAAATGAATGATTCCTAAGATACATCATCCATCCTCCTTTGGGAAACGGATAATGCAGTACTGAAAAGAAAACTCAAGTTCTTTTACAAATTTCTAAAAAGAGATTTCATTTTCAATATATAAAAAAGAACAAGCCTTAAGAACAAAAATGGGATAAAAAAAAATCAATCACTAATTTATATTCTCTCTGGCAAATTTGATGCTGAATTCAAAGAAGCAAAATTCCTTCTTAGATATCATGAATAAAAAAAATTTAACTCAGAAATCAAGACATAATTTCTTGAATTCAGTAACAAGTGAAACAAATTTCTAGAAAATTAAATTAACAAAGGAGACAGAAAAATCAATAATCCCAGTGATCAAAGATTCACAAGGTAACACCTTGTCTACTTTGGAAGATGGGAGTAATGCATTTCAGACATTTCCAGTCAACTATACACTTCTCACAACTTTTCATATGTGCAGTTAAAGAGAATAAAACCATCTCGTGTATATACCACAACACATGAATACAGCTTCGAGTTCAGTATTGCTTAAACCTAACAAAGACCCCACCCTCTGTTCTAGCCATCATCCCATATCACTCATTAACTCGGATCTGAAAAATATCAGTGAATCATTAACCACCCATACTGAAAGTGTCGTTCAAACACTAACCCACCTAGATTGAACTGGCTTTATAAAAGGTAGTCATTCATCTTTTAATGCACAATGCTTTCTCAATTTGCTGCATACTGTCCAACAAAAATGCATCAATGCAATAGTCACCTTGTTATATGCAGAGAAAGCATCTGTCAGAGTAAAGTGGACTTTTTTGTTCACTGCATTGAAAATAAATTTGGTTTTGGAGAATCATTCATTCACAGGATTAGTACGCTCTAGATCACCTATGGATGCAGTCATAACTAATGGCATCATTTCCCAATGCTTCACACTACAAAGGGGAATGCAGCAGGGATGCCCACTCTGTCCCTCTCTCTGCAATCTTTTTATCGCGTCCCTAGCTACCGCTATCTGGTGGAACGACAGCATCAATGGAATTTCAATCTTGAACTCAAATTGTATCATTCATTCTTTATGCAGATGACATTGCTACATACACAAAACCCATCAACACTGCTTCAAGAAGTTTTCAAACCTGTCAGTTCTTTTTCAGATATAGCAGACTCTTCTGTCAACTGGACAAAATCAATAATTCTTTCCCTCAACAAAGCTAAATAAGATGATGCAGTCCACAGTCAAATCTTTCTACCCCTCACCACTGGTTACATCAGATATCTTGGAATTAATGTTTCCCCTGCTATCAGACCTGTTTCAGCTCTATATCGTTCCCCTTTTAAAAACAATAGATAAGAACGTAAAACATTGGAATAACCTCCCTCTTTTCCCTTGTGGGTTGAATTGCCACAGTAAAAATGAATATCCTACCTAAGATCAATTGCCTGTTTGCAATGACTCCTGTCCAACTGAGCACAAAATGGTTCTCCACTTTTGACTCAATGTCCAAATTTTACTGGGAAAATTACCCATCCTGGGTAAAAATACACGTACTACAAAAAGAAAAATCCCATGGAGGCTTTGAAGCACCAAATTTTGTACATTATTATTCAGCACACTAATAACAGTACACTACAAGATGGATCTCCAAAAATCAATACCATGATATGTGGATTGAAATAGAACAATAAGAATGTGGAGACACATATGAAAGACATACCCTTCTTAAGTAAAACCATTAAAAAACAGCCCTGCTATAAAAACTTGGTCATATCAAAAAGCCTGGTGGAAGATAAATTCAGAACTTCGATATGACACCCTGTAAACACGTCCCAATCTAGTCAAATTCATACTTCCTGGTTAAGAAAACTCCAATAAAACCACAAATCTCGAAAAATCTCCCATATCCATCATATTTTTGATAATGACACTCTCCATAGCTTTCAATATTTGACCCAAAAGTATAGTTTCGGTAAAGATCAATTTCTACTATTATAAATATACAAGTTAGAAATGCATTAAAAACAAAAATTAATAAACTCTAACAACCTCCCCTACTCAAAAAATGGATTACAATATAAGACTCCAAATAACAGTTATCAAAAATATATAAACTCCTGTCACATACACAGCGCATCTCACCCAACATAAAATGTACAAAATGCCTCTGACACATGTTCTCATTGCTTACTCAATACCATAGATACTTATACCCGTGCCATATGGCAGTGTCCAGCAGTTAATCAGTTTTGGATAGAAAAAAAAAAGTAACTACTGAGTTGTCATATTTGATGTGAACATTAACTGAAACTCTACACCTGTAACTGTGATTTAATGCATTGTACTGTTGCCACATGACAGGATGATTGGACAATTGCATGAATGATAAGTGGCCAATGAGTGTAGGTCTAGGCTTCTGGTATAATTATATTTAACTTAAATATTGTGCATCTCTATTTCTGCCTCTGCTTGACGCTTTTTGCCCTTCAGTCTCACTGTGTAGGGTTCCATATGGACACCATAAAGATGTACATTTCCCAAAAACAGTTTATGCCCTAGTTCTAGTCAAGATATCTACCTTTTAAGAACTTCTGATGTAATCATAATGGCTGTCCTGTGCTTGTCCCTGGACTCGTATTTACAATATACTCATCCTTTCAGCACATGTAGTACTGTTTGTCTTTACTCTTTTGCATGAGTATACTTGTATCTTTTACACCTGCATGATTATTTATAATCTCACTATCAGTTGTCACCCAGAAGAGGATGGGTGACTTTAGAGTCTTTTTCATCTCATGGTTTTCTTCCTCGTGTCTCACGCCTCTACCTTGTTTATTAGGGATCTAAATCTACATCCAGATTTCTGGAAAATGTTTTTAAAAGCAATATACAAGTAAAATGAATTAGACTGAATTAATGAACAGGATATGTAGCTGTGTTTGAAGAATTCTATCTTTAGCATGTCGGCATTGACAATGATTGTTTGCTAGGTCACAAAAATAACACTGTAAATACGTTGCGTAATTTGAACCAGGCAGCTGTCCTCCACATGCCATTCCTTATAGTCAGAACCAAAGTATTTTATTAGTTTATTATACATCACATGGAGCACTTTAAAGTAAAAATAACTCCTAGCTAATCACATATTCAAATGGTCAGGTATTTTTAAAGTATGTTAATTTGAGTCAAAAGTCTGCAAGTCAGACACATGCAGAAATCGAAAGCTACTTTCTCAATATGGGTATGTACCTCAACCTCATTTTACTTGTCTGAAATTATTAATGAAACTTTCAATATACTGTCCTGAGGCTTAATATATATTTTACTTCCAGTCTGAATGAGTGGCAATTCAATTATGGAGATAAAAATGGGATGGTTTTCACCTTTCTTCATGACACTGTGCAACTGGAAGTAAAACACACAAAGGCCACTGGTAAGTCTTAATACCTAGCCACCCAGGAGTGACCAAGAATGAGCATGATTTGGTTCATTCCAATTTATTCTGAAATTATTGTGTAACACCTGTAACACTTTATTTTTCAAGGAAAAGAATGCATGCAAGATGACGTTGAACAGGGTGTGGACTTGTCATACAAATTTCTTCTGAATGGTGAGAGACTTTTGTCACCTAAAGGAAAGCATTTAAAAGATTCAAAAGTATTTAAAAGTATAATTCTCAATGAGTAAGAAAAGAATTGTGTAGTAGAGAGAAGAATAACTTTACAGAATAGATTTGCAAAACTTCAGTGGCTACACACAACAGGAACCAAGTTAATTCCCTTGCTCACATACCTGCAGTGTTTATGCACAGGCATCAACCTCTGAAGCATTGGTCTGCTTGTTGTCACCTACTTTCCATCATTTTTGTTGATCAGAACACTGATCAAGCTGCAAAAGATCACAGATGTAGATTATAGTTTTACTTTGTGGATAAAGTTTCTCTTGAAGCATCAGTATTATTGATTGGTCTTTCTGTCTCTAGAGGCTTTTGCACAAACATTTTGGTTCTACTTTAAAATAAGTATCTGAAAAAGTACGTCATTCCAGAATGAAGTAACCAATGATTAGAAAACAAGTTAATGCAGGAGTTTGCGTCATAATTCACCCTTCTTTTTGTTGTCTACTACTGTCTACTGTCTTTACTCTTTATTGTAACCAATGATTTAAAAAATAAGTTACTATATGATTTTGCTTTATATTCACCCTTTTATTTGTTCTATTTTTTGTCTTGCTATTGATATAATTTTGATACCTTACAGTGAAAAGGCAGAAGGATGGAGATGTGTGTGTGTTTGTGTGTGTGATTTGAATTATTTTCCCTTTTCACCCTTGAAGCTGAAAGCTCACAGCCTAGTGCAATCATGATACACAAACTGCTCAGAGAAAACATCAACTCTCAAGCTAAATGGATGCAGAAGTACTCAACAACAAAAAACGTACCAATGGTAATTATTCAATGTTAATATAAATGGTCACGCTATAGAGAAATATTCCAGAAATAGCTACAATGCTAGTCACTATCATAAATAAGATATTTGCATATATATATATGAACTTGGTATTGGCATGTGCAAAGTATATGGAATGTTTGCTTTGATATTTGCTTTTTGTTTTGTACAGTAGCGATGTACAAACGTAGTTATAGTTTTGTGCATGAAATTAGTTTACTCCTGTGGGTTTGTATGTTAATGTTTAATAGTAATAAGGTATAAGTAGTAACTTCATAAAGAGTTAAAGGGTCAGACTGTATGGTTTCCTTGTAGCAATTTTGTAAATGTTTAACATGGTGTGATTGTGAATGTACACCCATATGCATCTGTTTGTGGCCACAATTAACCTTAATCTTATAATGGCTACTACCAGCATGATCATGTGGTATGTCTCAAGGAATGTCTCTCTAAAATGTCTCAAAGTCCTGTCAAACTTATCCCATGAATATTACAGTGAGGTCAGTGTATTTCATTGGCCTCCCCAGTCACAAGTTCAGAATCCAATAGCGCACATTTGGAATGTGGTAGAATGGGAGAGTCACAGCATGAAGACGCAGCTGACAAGTCGCAGCAAATACAGTGGCACTTGAAAGTTTGTGAACACTAATTTTCTATATTTCTGCATAGATATGACCTAAAAGATCAGATTTTCACACAAGTCCTAAAGGTAGATAGAGAAACAAATTAAATAAATAAGACAAAAATATTGTACATGGTAATTTATGATGACAAAATGATTCATTATTTAATAAAAATAATCCAACATATCTGGGGGTGGCAAAAGAATGTGAATCTCTAACATTGGCAGTCAATTTGAAGGTGAAATTAGTCAGGTGTTTTCAATCAGTGAGATGACAATCAGG
Organism: Notoglanidium maculatum; assembly: GCA_030068355.1. Lineage (NCBI taxonomy): Eukaryota > Metazoa > Chordata > Actinopteri > Siluriformes > Auchenoglanididae > Notoglanidium > Notoglanidium maculatum. The sequence continues at coordinate 13,504,407 of JAQQZX010000020.1, read as the reverse complement.
TGTGAGTGGGTTCCCTGTTTTATTTAAAGAACAGGCAGCTATCAAAGTCGGCTCTTCACAGCAGGTTTGTGGAAGCGTATCATAGCACAAAGAAAGGAGATTACTGAGGACCTCAGAAAATGAATTGGGATCGTCAGGCTGGAAAAGGGCACAAATCCATCTCTCAAGAGTTTGGACTCCACCAACCCACAGTCAGACAGATTGTGATCTGTAAAAGATGTAGGAAATTCAAGACCATATTTTTGCCTCTCACAGATACGTAATATTGGATCAAAATCTTCAATAAATAAATGACCAAGTGTAATATTTTTGTCACATAATTGGGTTCTCTTTATCTACCATTAGAACTTGTGAGAAAAATCTGATGTTTTAGGTCATATTTATACAGATGTATAGAAAAATCTAAAGTGTTCACAAACTTTCAAGCGCCACTGTATATGATGCAAAAGCAACCCAATACGAATAGAAGGTCAAGGCCAGGAGAAATCTGCCTTTCAAGTTTGTGTCTGGCGCACCAACAGTCAACCAGCAGACAAATTCAATGAATGAAATGAAAATTCTTCCTATTCATATTTGTATGGGTATCTGTTTACATATTTGTATCTGTTTAGAACATTATCTGTTCAATTTGAGTAAGGTATTTGCATTCAATTACACCTCTCATACGTACGTACAAACAAATATATACATATACAAATAAATCCTCTTTAATGCAGGTTTAGTGCTTGTTTAAGTGCTTAGGGAAGATGTGGGACTTCAGTCTTAAATTGAAGACTTGGTTGATTGGACTGCTAGGGGATTTCCAGTCCATTTGCCTGGTGCCAGTATAAAGGAGTCTTTATAGAGAAAGTTAAGCAGTTGCTCAGTTACCTAACCAATTTTATCCATTAGAAATAATTAGAAATACATAGGTTGAATAATGCCAGACAAGTCACAGTCAACATATCGGTGCTCTCTGTGTGTTTTTGATGTGCAACTCTTTGTATTTGAAATGTTCCCACAATAGTTGCTGCATGATGTCAGTGTGGTGGTGAGCCGACTTCGACTCCTGGGTGAAGAAATCCATAGGCTGAAGAAGTGGGGAGGCCTGAGGCTTGGAATCTTGCACATTTCTTGTGTGGACACATTGTAAGTTAGATTCTTGAACATTTATTTTTATAACAAATTAAGTAAAGTTATTTGTTGCATTCATAATAAAAAAAAAAACGCATGAATTTTCATCATTAAAGGAGCTCATTAAAGAAGTCATTTTTTAAGATTACATCTCCAAAAGCATCTTTTTAGTAGATGGTGAAGTTGGCAAAATATATATTTTTTTAAAGTAAAGCAGCTTTCAGATAATTTGTGGAATCTATTAACTGTGCAATATAATAATTGTCAAATAAAATATTTAAAGGTCCACTATTTAGGATGCAACCACCTGAATGCCCCTTCCTTTCCCCTGCCTTGTGGCTGTCAGGTGCCTGCTTCCAAGTACTTACATTTACACTTCCTTTGTTTTTTCCACGATAAATTATATGATCCGCCAGCTTTCAAAATTTGGGTTCTCAAACTCATTAGCTGATTCCTGTTCTTTCTTCTTCCTTGTCATCCATTCTTACTCTTTGTTGTCTGGATTATCAGGATTCGCACTGCCACTTGTAAAAGCTCTAAATATTCAAGGTGCTCTCTAGCGGTTTGTCTCTTCTATTCTACTGTACCAGTGCAACATGGCAGCTCCGTAGAGGTGGATCTGCTCCCTATGTAGATATAAAGGGCTCTATTTCTGCTAATACTCTCAAAATCCTACATAGTGGACCTTTTTTAATTTGTTGATTTGAAAATTTGCAGAAATGTTTTCCCCCTCTCTTTCCATTGTAGAGTTGAAGTCGCATTCTCTAGTGTCAAGGCCTTTGTTAAGTTTGAGCTAAGCCTGGCTGTTACCCCAGATTATCCTTTCAGGCCCCTGCAACTACAGAAATTCCAAAATCACATTGGTGACACAAGGTTTGGGATAATTTATATTTTTAAAAATAAATGATTTTAACAATTTATTTATTCCTTCGTTGTTGAATTATATGCTTAATAATGTCAATTGTAATTAATATAGGTCGGCCCACTTTGGAATATGTTTTTCTCTTTCTGGTGTAAAATCTCTTCTTTATTGTGAATCTTTGCACAGGCTGGAGCAGATCAAAGACATCATATCCTCTGTAAGACCAGCCAAGAACTATCTGACTACAGTCATGAAAAGGATTCATTCTAATCTGCTTGGCTAAGACCTTGAGTTTAGGAAAAAATATTATTTCCATTTATTCATGTAAAAAAAAATATGTTCAACACCTTTCTGCTGATAGCATAATTTCCTTCTTGTTTACTGAATTCTGAACACAGCTTTAATAAAGGTTTAGACTTGATTAATTGTTTCATGTCATCTTGCTGTTCAATTCAGTTTTTATGGACCTGTCTTTGTAATTCAATCTCATGTTTAGCCAGCTAATTATTCTTTACAAGGCAGCCATATTACAAGTTGTTTTTATGTGCATCATTGTTGATAGGGACTGTTTGCATTCAAATGAGTGCCATCCAAGAGGACACTAACCATTTGCTGTCCTTGTTAAAGCTGCAGTAGGTAACCTGTATAAATAACTTTTTGTAATATACCCCATTCCCTTTGACACCGAAAGTCATTTATTTATGTCTATTATGCTGTTATGATGTCCATCCATCCGCTTTATCCATCTGGGTCTCCAACCTGGAGCCAATTCCAGCATCTTTGGGCGAGAGGCGGGGTACACCCTGGGCAGGTCGCCAGTCCACCACAGCGCCAACACAGACAAACAACCACACACGCTCGCATTCACACCTATGGGCAATTTAGAGTAGCCAGTTGACCTATTCTG
>JAQQZX010000020.1:13477677-13497995 GCA_030068355.1 Notoglanidium maculatum | reverse complement strand
ATAGCCAATCACTGATCGTCATCGTTCCCTATAGCCAATCACTGATCGTCATCGTTCCCTATAGCCAATCACTGATCGTCATCGTTCCCTATAGCCAATCACTGATCACTTGGGCAATTCATGATTACCAATGTTCCCTGTGACCAATCGCGCATCACCATTATTCATTATAACCTGTTACTGCTCACCATTGTCCCTTATGACCAGTCACAAATCACTATTGTGTCCCAATCACCTGTCTCCATTGTTCCCTATGATCAATCACTCATCAAAGCTAGCCTTAAATATAGCACAGGGAACAGAACTATTAACTCTGGTCACTTTACATGAAAATTGTTTTTTTTAAAGTTAATCACAAGCCGGGTCGAGCGTTAGCATGCTAGCTAAAAACAGAGCCTAATGTGTGCGCACTGAGGGCGAGCAGATGCTCCAGATGACTCGCGTTTATCATTAGTTTGAAATACAACTCTTACGTTCTTGGTCTTTTTACGTTTAAGGGTTAAGGATGCAAACTGACCTGCAGTGTGGGAGATGAAGGGTGAAATGGTTTGAATAAGAACCATATTTCTGACTAATGTTTGCATGTGGGGGAGAAGAGGAAGATGAAGAGGATGAAGCGTGTGTGCGCATGCAGGCGTAAGTTAAGGAGAAGAGCTGGATGGTGAAGACTGTAGAGAGACAGGACGGAGGGGGCTGTGTGTGTGTGTGTGTGTGGGGGACCCTCTTGCTGCACGTTCCTCTTATCCTTTCTTCTGAAACAAGCCCTTACTTTGCTGCCACCCGGTCTGTCTGTCTCCCGGTCGGTCTGTCTGTCTGTCTTGGTGTATAAGCTGTGACGGTGAGGGGGAAACTCATCTCTACAGGGAACAGTTGTACTGACACACGTGTGCGCACACACGCGCGCGCGCACACACACACACACATACATGCACTGTATTCTGATTTACTGCGAGTGCGAGAGCTGTTTTTTTCCCTTCAGCCCTGAAGGCTGCATCGCGTCAGCGCTCCCCTCCTCCATCCATCTCTCGTTTCTCCTCTCCCCGTCCCCCCGCTTTCTCCTTTGATTCCTCTCGCTCTGCGCTCTGCAACTCGTCCTCCATAATTAGGACGAGCATGGAAAATGAGGGAGGGAGAGAGCGAAAAAGAGAGGGAGGAGAGCTGGAGTCCTGCTGATGAGGCACACACCACTGTGAGCTGATTGGCCGAGCCGTTGGCAGGGGGCGTCGGGGGATGGGGAGCTGCGACGCCATTGGCTCGATGTGCCCCAGAGGGACAGAGTGATAGATGAAGGCTGTGTGTGTGTGTGTGTGTGTGTTTCTGCAGGGAGCCAAGCTTCTCTCATCAACAGCTCATCAAATCAGCCGCAGCTCCGGCTCTGGCTGCGAGCATGAGGGTGTTAGTCAGTGGAGAACACAGCTCTGTACTTCACCCACATACTTTATCTCCCTTCTTTTTCCTCTAAAAAATAAAATAAAGGACCAGCTTTTTACATTTGCAGTATATACGTGTGTGCTCGCATCCGTCAACTCAAGAATTATTGGCACCCTTTGAGAGAAACATTGCACACGACGATTCAAATTTTCCACTCGGTTTAGAGAAACGACTTTCTTTTTCCAATTCCTCATTTTTTAAATAAATGCGTTTTCTCGTGAAGCCATTAAGGGATTTATTGAGATCTGACTTTTATGTATATCTTGGATACGTGAAATCTTTCATGAAGGAATTTTTTGGACGCAAAAGAGAAAACTGCTGGCTGTGTGCCTGCACATGCGTTAAAAACATTTGTAAGTGGTTACAGATTCCATTAAGCCATTACCATAAGACTTAAACACATGAACACACCAGGGCTCTTATGATGCGATCGATCTTCACGAACTCTGCTTAATGTAGTTCAGGATATTTCAGTAGGAAACCTGGTTGCCTCTGCCAGGAAGATGATCAGCGGAGACGTGCACATCCAGATCGGCATAAAAAAATTGTCACAGGAACGTGTCGCCTGTCTAAATGCAAAAAATCTTAAAAAGTAAGGGAGCTTCTCTAAAAGTGTCCTTGATCTCCTGTAAGAAATTAAAGGACGAGGCTCGGCGCCTTCTCTGGTTTTCTCTCAAGTGAAAGATGTGCCAAGATATTAATGGTGGCACACTCGATTTTACTCGAAAAGCACGATTGATTTTTAAGAAGGGTGCCAATAATTATGTAGGAAACTTGGTTTGGGAAGCATGAAGGTCTGTTGGAGGGAATTCTAAATTTTATATCATATGAAGGAGTGTGTGTGTGTGTGTGTGTGTGTTGCTCTTACATAAGCATGATGATCACACTTCACTCTCACACCCACTGACTCCACAGCAGTCTCGGAGCTTTCTGCTCAGGAGTGGTGCACATCATCTGCCCTATGTTCTCCTCGTTCTTCTGTTTCTCCTTTCCAGCGAATGTTGTTCTCACTGCTCTAAAACCAATCCAACTGAACAGAACACACACACGTGAATGTCTGTTCAGTCACACAAAGAAAACCCGAACACAAGGACAGAGAAGAGCTCTTCACTTTTCAGTCATGGGTTTTGGCGCTCCCAGTGCAGGATTCAGCACAGCCTCCCGGCAACGGTTACCAAGACAGCAGACAGCAGCAGCAGCTGGCACGGTGCCCGCTCCAGTGGTGGAGGGCAGGGGGCCTCGCTCGCTCGCTCGCTCACGTTGATTAGCACTGATAAGAACGAAGCAAAGCAATTAAAATGCTCTAATGATGCCTTTTTCACGTCCAGCATCAGAGATAATGGAAGTCTTGGACGGATCTCTGCTTCCGCCGTACATTCATTTGCTCGTTTATTTATTTCTTTTCTTTTCCTTTTCTTTGTTCCCAAAAGCGCTTTCTTTCGCGCAGGCATTCACAGAAGCCGCGCACGCCGGGAATCTTCTGGAAGGCAGACGAGTCTCGGCGTGTTTCACACGTGCACGAGTAAAGACGTAAACACGGCTCTGGTGGTCGCGTAAGGCCGCGTCTGCGAGTAGGCGTGTGGACGAGACGCGACGGCTCGGAGGATCCCGTGCTGAGCGCGGCCGCGGATGTGTGACGTCACCGCCGATCGCGCGCTAGCATCATGCTCAGGAAATGGCTTCCGTGGGGGCGTGACTCAGATCGTTACGCCTGTGACGTTCCCAGCTTAGTTCTGTCCAAGACATGAACATCGTCTCGCATGTTATCCAGACCATGAAAGAAACGTATATCCATGTTGTAGTGTATCTCCGGGCAGGATATCGGGTCACAGTGATCCGTTATTGATGGTATTATCGACAATATGCATGTAAACGGATCATTAAAGGGCAGCAGCTATTGAATTCATGTCAGTTTTGTTTCCAGAAGAATCCAAATATGTTTTGATTCTTTGGAGAAAATCGCTTTAAATCCAGTTTCAGTGAGCTACGTGGTGATGCTGTTGACGTGTCTGGTGTAGCCCAATAAAGCCTCTACCTTTTTGTATCATTGGTATTATGATCCATATAAAACCCCTTGGTGGAACGTATTTGCTTTCATATTTTGCTTCTTTCCTATCACTGTATCCCGACACCGTGTTCTATAGAGATAGAAAAGTAGAGAGGCTTCGTCCCTACACACTCTTATCCAAATAAATACTCCCAGAGTGGGCCCAGATGGAGAGGCCCCAATCTCATCCTCCATCTGCCTTTCGATTGCCTCACGCCGGCTGTGTGCGCCTTCAATCCTCATCTTACTTTCAGCAGCAGAGCCTCGCTGAATACTGAATACATGTATGCATTATTTTCCCCCCCTTTCCATCTTCCGTTCTTCTCCGTGATCGTCTGATCCCATTCCTCTCGCCGCTTATAGCACGATCTCTGTGTCTGGGGAGCGCTCCGGCTCTCTCGTCAAACTCAATATGTCAGTCGGGTCGCGGGGCTTCGGAGCAGGGAGAAGAGAGGACTCTCGCCATTATACAGCCTCGCCGCTTTATCGCCCCGCTGAAAGTCACGTCTTTTCTCGCGCTCGGCAGACATGGCGCAAATTGCAGCGCTGTCAGATTTCACATAAATTGCCGGATCTGCCTCGGCACGGAAACAAAAGGAAATTTCAGCGATGGTTATTCATGGGCTTCGTACGCGTTCAGTATTCAGGACACGGCGCTTTAGCAGAGCTCCGCGTGGAGCCCTCGCCATGCTTCCTGCTCACGCGTTCTCCGTGTCGAGCCTCGCTTCTGAATTAGCCCCGATTATTCTTCTGCATTAATTGGCCACGGAGGAGACGTTCTGATGCGCCTGGCCTGTGGAACGAAGGAAGCGTGCGTGTCTGATCCTCAGCCTAAATTCACAGCAGAGCAAGTAGTATGGAGGGATAAAACAGCAGCACGTGAAGAAAGTCTGCACGTGTGCTCCTTTTTCCTCCTCCTTCTGACTTATCAGAATTACATTCATCAGAGATCCAGAGCTTTGACAAATCTAGAGTAATTATGAGCACAAGTCATGCAGGAAAAGAGGTGCTAATGGAAAGCTTAAATGGCTCAACTGATGCCTTAAATGTCAATGGAGTTAAATACAACTGGCTGTGCTGCTTTAGGACAATAATCAACAACAGGATGTTGATTCCGCCCAGCACGCTCATTATTTTCTAATAACACCACATCCTGAAGTTTTGTCCTCTTTAGCAAGTTAAAATTTGTTATTAATTGGTTATCTGTCCTCAGCAAGTTAGTTTCTGTTCTCACTTATAGCAGCTATAAATGCTCATTCCCTCATCAGTCTCTTTTTTTTTCTTTCTTGTGACGTTAATACAGTTAAAGAGAACCAGCAAAACATGAACTCCTGTCCTGACGTTCTCCTATCAGAAACACGAAGTTATAGCTTTACTCTGACTGTTACTAAATGCTCACGCTCGAGACTCCTTCCATAAATGTTAAACTGCCATGTCTTTACAGAAACCGTCACCATCTGAACGATTACACGCGTTCAGCCTGACACGGGCGTTCCCAAACTTTAGGCACAAATGACACCAGATGAATACTGTGCACTTTCCCTGACCCTTTTTTTCCTCCCGGATTTCTAAGTTAGGACTTATAAATTCATATCGTTTTGTTTTTTCATTCCTGTTTTTCCACCGAGTCCAAGTCACTCGCTCTTGTCGAGGAACTAGCGGATGGAGAAATCTGTCCGTTTTTTAATGGCTGTACTCCTACGCTAGGGCAGCGTGTTAGGATGGCAAAAAAAAAGACTAAAATAGCATGTACGCTCTGCATTTAAAAATGTTGCCGTGTCTTCGTAGTTAAAGCAATATTTATATTTCATAAGAAAACAAAAATGAAGATCGAGCGTTTCCTTCACAACGTCATTTGTAAATCAGACACTTGTGGGAACTCCTGGCTTCTGATGTTATGATACGGTTGTACATTTATCTGGTGTGAGCAGTGTTTACGAAATCCCCACATGATCCTGGTGAAATACTGCTTCTGTGTGACTCGTATGGACGAGAAGAAAGTACCGTATGAAACTATCCAGTTACTCGAACTGTTCTCATCGTTGACCTTCAGCAGAAACGCTTCATGCGTCTTCAAGCTGAGCTCATGCACTTGAGCTCCATTCCCAGAAATAGGTCATCATGCGCCGTGTTTCAGTCAGCAGACGGAGGGGGAGAGTGAAGTCATCCCCCCTGTAAAGTCTCTGAGGTTTTCATTCTGTTTGCTCACAGATTCCCAGAAGCCTCGGTGCTAGGGCTGGGAAACAACACCCAGCTTTTTTCCATTGTATTTGGAAATGCACTGAAGTCTGAGCGCTCGCTGGGGGAATTGAAAATCCAGGCTGCAGCGAAGCAGGCTTACCGGTGGGGAATATTCTGGCAGTAGTAGTGGCAGCGTGTCTGAGAGGTAAAGGACCGTCGTCTAGGATGGACGGCGTCTCTGTGGTGGCAGTAGCTCTCGATCTGCACCCTGCTAATAGCTGTGCCCACAGATCGTGCAGATTTTTTCAGAGACGTGCTTTAATTTGCCGCTGGCGCTCGTGTGCGCTTGGACGCGGCCCGGATTCCCCACAAGGCAAAGACCTTGGTCACAAAGCAAGCAACTCCTCGGCCAGACGCACCTCTGATGAGCGTGCTTGGCAATCCGTGGAGTGTTTTCTAAATGTGCCGAGTCGCTTTAGTCTTTAAAGGCGCTGTATAATCACCACCCTGCTGTTTAGACACCATTAAGGGAAAACTCCACCCTGAAACACATTATAGTGAAATAATATTGAAATAAGCTTTTTTTTTAGGGATTATGATGCTGATTTATTGGCTGGTGTTGTATTTCTGTTACTCCTGTGAGAAGTTTGTGGTTGTGTGTTGCTCCGGTGTTAAAGTATTTTTATACGTTTTCAGGATGTAGAAGCAGGTCTCCAAGCTTTGGATGCTCATTTTCGTGTGTGTTCGTGTTTTGCAGGACCTGTCGGGCTCCATAGACGACCTCCCGACGGGCACGGAGGCAGCACTGAGCTCGGCGGTCAGCGCCTCGGGGTCCACCAGCAGCCAGGGCGAGCAGAGCAACACGGCGCAGTCCCCGTTCTCCCCTCACGCGTCGCCCCGTCTCTCCGGCCTGCGCAGCGGACCCTCGCCTTCTCCCGTCGGCTCACCTGTGGGCTCCAGCCAGTCCCGCTCCGGCCCCATATCACCCGCCAGTGTGCCAGGTAGAATTCTCAGATTTTTGGATGAATGCGTGGTCACCGTTTTCTTTCAGCCTTCCTCGTCCACACGGTGTTGTCCTCTTCTTCCTAGCATGAGGAAAATCTTGTTCACGCTTCCGACAGGCAGAGTCAGGACTCCCCACTAGCTCCCACACTGGCCATTAAAATGGTCTAAAAGCCTGTTCGCACGTTTGGAGCCACTTTACCGCCCAGCCGCTCCCTCAGTGTGGGTCGTCGTTAGCTTGAGCGTTTGACAGCTGAAGCTGCGAGTGTCTCGTCCTCGCACTTCCCGCTCCGGATGTCACTAACGAGGGCCGCAGGAGGCCTTTTTATTCGCCTGTCGATGTTTCACCCCTGCTGGGAGAGCTGGCCTCCATTAGCCTCATAGTGAACAGGCTGGAAAAGACACACGCGCACACACATACATGCATTCACATTTTAGGGCAGCTAAAAGCCATTTAAGTGCATTAGGAGGGTAGGGTTATTTCGGTAACAGTGTTGCAGTTAATTTCAGGTGTGTGTGTGTGTGTGTGTGTGTGTGTGTAGGTACACAGATGGCCCCGCAAACCCCAGGGAATGTATCAGATGTGGCCTCCCATTCCACCCTCAGTCAGTCGCCTATGTCTCAAGAGAGGGGTAAGTACACACACACACACACACACACACACCTATTACCCCTACAGCAGCAGTAACAGGCCTCCTAATGGTCACTTGTGTATATTTATCATGTGTCTCACCTATATGTGTTATGGACGTGCGCGGTGCATGCCGTTTTCCGCTGCCACTTGATAAATGGTCTCATTTGTGTGACACATTATCACCTGTGATGGCTTCATCCGGTGGCTGCTGTCGGGCGCAGTCCACACTGGCTCTGAGATTTTCCACTGCTCTGACTCATGACATCACATTTCAGCTTTTCTCTGGTTTGCGGTTGAGCCCCAGCCGTCCTACTGCCTGGAAACGTGGAACCGTGTGGCACACAAACTGGGAGCGTAAATAAAACCCCTCGTGCTTGTTTTGGCCGACAGATTCCAGGACAAATTTACGATGTTGATAATGGATGAAAGCAATTCCGTTGCTAATTATAGTTACATGTAGTGCTTAAAGGAATCGGTGTAGTGCGTTCACGTCATATTGGAATTACAATATTCGGGCGTTTGTTTTTTTTTTTGTTTTTTTCCGACTCTCGCCGGTCAGAAGCGGTTGATGTAATTTTCTGTGTAACAGCAGCTCTGACTGTAGTTTCTGGCTGTAACTTAAATCCCAGGATTATAATAACGCGCTCATCCTAATACGTCGTTGTCTCTGTAGTGAGCGCTCCTTCACAGGACGGACGCTCAGCATAATCTAAGACTAATTATAAACTGCTAAAAGAAAGCCGCGTAATAGTTGATCTGGTGCAGCGTTCTGTGAAGAGTCATTTATTTGACATTTATGGAACGAGTCTCAGGTGTCCGTGCTTTGTAAGGTTAATTAAGTTTCCATCACGGGAACATCTCGAGGACAGAGGAGGTTGCACGTTCTGATGTCTCTGTAACATGATCATCTGCATTTATCTTATTCAGCTTTGAGAGTTAAAAAAAGTGAGAGAGAGCCTGGTGAGGAAACGACTGTTTATAACTGTCATAATGTAACTTAACTGTTGCTGATAACTTGCGGTACTGCATCGAAGCTCAGAACTGTGCCTTGTCCTTAAAGTCATTTTTTATTCTTAAAGAGGAAACAAGCAGCACTTCATCCAAAGCTGGTTTTTTTTTTCTATTCCTGTAATAAGTAGCATGGTGTGTGGGTTCACCCAAAAGCTCATTTAATGATCATTAAGACATATATTTTTTTCTATACGGTGCAGATTAGAAACACCACCAAAGCCTGCTCCACTCCTGACTTTTTTTGTTTTGTTTTGTTTCCGTTTCTAGGATTTGCCTCCAACCTGCAGCGCCCTGGCCCTCAGTTTGGCCCCCAGCAGCCTGGACCCCCCATGTCCCCTCATCCGTCCCCAGGAGGCCCCATGCACCAAAGCGTGGGCTCTTACCAGCAGGGCAGCCCGGTGTACGGGCCCCAGGGCGGGCAGTACGGCCCTTCAGGTGACACTCACGTCTGCCATTCCGTTCCTGTCACTTCAGATTCGATTCTCATGTTTTGTTGCAATTTTTGGATGACCTTTAAAAATGAGTCCACAGACAAAAATGCCTGCGTGTGGCCATGTTGTCCCTCTGAACAGGACAGGGAAGTAATCTATCATGCGTGTGGTAATAAATAGCCTCGCTTTGCGCTCTCATAATGTCACCAAGCTCCCGTCCGTTTCTGATTGATGCTCCCTGTTGTCCTGCGGTTTCACTTGTTTAACTGGCAGCTGGCGCGAGACAACAGAAACACAACTACCTGATGGATGTGCAGAGCTAGCCGAGCGTGGAGAAGCCAAACGGATATGATTGCCTGTTTACTTATCCATAAAAAGAATCAAAAACCTGTCTCCTGGAACATTTGTTTCATCCAACACTGGCTTATATGATTCATCGTGAATGCTCAGTGTTGAATGTTATTTAATAGTAACGTTTTATAATAATTTAGGATGTCGCGCTATCGTTGAAAAATTTATGCGCTCGTTGGAGCAACACTTCCGTCCACCAAAAAAAAAAAAAAAAGTCTGTCAGCTAAAATTATTCAAAAATGAGATCCTTCGGTTTAATTCAGTTCTTGCCACAAAGCAGTTGGAGAAATTCATCTCCGGTTTTACACAAGGGTCATGTGACCATTTTAGGCTGTACTAGATGGGTCAAGTTTCACCAAGAAAAAAAAACTGGGCAAACAGCTAGCTAAAACCTACAGAGCCCCTAAAGGGACACGAGCAAACCAAACTATTCTTTACAGTTTCTGGTGCACTTGTCCCTTTAGGGGGCTCTGTAAGTATCAGATACCTAGCATAAATAAGTTAACTGCAGGGTTGTCCGCGTATGTTTGGTAAGGGATAACGGTCGCTGAGGTGTCGCGTTATAAGAAATTAATGGACGAGGAGGAGGATAAGTGCTCCAGAACACAAAGCGCAGTGCAGTTTCCTCCGCTGAGTTCATTCATTAGGTATAACGGGACACCTCCAAGGTCATTATCCCACTCGTATCCCGGTTACCAAACAGCTAAACACGTTTGTATATTCACAGGCCTAGAAAGATCGCCTTTTTTCTCAGAAACAAACGTGTTCGTGGTACACTTTTGTCCTGAACATGGATACCTTGGTGGTGTACAGTCTAGCTGGCTCAGCTGTTATGGTTACCGTTTAGTGCTTCATTCGGTGACTGAGCAGAGAACGCGTATGTTCACAGCCATACCCGTCTGTTTGAGGACGTCTTGAAACGTTTTTAATGCTCCAGTACTGCGTTTTGAGTTGAGTTTCTCCATGCATATTTAAAGGTTTACGTCAAAATCCTCCATTTTTGTTGCGGTTGCCGGCTACGCAGGCTACGCAGGCTGCCAGTCAACGGATAATTTGCTGTGGTTGTTATGGTTACCATTCAAACGTTCCCACCGCATTGATATGGAACAGTGATTAAAAACTTTTCCAACTGATCGACTTTATGGGTGTCCCGTTAAACGATGTTATTATACACCTAGCCAGCAAACCAGAAAAGAGCATTTCTCGTCTCTGGGGTATAACTGAATATAAACGCAAGCAAGGCAAATTAAAAACACGTTCATTTATGAAGAGGTTGGCAAAAGCGCTGGAAGCCATTATTTGTGGGTTGACGTGGAAATCGCGGTAAAATGTTGCGATCGTCGCTTCTGATAAACGCAAACTTGTCATGTTTGATTTGAGACACTGCCCTATCGAAATGCACCACTAAATACATGGTATACTTCATGGAAGTGTGCGAACGCGAATTGGGACAGCGTGTAACGCAAATGTGGTCCTCAAGGGTGCTTTTAGAAGGAAGGCGAGAGCAGGGATCTGATCATCTAGCTTTCGCTAGAGAGTCTAGTATTTTTGTCTCAAAACATGACTAAGAACCGCCCACTCGCCCAGGACACTTAAGCCAAGTGCGAAAACATATTCTGTCCAAGTCTGGCCCGGGAAGGTTAATGACACTTCTTTGACATTTCTGTGAAAATAAGGACCGAGATCCTGTCTTCCGAATGGCACGGTCTTGATCTCGCAAAAATCCTGCATTTCCTTTCAGACCGTAGAGAAACGTAAGCTGTCAGTCTTATTGTGTTTGGCATCAGTGCTTGCTTTTGTTTTGCCCTCGGTGGGGATGGATTGATGGAAACGCCGACTCCAGACCTGTTTTTCAGCAAGACTTTTTGTTACAGATGCGGCGGGTGTAGAACTCCGAGGCGCAGAGCTGGAGGTTATCTCCGGGTGTCGGAGGCGAGGCAGCTGTCCCGATCTCTCGCGTCCCCTGGGCATTGTGGGATTACGGTGACTCGGATAGGCAGAGCAGTGCGGCTGAATGTGCCAGAGCTTCTCCTGTAATTGGCAGTGCTTCAGGGCCCGTCATGCTCTGGAAGGATAAAACAGCAGACACTGACAAGCTTGTTAGGGTTTAGGACGCAGAATATTTACAGCGCCGGGAAACAAAATAGCAGCTTCTTGACCTGCTTCATATATTTTTAGAACTCCTGCATGACATCAAAAAGCAGTTTCTTCTGCTTTCTGTTTCGGGGGAAAAGGAAGAGATGCCAAAGCCTCTGATTTCCTGTGGGACTCCTGAAACAGGCAGCTCGCCGAATTCGAGATCTCTGTCTGTATTTTAACAGCTGCAGCCTGAGCAAAAAAGAAAAAAAAAAGTCCTGCTCTAATAGAGCCTGAAATGCTGCTTGGCAAATTTTCATCTATAATAATATGCACATGATTTCACCATTACTACAGGATTCAGTCCACTTACAGCTACGCTCAGTTCTCCGAGCAATCAGCAGCCTGCACTCATGTCTCCCCTGTAGCTCGTCAGCAGCAGGCATCGCTCATTAAGAAGCGTCTCTCTGGTGATGCGCCGGTCCCACAGTCATCATGTGGAATGTCCGTTCAGCACCGCACAAACTTGCTGACAAAGTGGCCCTGCGCCGCCGCCTCCATCTTGTCTCCTGCAGAGTTTGACGAGACTTTATGTCTGAGAATGAGAATGAAGGGAGGAAGAATGTAACTTTAAAAAAAAACAACAACAAAAAAAACCCCTGATGTGCTTTCCAAGTAGCCTCGTGCTCAGGGAATTAAAACCAGCAGATAATAGTCACTCAGTTTAGACAGTGTGTCGCCACTTATTTTTGTTTCCTTTTCCCTGGATTTTCACTCGCGCTGAAAATGTTGTAATTAATGTCGAATTAGAGCAGTTATAATGAATTTCGGTGGTTGATCTTATTTTTATCAAAAGCAAAATTTGGAGAGTCTCATATTTGCCTCTTAACCGAGTAGAAATCTACTGAAATAAACGTGTCTGTGACTGAATAACTGCATGTCCATTTATGTCATACTTGTTATTTATTTATTTATTATTATTTTTTTCATATTAAAAATTGAGCATCAAATCCCGATCTGTGCTATCAATCAAGGGACCAATTTATGCATTTAAACTTTTTTATTATGATTTTTTTATAAATCCTGCTTTGTCCATTGTTAAAAGAGCTATATAAATAAAAAAAACAGGTGTTATTGAAGTCAGATTTATTCGGAAGCTGCGCCTCAAATAGTATTCTGTTGGACATTTAGTCCGAATGCAATTCCATTTAAATTCGGAATATTATAGGTATGTAAATTTCTGATGGGAATTTGGCGTGTCTCGTGTGATGTAAGGAATTGTTGCTCTCCTTTAGTTTATTTTAAAGAAGTACATTGCATGTTTTTTCCCCTTGCGTTATCTTTAGGTAACTACCCTCGTCCACCCAGCTACGGCGGCGCTCCAGGCCCCAGCTACAGCGGCCCCGGGCCTGGCATGAGCCTGGGCATGAACGCCAGCAGCCCCATGCACGGACAGGGCCCCGGACAGCCCTGCGGCTCGATGCCTGCTGCTAGGGGCCCCGCACAGCCTGGGGGAGGACGTCCATACCCAGCAGGCTCCAGCGGCGTGGCACCGACATCTCCCAGCATGCCTCAGTCTGCAGGGCCCGGCATGGGACCCCCTCCACCTACAGGTGTCCGGAAACCCCACGAGAGCGGCACTGCTCCCTCTCCACAGAACCCCCTCGCACCCGGCCCGGCCAGGTAAACACGCCGTCTGTTAACAGTAAATTAACGTTGAGTCTCAAGTGTTCAGCATAACAGCCATGATGCTCATCACACCCCGATGTAGCTCGGCATCCAAAAACACACATGGACCGCTGACTAGGAGTGTGCCGATATGAAATATTTCACCAAGCTCCTGTCCAGGAAACATTAGACCGCCTCTTGTACGTTTTCTCTGCCAGTCGACCAGTACAGACTCGCGTTACAACGTCATGTGATGTATAACCTCAGCTTAAACCTTTATTCTGCTGTTTGAATGAGTCGGACTTCATCTGAGAAGTGTACGCTCTTCTCCTGAATCGGTCCACGGAGTAGTGAGTATATTGTATTGTGTTGAAATATCACAATAGAACTGATTATCGGCACATGCCTACTGCTGACCTGTGTTCTTACAAATGGTGCATGTAGTAATGATGATCATTAAACCTGATGGTATTGTGCATTATATCACATGTACAACATTATTACGAGTCATACTTGACTGAGGACCTGACCACTGAGGCTGTTGTGCCCTTGCCCTCTGCTCCAGGCCTCCATATACCAGGTCCCCGGTGTACCCGGGGGTACAGCCGAACCCCTTTACCCCCCCTCATTTCCCTCAGCCTCATACCAGCCTCTACACCAGCGGCCCAGGCCAGCCTCAGCCAGAGCATTATGGGTAGGTGCAGCCAGAGCACCTTAAAGCCTGCTTCCTGTGCTTCAGTGAGCCCGCTGCTGCATCTAACACTAATTTTAACGCTTACGCACCAAAGTATTACACGCAAAAGACCTGGCTTGGTTAGCACATCTAACCTTCTGGTTTACTGGGAAAACCCTGTGCCTGATCTGTGCTCCCCTCTCGTGCTTTGTGTACATGCTGTTGAGCTGTGGTAGAGAGACTAGCAGCCATATTTGAGTATCAGCACTAACCACATGCAAAGTCCAGTTCCTATTTGATGAACAATAGATATTCTTTGTAATAACAGGAACCAAAACCGAAGACTAAATGGCAGACTTGTGTTGTCCTGTTTTGTTTTGAGTAATCTGATTTCTTTCCTGGAGTGAAACGGAGCTGAATAAGAGGCAGGGTTGTTTAAAGGGGCGTCTTCACTTGCCAAGCGCCACCATGAGCTACCCTGTTACTGTGGATACCAGGCAACCTACTGCAAACAAATCAGCTTAAACTCGGGAGTGTAACTCTTTTTTGTTTGTTTGTTTGTTTTTTGTTACTGCAGTCCATAAAATCAATACCTGTCAACTGCATTTCCCAAAAGCAAATTTTGAATTTCCACATGCTTAAAAACAACCTTTATGAGGCTGAAAGATGGAGCTTTTATAAAGCATTGTTCTGTAGGGACTAAAACACTTCGGGGCATGTCGTTATTTGAAAATAATCAACCACAGGGTTGCGTGATGCGTCCTGACATGAAGCGTTAGCTCTCCGACATTGATTATTTTCCAGTAGTAGCATGTCCTGAAGAGTTTTATTCCACTTCCGCCACAAGAATTTGCCACAGATTCGATTTTTTATTTAAATACTTGCCATACTGTTTGTCCATTTAAAGTTACATTCAATGTCACGTAACATGAAAGCACTGACGCTGCGGACTCCAAAGCAAACTCCTAAATAAGTTTACTATTAAACACAGAAAAATTGTAGCAAGAGGGCAAAGTCCTTTGTCTTTGTAGGATTTGTTGTTGGTGTGTAAAGTGAATTTTTAAAGAGCTGTGACATTTAAAGAAATCTGATTCTTGTAAGACTCGTGTAGACCAGAGTTTTCCTGAGGCGCATGTAAACGCTTTGGATAAACCATTGCCCATCTCAAACTCTCAGGTTTCATTAAACCGTCTGTGGTGTTTTGTTCCAGCTGATGCGCTTGTAGAATTTGGAAGGGTTTGAGGCCATTAACACACTTCACTCTGCCTGATTTCATGCTCCTTGGTATAACATTACAAACTTATTGCTTTTCAGCAGCTCACCAGTGCTTATTAACAGGATGGAGTGATACGGTTTGCCTCCTGTAGTAACGTCTGCTCTCTGTGTGTTGGGGTCTCCAGGTCGGGCGGGTATACAGGTGGGCCCCCGATGGGTGGGATGGGTCCCGGAGGCCCCTACAACCCGCCACAGAGCGCAAACTCGAGCAGGATGAATTTCCAGGGTCCTCCATACAGCACCATGCCTTCGGGTGAGAGCGACAGAACAGTTCTGTCAACATTAATTCGAGGTCATGTTCGAGAGATGATTGTGTCTTATTAGTGCACGCTACATATACTGTGGAAAAATAAAAATCTCTAAAGCAGAACCTGAGTTCTTCAAGTTAAATGTCATTAAACCCAAAAGAGAAACTTGTCAGAAAATGACGCTTAGACGGCGTTCCCCTTACACCACACCACATATTAACAATCAGCCGTTACATGTCTGTTTGTTTTAGGACACGGTTTAGTGTTATGCAAACTGCATGTCTAAATCGCCTCACACACTCATCATTAGGCTCCATAACACAAGTTTCATACAATAGCGGAACAATTCAGGGGAAAACAATTATTATATGGTGCAGAAATTCAGAATATCAGCAATCCTGAATCTTTTCATCGTCTTATAAAGCTGCTGCACAGCAGTGATGTGATGTGATGTGACGTGAGCGTGTGTGTGCGTGTCTGTCGTGCAGGACCCATGTCCATGGGGCCCGGAGACGGCATGCCTGCCACCGAGCCGAAACAGAGAGCAGAGAAGGAGGAAGGCAGCGTGGCTGGCAACGAACCACCCAAGTCGAAGGTAAAAGCAAGTCTCTGTCTGTCTAACTCTTCCTGTCTGTCCGTCTGGCTTTATCACTTTGTCATGATCAGAGACCTCTCTAACCGCTGAACGATGGGAATACTCTGCAGCGCTCCACTCTGTGACTGCCCTTCTCTTCCGGCTTGTGGCACGGCTTTAGCTTAGCTAAAGGAGTCATTGCTGTCCTGCTTCACAAGAGACCAAACCAGATCCACACCCGCACAAACACTAACTTCCTGAGTTTATAAACCTGCTACGGCCTGAGGTGTACCAGTGGCGCTTCAGTGATTTGCTCAGATGCCTGGAGCTGACCTGCATGCGTAACACTCATCATTCCGGCTTTCACAGCAGATCCCAGCTCCGTCGTGTATATTGTGCGTACTCTAACACACTTTATTTTTCTGAAGAAACACCAGACCTTCATTTGCATGAGGACAGGTGAAGTCCGAGCTCGCGCTTGAGACGCGCGGCGCTGAAATGAACAGGATTGATGAATAAATCAGTGGCTGTTTCTCAGAAACAAATAAGAACGGACTTGCCAGGAATGTTCTTGTCGAGTTCTCTTGTGCAAACACGAGTGTGAGATATGAGAGAAACACTACTGTAAGAATTAACTGTTTGGGCATGGCGTGATTGGTGATCCTAAAGCACATACGGCCAAAGATGGCCGATGACAAGTTTTGGCAGCGTCTGAAGTGTGACCACTACAACGCTCATCCATAAGGATGGCATGGATTATGGGATTACATGAACCTCGAAACATAAGGTTTGCATTTGTCAGTTAAAAGCCGGACAGGCTTACGATAATTAATATAACGTTACAGCGTATATGCCTTGCTGCTTGTACTGTGAGTTGAAACGAGTCCTTACTACTTCAAACTTGTTTTCAAGTAAGTCCTTCCATGTCGTCGCCTTTTACCCAGCCACGAACAGCGCCGAACATCCTGTTACGTCATCTCATACATTTAATAGTAATCATTTTAAACGTTTACTCTCGTCACACAAGTTTGAAACTGGATTTAGAGTAAACCAGTGATTCACCAGTCCCACTGAATACTGGTATCCTGGTTCAGCTGATAACCGGTACCACTCCTGTATCTGACGTTCTCGCAGTGACTCAGAGGCTGCCTGCAAGCTCCTGTTGCCAAGTTGTAAGAAACATCACCAGCATGATAGCAGTGTGTTGGAATCAAGGGGGTAATCAAGCGTTCAGAATGCGTACCCCCGCGGGAAAGCGAGACCGGCTCAGTCAGCTTTAGCCTTCTATTGACTTCCATTCATTTTTGGCATCCTATAACTTTACTTTTGAATCGCTCTGTATCTTTATATGACCGTTTTTATTTTCTAGAGAAACAGCGCTGTATGACCGGCTCCATAACCTCCTAACTCACTTTATGGCCGTGCAATAAACGTTTTCAGTGCTAGAAATTACGTCACCAACATGCAAGAGAAATCTGAAAAACCTACTCGGCCATCAGTAGCACGCCTTAAATAGCTCCGTGCATCAGAACACTTAGGAAAATTAAACACGAACGAAAGTCGTCGAAGTCAGAAAGTGTGCCGGAAGAATCACAGCTACCACAGACAGTCAGGCGGCTCCCCGTCGCCTTACGTTGCCTTACGTCATCAAAAATGTGCGGTAGGGAAATGGTCCGTGAGAGACTCAACAGGAAGTAGTTTCAATCTGGCTTCACGTCTCTCCATTCAAAATCTGATCTTTTTTATCGTCTGTGGCGGTACTGGAGTGTGTCCTGCATGTGGAGTAAGTCTGCTCCAATACCAACCCAGCGCTTCAGTCCAAGACTTGCGTTAAGTTTAGTGAATTCCTTCCACAAGCAAGTATTTCCTGCCAAATATAAAAGCACCCTTTAGAACTGAAAGCATAGTGACTAGAAAAAGTCATGGAGTTGAACTGAATTATGGGAAATTCGGTTTGTTCTCATAGGAAAGTCCGCAGACCGTGTGGCCTTGATATTGGTGCAGGATCAGGAACCGTCTGTGGTATTCTAACCTTTTTCAGTACTTGGTGCTTTGGTATTGGAATTGAACCTGGACAAATGCAAACCAAGTACACAAGAACAAATGAGAAGACGTATCCAGAACCGTGGTTTAGGTTGTCGTCGTATTGCATCATTGATACAAAGTTATATAAGCACCAAAGAAATGAGAGAACCAAGACAGGCTTTAAAGTTGGACATCACGTGGGACTGAGCGTTATGGGACAATGTGCCCAAGTCGAGGCGTTGCCACAGATACAGCTCGACCTCTGAGCCGCTGTAGGTTGGATGGAAGGGTAGTGAGGAATGTGGAAGAGGAACCTTTAAGGAATATGGAGAGAGTGGTAAGAATGTAGAAGGTCAGAGACGTCAGTGGGAGTGAGATTATTGAGGGCTTTATGAGTGAGAAGAAGGACGCTAAGTACGTCATATTGTGCATAGAGGGAATTTTGGGATTGCCATTGAGAAGACACATCTGGATTTTAGGAAGTTTGAAGCTGATCTGGAGGTGTAGCAAAGGAATTGCAGTAATCTAGAGAACTACATGGCATGGATGAGAGATTCAGAGACCTGATACCCTTTTTAGAGCTCATCTCTGTTTGAGTTCAGCTTTTGTTGCTCGTCTTGTGGAGTATTCGGTGTTAGTTTCTTGGTATTTGCTTCACATTGATCCTGAAGCTTGTAGGTTATCTAATCAAAGCAGGTGGGAAGACACTTCTTGTTCTTGTTACTTGATCGTAATTGTTTTACAGTCATGTCTCTGCTCTTGCTCTCGTACAATATTGTGCCTGCTGCTGTCAAGTCAGTGTAGTCAAACAGTTTAGTCACGTAAGACTGCCACTGTGGAAGCTCTGCCTTCTTGTGGAACGGCTTTTCTTATTTATTTTTTGTTTGTTTTTAACTGTACACGTTGAACATACTGATGGTGTTTGTTTGGTGAACGCAGAATCCAGTCCAGGCCTATAACTGAGCAGTTACGAGACTAGTGGTTTGCTAGACGCAACAGTGGTTCTTTGATAGTCATGTGATGCTTCTTGCCTCCAGGGCTACAGATACCCCTTTTCCATCAAGCCAGTTCAAGGGCTGGTGTGCAGCTGGTGCCTAATCTCGAACCAGTTCTTTACGTTTCGACAGCTAAAGAAATGGCTCTCGGCAAGGAAAACCAGTTCGAGAGTGGGACCAACACTTGTGGAACCAAGAGCCGCTTATGACAGGTGGTGGGGGTGGGGGTGGGATTACCATGACAAACAAGACCAACTAAAACTCTTTGACCGGCATTTTTAAAACACTCACAAAGCCAGGGTCAACATTTATAAAGAGGTGACTGGGAAAGTGGAAACATGAACAGTGATGTAATGAACATGAAAAAGCAAACCAGTTCTGAGGTGTTTTGCACACTGAACCAGCACTAGCACCTAGTTTGCATTGGTGGAAAGGGAGTAAGAATCTCTAATTTACAAATAAGTAATTTAAACTCCATTTAGTGGATTTTTTTTTTTAACGAACATGAAAAACAGACCAATTGATTTCAATTACAACATTTAAGCTCCCTGCTTAGACTTTCACCATCCTTGCTTGCTCGCTTTCTTGCACTCGGTATGCATGAAAACTAAACTAAGTAGGCAATCATAAAGGTTAAACAGCGATTGATTTTAATAATTAGAAACACAACAATTAAGTTTAGCCCATAAGCTTTAATTAGAGGTTGTTGATTTGAGCCGGAGACCGGGCTGAGTTTGGCTCTAATCAGGAGCGCGCTGGATGCTCTGCTGGATGTGTCCTGGGATTCTCTAATCATTTGACTGTAATGCATCTCTCATTGCCTTTTTTTTCTTAATGAGGTTTCTATGAATTAGAAGTATAGCTTTTGGGGAGACGATATGAAAATATGAAAACACTGGATTTCTTTCCGGGACGTACGCATTCTGGTACATTATTCAGGGTTCTTTAAAAATACTTACGGTGATATAATAATAAAATACAGCCGCGTGTGAATGCTTTCCTTGGTTAGAATTAGCAAGTCATGATGAGCAACATTTTGAAATCTGTTTCTTGTGAGCTGTAAAGTGAATGAATGTGGCTCACCTGGCTGTAACGTAGTCGATGCCTTTTGCCACCACATTTTAGTGAGCATTATTGGAAGCGTTCTAGTTCTACACCCACTGGTTTTTCCAGGTTCTGTGGGTTCTCAAACCAAATGCACACCCACCTAGCTAGTTGGGTTTTTTTTTTTTTTTTTTTTTTTAATTTAACTGAACTAATTTTCCTCCTCCCCCTGTTTCCTTTTTCTGTTGCGCCTTGGTAGAACGAGTTGGTGTGTCGCTAGCGAACAGTGTTGGCACTGGTGCAGGGTAACATCGGGAGTGTGTGTCAAAGAGAAATAGAAAATACTCGCCTCTGCATTCTTTTTCTAAAAGCCAAGCAGCCTGCTGCTTCTGCAGCAAAACACTTTTAGCGCAACTGTGTGTGTGTGTGTGTGTGTGTGTGTGTGTGTGTGTGTGTGAGAGAGCTTGTGGGTGAGAGAGAGAGAGGAGACAAGTATGAGGAATAAAGGAGAAACGAAAACTCCAGCTATCTCTCACCATGTGGTCCTGTGTGTGTGTGTGTGCGCGCGCGCGCGCGTGTGTGTGTGTGTGTGTGTGTGTGTGTGAGTGTGTGTGTGTGTGTGTGTGTGTGTGTGTGAGTGTGTGTGTGTTTT
>JAQQZX010000020.1:13459108-13473935 GCA_030068355.1 Notoglanidium maculatum | reverse complement strand
TGGGTGACCCGGGGATCGAACCCAGGACCTTCTTGCTGTGAGGCGACAGTGCTAACCACCACACCACCGTGCTGCCCATAGCATTAATTTGAGGTGTGTTAACAATTTCAGGCAACATACGATTTGGCCCAAGACTTTTTCCTTCTCTCTCTCTTTTTTTTTTTTTTTTTTTTAATAATTAAAGATCTAAGGTTATTGAGGGTCTAAACTCGATGCTTATTACTTTTACATTTACACTCATTTGGCAGACACCCTTATCCCAAGCAGCTTACAGACTTTCAGTTTATCTCATTTATACACCTGTATAAATGGGCTAAGGGCCTCGCTCAAGGGCCCATCAGTGGCAGCTTGGCACTGCTGGGATTTAAACTCATGATCATCTGATCAGTAGCCCAAAGTGTTAACCACTGAGCTACCACTGCAGAAGCAGGAGTGAATGTACAGTATTTTCACACTAATGTTAATCTCAGATCTCTTTTTTTCTTAAACTGGTGCACCAGAGCTCATTAGTTGCTTTTTTGTGTTATGTTTGTTTTTTAATATCGATACACTGTTAACCCCATCACCAGCCGTATCCGCTCGCCGTTGACCCCATAAATTGGTCCAAGCCTAATCCTTGGCCCTCTAGATGCCTTGCACTCTCACAAACCCATAGACTTTTCAGAAAATAGATATAATGTCTCTCGGGATAGGGTAACGTTTAAAGGGAAAAACCCAGTCGCCCACCTTGCTTGCCTACATGCTAACTTTCATTGAGATAAAAGAAAACCAACCAGCCTGATTCATCCTGTTCCACTTCTTCAAGGAGCTTCTTCACCTGTTGCTCACTTTCTGTTATTGCGGATGGTTTCACATGGACATCCTAAAGATTAGCACTTCCCAAACCAGTTTATGCCCAAGTCTCGCTCGTTCTTTAGTGGATAATCTCACCTGGATGCTGTCTAATTGTACCCAAGAATTGCTGCTGTAATCAAGAAGACTCTGTATTCACAATCTGCTCATAGTGAACATCCTTTAGTATTGTTTGCCTTTACAGTAGAGAAAGAGAACACGTCCTCTTCATACACGGAAGAGGGTTATACCTACTTGTTGTCGTGTGTGTTGTGATGACAAGGTCACCGTTGCTCCTCCTCCTGCTCTGGCTGCTGTTGGATTATTTGATTTCTAGAAGTAGTATCTGCATGAGTGATGCGTAGCATTTTAAAGTGTGTTATAGTGTGCATAATCTTCAGTTTGCCCTTTAGGCTGATAGATGGTCCTCCGAGTCTGGGACTCGTCGCCGGCATCCTTCCTCCATCTGCCCTCAAATCAGTTTGAACTGGCTGTGCGAGAGCTAAAAATATCTGACAGGTGATTTAGTCATGCTGAGAGAGGGAAGGAGAAAGGAGGGGTGGGGGGAAGAGGGAGAGCTGTCAAGCAAGCAGCTGAAGGATTTCCCTCCCTCCCTTCCCTCACGAGTACACACACACACAGAGAGAGATAGTGTGTGTGTGTGTGTGTTTCCAGCAAGAGCTGTCAAACAGCAGGAGGGGGATTCCCCAGGGAAGATTAATAGGGGAGGAGTGCGAGATATAAACAAAAATGACCTCCGTCTGACCCCCCTGCACAGACGACCAGTGAGCCAGCATTTTTTTTTCTTTCTTTTTTTTCCCCTCCTCCCCTCACTCTGACTGAATATGGCATCAAGGTCACTCCAGTTCATGCTCATGAATGTGTGTTTCAGGCCGTCCTCCCATAACCCATCTGCATTGTTTACTTTCAGAGCTGACACACTTTCACTACATCGCAATGCTGCACAGTTTTTTTTTTTTTTTTTTCCCCCCTCCGGCTCTGCCAATTAGTCCCTCCACTTATCCTCCACCACTTTTTTTTTTTTTTTTTTAATTATAATGTCTGCTTATACCAGATCCTGTGCCTGCCATATCCACATATTATTAGATTATAGAAATGAAATGCTAGCATCATACGATTCAAGAGTAATTAGCAAGGTCCTTCCTTTTTAATAGTCATCCTGCATTAACTACAACATGCAGGTGATCTTATGAAGCACTGATGTTGCAGTTTATAAGTGAAGTTCTTGTTCATTTATTCGGTCCTCTTCAGTAAGCGCTTCACCCTGGTCTGGAGTCTGGGATTAGTTTTTGAGTGAACGATGCATAGAATTTTAAAAGTGTTTTATAGTGTTCAGTCTGCCCTTTAGCCTGATCCTAGTCTGATCTAGCAGTGGTGGCTAAACGGTTAAGGCTTTGGGATACTGGATCAGAAGTTCAGGGTTTAAGGCGTTTAAGCCCCAGCACTGCCACACTGACATTGTTTGGCACCCTGTCTGCTCCAGGGGCATCTTATCATGGCTGATCCTGTGCTCTGACCCCAACTTCCTAACAAGCTGGGATATGTGAAGAAAAGAATTTCACTGGGCTGTAATGTATAAATGACAAATACAGGCTGCTTCTTCTGTTACCCCAGGAACAAAGGGCATAAGGTTGGAATACACCCTAGATGGGACGCCAGTCCCCCCACACACACACAGGAAGTCCACATGGACACAGGGAGAACATGCAAAAGTCCTCACAGAGCTCAGGATGACGATGTACTGTACGAAAGGACTCATTAGAAGGAACGTTCTTCACACAGTCGGTTTAGGGGTTTCAGTGCATTCCTCACATTTCTTCTTCTTTTTTCTTTTTTTGTTCTCTAGCGAACTCTGGCTCGCTCCAGGGTCCTCAGACTCCTCAGTCGACAGGCAGCAGCTCCATGACAGAGATGCCTGGGGATTTAAAGCCCCCGACTCCGGCCTCTACTCCACACAGCCACATGCCCCCTCAGCAAGGTGGCAGGTGGGTAACACATCACATTGTGCTGATTTCCACAATGCTGTAGGTTTCATTTTCTCACCATCACCAGATATAGTGAAAGCTGAGGATGAACAAAGGCATGATAACTGCTAACAAGGACGGGAATAAGATGGAAAGAAAGAAAGAAAGAAAACACCCTGCTCTGAAACAAGGTTTCTCTTTAATAGTACATTAGGAATGACACAGTTTGATTAGTATAAACATTGTTTTATCCTGATTCAAATCTGTTTCAATATCCTCTCTTTTCAGGCTAATTTGTAAAAAAAAATAAATAAAACAAATATATGGAGGATGTTGGGTTTGATCCTCTACATTGACAGAAATGTAACATGCTCTTTTGCATGGTACTTTATCATTGAAATTGGCATGTAGGAAAAGCCAAGAGGCACATACAGTTGCTTTGCTTAGAACTTAGCTAATAATAAAAATTCACAAATTGATCAATTCTCAATGTAGTTACTGAGCTAAGACATGGCTCATGAGGAAGCCAAAGGTTTGTGGACATCTGGCCATAACACTCATGTGTTTGTTGAATATGCAGATTTAGTCCCGTCTTTGCTGTAATAATAACCTCCACTCTTTTAGGAAGGCTTTCCACTAGATATGGAGCATGGCGTCTGCTCAGTGGGGTCGAGATCAGGGCTCTCACTTCAGCTTTGGTAAACCACGTCTCCATGGGCGTCGCTTTGTACACGGAGACATTGTAATGCTGGAACAAGTTTGGACTGCTTACTTCCAGTGCAGGGAAACTGTAATGCTACAGCAGACAAAGACCTACTGGAAAATTCTGTGCTTCCAACTTTGTGAAAACACCACATGCTTGTGTGATGGTCAGGCGTCCACATACTTTTGGCTCTATAGTGTATAAACTGCATGGAGAAATCACCACACAATCTGTGTCGAGTAGTTCAGTCAGTTTCTTGATCTTTGCTGATTCTTTTGGGGGTTTTTTTTTTTTTTTTTTTTTTTTGGTCCCGGCTATATTTCTCCTGCTCCTCTATTTGAATTCCCAACCCTTTTCCTACTCGGAAACAAAATAATCTGTCCTATGAAATGGTCTTTAGTGACATCCTCAGTCATCACATCGATATCTTGCCCTGCTGGGGATATTGTGAAATTATCATCCATCTGCACAGTTTGAACAGTTTTCTTCTCTGCAGGATCCAAAATGTCCAATTTTCACAGTTTACTCTAGAAACCATGGTACGACTTGCACACCAATGGTACCATTATCCACAAAACTTGAAACTCTGTCAGATAACACATTGCTTACAGAGAAAGGAACTCTGGATTATCATATTTGTTCTGTACAGACGGCGTGGATTATTTTATTTTTACTTGTGTGTTTGACCTTTATCTGCAGAAACAGTGGTGTCAGTGTGCAGGATCCGTTTTCTGACACCAACGATCCAGCTTTCCAAAAGCGAGCCAACATCCCACCTGGTATGATATACCAGCAGGGAGGAGGGGGCATAGATGCACGCATGCAGTATGATGCCAACAAGGAGCCCTACGGAGGTCAAAGGAAAGGTGAGTCAGTGTAACTGTAATAAAGGTGAAATTTGATTCCAGTCGTGAGGCATCCTCATTATTATTATTGAGCTTTGTTGTCATCGCCGGTTTCTTGCGTTGGTGTATATTTTAGTAGCATGTCACCTCCAGCTGAAGTTGTGATCGAGATGATTTTTTGGACTGCGCTGCCCCCTAGTGTTTGCTGTGTGGCATGTCTAACAGTGTTATTCATCAAGCACCATTTTCCGACGAACTCTTGCTGGGTCTGTTTTCAGTCTAGTGAATGTTCTTGAGAAACAGCCCATGTTTCCACTGGCTTAAGAGCCAAACTGTTGCGTAATCTATAAACTTTGCCATCCAAGATTAAATCCTTTAGCATCTGTAATGTTTGATCACCACAGACAATAATTAATCCATATGAAAACAGATACAGGAATTAAATGTTTTTAGCATTAGCAATAACAGTACTCTGTAGCTATTTTGTTAGAGGCAGATCACCGTTTTAAATTTGTGACCTTTTTAAGCAGGTGTTTTTTTTTTCCCTGATAAATTACTTGGTGGATATTTGAGTTTGCTAACATATAGCGTAAACGTTACTACTTTGAAGCGTTTTATGAGTTTATCCATAACCCACCCAATACTTTAGGCAATTCTTTTGGTTCTGAACACGGCTGAATTATATCATGATAGACAATGATTACTCAACATATACATGTACAGCTCAGTAATCGTAACAGTAACCCTACAATTAGCATTAGCAGTGATGTTCTGTTTTAATTCATTTCAGTATATTCAACAGTATATTATGAACTTGTCTGAGACTTTGATGCTGACTCTAAACATTTGGTTCGATTCTGATTTTGTGGTGCGGTCTCCAAAGCTAGCACTGGCACGTTGTCTTTGGAAAAGGACTATTATAAGAATATTTCAGGATTAAACACTAAACAATGTGTGTGTATATGTATATATTTGTAGGTGGCAACGACTCTTTCATGCCAGGGCCAATACCCAGCAGTGGCATGCAGGACATGTACCCACGAGGACCTCAGGGTATGGGCATGAGACCCCAATACCCTTACAGCCAAGGCTTTGACCGAAGGTCAGTAATATTTCACAGTAAGCTACTGGACAACTTGTCTCACTTCTGAGTCCAGCTTCATGTATTTTTGCCTTGTGTTTTCATCAGGCCTGACCATGCCATTGGCCCAGATGGTGGAATGGTGCCTCCTGGAAATCAGAACAACATGATGCCTTCCAACAGCGATCCAAACATGTACCCAGGAAATAGATACCCATCACACCAGAGGTAAAGATTTCTAGGGTTTATGTGGGTGAATAAGTACAATTGTATGTTGAAACTGAATGGCTGAGTGATGCGTGCCTAAATAAAGTGATGCTTTATTTAGGCATGGCCATGATGGTTACGGACAGCAGTATCCTCAAGGCATGCCATACGGCGCACATGGAATGTACCCACAGCCACAGGTTAGTCTGCTGTTGCAGCATTCACAGTGAGACAGTTTCATGTTAACATGTCTAGCTATGTTATGAGATATTGTGTTTTCTGAACTACAAGTTTCATTCAGCTTCAAATAAAATTAGCTCATCGCATTAGTGTAATCTAAAAAAAAAATAACGTACCTAATTGCTGGCTGCTGTGGTAACGCCAATTCAACATGTGGTTTTTGTATGGAACAGACCTGAGGAAGAGTGTCAGGTTTGATTTGTCTCTAGAACATATGAGATAATTGACAAAATAAAGAAAACAAATAAAATAAATAAGCAGAAAGCTAGTGTACAACTAAGCAGGTAAAATAAAAATTTTATTCCATTGTGCTGACTGAAATCATGATGCCCAAACAACGCAGTTTCATCTAGTATTGCTGTTCTATGAAACATGCCCTCAAAACTATTCTTTACCTTTTTAGGGCTATAAGAGACCTGGGGAAGGGATGTACGGCCCCCCAGCAAAGCGACATGAGGGTGATTCCTATGGCATGCAGTTCAGTGGCCAACAACCAGATATGTATAGCCAGTACGGTGGCTACCCGGAGCGCAGACCTATGCAGGGGCAGTTCCCGTACCCATACAACCGTGAACGCATGCAGCATGGAGGACAGGGACCTCCTCAGCATGGCATGATGAGTGGAGGACCGTCCTCCACTCCCAGTGGGGGCCCTCAAGGTAACATGTGGCACCCCAGGACTGATATGAGCTACCCTTACCCTAGCAGACAGGGCCACGGGCCTCCATACTCCTCCATGAGCCGTGCAGATGACCCAGAGGGCAGGGCAAATCAGGACAGTCAGTGGCCAAGTCACCCAGGTCAACATCAGTCGCCTTATCCTCCGCAGTCTTCTGCAAGCTCAATGCCACCAATGACAAACCGTCAGCCTCCGTCCTCTTACCAGTCCCCTCCAGCCATGCCCAACCACATCGCCCGTGCTCCGAGTCCAGCACCATTCCCCAGACCCATGGGAGGTTCCATGTCCCCCAATAAAGCTCATTTGATGCAGTCAATGAAGTTGCCCAAACCAGGGCTTCCTGGGTCTATACCAGGCTCTCAGAGTGGTGGTGTCCCCAGTCAAGGCCTCCCACCCATACAACGAGAGATCAGCTTTCCACTGGACTCTGTTGAGGCTACCCAGCCTCACCTAAAGCCTCGCCGAAGGTTAACCTCCAAAGACATTGGTAAGAGTCGTGCAGGGTCTTAAATCCTTAAATAGCTGTCTGTTTCTTTCAGCAGTATCATCACTTCCCTTCTACATTACTAAGGGTTAAATTCAAATTCAAATATATAAGCTGCCATATGCAGTATTTTGGGGTGTAGAAGTCAGCTCAGAACTGTCGTTGCCTTGTAGGGACACCAGAAGCCTGGCGTGTGATGATGTCTCTGAAGTCTGGTTTGCTAGCGGAGAGCACTTGGGCTTTGGACACAATAAACATTCTAATATATGATGATAACACAGTGTCTTCTTTCACCTTGTCACAGGTAAGATGGCAAAGAAGCATGGCTTGGTGCACTTGCGTAATTACTTCATAATGTTGTTAATTGGTTAACATGTGACATACATTTGTCCACCTGTGTGTCTAGTTGCCAGGTTTCTTGGAACTTATAATTGAATATTTCAGAAGATGCTTGATTGAGATCTTTGGAATCCTGGAGGAATATGAATTGGGTACTGAGGGCCAGAAGACACTCCTTGGCCCCCTTCCAGAGCCAGCAGAAAAAGAGAAAGTAGAGTATCAGGAGCAGGATGCTCACTCAAATACTGAGCAGACAGACAAGAAGCCTGAAGCAGAGTCTCAAAGATGTGTCCCCAGCAGCACTTCTGGAACAGACCCACTGGAAAAGAAGCCAGCAGAGACAAGTGAGCAGGATAAGGATAGAGAGAACGAAGTGGGTAAAGAAGATCCTCCTTCCACAGAACCCAGGCCCAAGCAAGCTAGCAAGTATGACAGATTGCCAGTAAAGGTGGAGGAAAGGGAGGCAATTGCAGACCTGGTAGAAGACAGATCAGAACAGCTGGGCTTGGCTGGAGAGTTCACCAGTGGCCTACTGCACTGGAAGGCTGGTGGAGGAGACTCCACTGTCCACATCCAGACCCACTTTGATAGAAAATATGAGGAGACAGGAGCTAAACCAGTAATGACTATGGACCTAGAGGAAGTTAAAGAACAAGACACTGCAGAGCCCAGTCAAGAGAAATCCTCTCCTAAGCAAGACCAAGCAGTCACAGATAAGAGTCTAACAGCCACTGCAGATGATACTGGATCTCTACCCGAGAGTGGGGCCCAAGAGTCCACCTCACAGTGCCAAGAGAACCACCGCCCTATCTCCCTGTTGGAAGATGAACCACGCTGCTGGGATGAGGCACCACTTTCCACAGCCGAGGACTGGCAGGATGAGTTGGCTAAACGCTGCATATGCATCTCCAACATAGTCCGTGGGCTTTCCTTTGTGCCAGGTAATGATGCTGACATGGCACGGCATCCAGGTCTGGTACTTATACTGGGCAAGCTGGTGCTCTTGCACCATGAGCACCCAAAGAGGAAGAGGACACCCCCAACATACCAGCGTGAAGAGGAGCGAAGTCTGGCTTGTAGCAAGGATGAGTGGTGGTGGGACTGCCTTGGTGCCTTGCATGAAAACACCTTGGTGACTTTGGCCAACATTTCAGGGCAGCTTGATCTGTCAATCTACCCCGAGAGCATCTGCTTACCCATTCTGGACGGGCTATTGCACTGGATGGTTTGTCCGTCAGCCGAGGCCCAGGACCCTTTCTGCACGGCCAGCGGCTTCTCTTCTCTGACGCCACAGAGGCTGGTGCTGGAGTGCTTGTGCAAACTGAGCATCCAGGACTGCAATGTGGACCTGCTGTTAGCAACACCACCATTCAGCCGCCAGGAACGCCTCTTTGCAACGTTAGTGCGTCACGTGGGTGAACGTAAAAGCCAGGTGTGCCGGGAGATGGCCGTGGCCGTCCTCGCCAACCTGGCACAGGGCGATCCCACGGCAGCCCGAGCCATTGCACTTCAAAAAGGCAGCATTGGGACCCTCATAGGCTTTTTAGAGGACAGTCTTGCCATGGCACAGTATCAGCAGAGCCCTCATAGCCTGCTACATGCGGGACATTCAACCCACCCAGAGCCGCCTAGCATCAACATGATGTGCCGGGCTGCTAAAGCTTTAATGGCGATCGCTCAGGTCGAGGAGAACCGGCCCGAGTTTGTGTTGTACGAGAGCCGCCTGCTGGACATCACACTGTCCTCCGTGCTGAACTCTAGCGTGGCAGCCATTTTGTGCGAGGTGCTGTTTAAGCTGGGACGCTCGTGACACAAGAGGTAGCCTGGCAGTTCTGAAGATCAGTGGGACAAGCCACACAGATCGAGATTGTTGGTGTTATATTTTTATTTAAATAAAAAAAAAATAATTAAAAAAAAAGTTTTTACTTACAGTTATATAGAGAGTATATATATATAGCTCCTCTACCCCCCCCGTTTTTTGCTATTTTCATTTTGGATTTTTAAATGATTTTAATACAAATATTTAATATTTCATGGTGGTGTTTTCTTTTTTTATGCTTTGTTTTGTTTCCTTTTCAGTTCCGTTTTAACCAAAGTTGTCATCTGATAGATACGGTTTTAGTTTTCAAAATGTTTCGTGCTTAAGGTTTTTTTTTTGTTTGTTTTTGTGGCTGTTTCTGGTGGGACTTTGTTTATTTGGGGATGCACATTTATTTAAATTGTGAGATGTGTTGTAGATAGAACTTCTCTTGCAATGTGTTAAAGAAAAAAAAAAAAAAAAAAAACACTGATTTACTCAAGATATACATGTATCCAGCTCTAAAAAGCATTGTGCAATAGGGTATAGATGGCTTGTTGGAGGGGAGATTACCAAATGTGAATGACTCTTTACCACAGGCAATATTCAAATCTGATAACCAGTATTGCACTGCATAACCACACCAGTATGTGAGAGTAAAGTGAGAGCTGGTTTTACTCGCTTCCACCAGTATGACCATTAGACCGCAGGATCAACAGTCTGAAAACGGAACTCTAAAGCGCATCAGTTACCACTTCTCTTCATTCAACTTCTGGGCTGATTTGTGTATATATATGAGCTGTATATTAAAACAGGCCCTTTTCACTTTTTATTTCTCCGAGAGATGTGGTATTATACAGAGTGATGGTAGTCGATGCTAATTATTAACAACAGTTTGAAAATCGCCATCTTCGGTCGAGGGTAGCCTGCTGTTGTGTAGGACGTTCCAGCGTGGACTGCACTACACACAATTCTGTACAATGGATAAGAGCAGGTGCCTCGAATGGCCTTGGATGTCTGGCTTAAAAAAAAAAACGCAGGCTCATGAGAAAGTCAGTCGGTGTAACTGTAATCCAGCAAAATCTGAAGTTATCCCAAAAGTGACTTGAGCAACAATTCCAATGAAAGTGTACAACTCTGTGAACTTTTTTTTTTTCCATGCCATATGATTTGATGAACATTGTTTATTAGTATAAAGTCTTTATACTACATGTTCCACATGTTAAAGTAAATGTACATGAAATCTGTTTGAGCACTGTGAAGGTTGTTTTTGGGTGCTTTGTCTTTTCATTCTGGAGCAAATTCCATAACATCTCATCTCCGAGATCAGGTTTACTATGGCACAGTGGTAGCTTAATGTCAGTTTAGCAGACTATATATTTAAAAAAAAAAAAAAATTCTGGGTGCTTATGAGTGCATTAGTTGACTCATGCATCTGACTCAGTTCTTGAATGCTTTGAAAAATTACATAATGAGCTGAATCAGATGTACTGGAAAGAGAAAACAACTGAGCATTGTGTGTCCAGAACTTTGCCAAACAAATTAATCATGGATAAATCACAGCACAATATTCTCATTCATTTATGTTGGCAGGAAGTTCAGGCACTCCGCTGTAGCTACGCTTCACCACCTGGCTGCTCCGACATCAGTGTTTCAGACCTCTGTATTTACATGACTTTGTTAATTACATTTGTGGAAGCAGTCGGAGGCTGTATTTCTGGAGCATCTGAACAGTGCTTTCTTTTTTATTTCTGGCCAAATGGGCTTTTCCACAAACAGCCTGATTTAAATATTTTGGGGGAGGAGTTGTGTGAAAGACCAGTCAGTCGCAACGCTGATGTCTCCTGTCCATCCAATGTAGCCTTTATCAAATTCTCAAGTCCCTGCTTGAATTTATGAAATTTTAATTTAACAAATGAAAGCAAAGCTGTGATCATTATACAATTGGAAACATTCATACATGTACAGTTGACCAGTCCTAATCTCTTGCCGTTCTCCTTTAATGGGGTGTCTTGGACACTTTAGAAGACTAGGTCAGACCCGAGATCAGTCCAGCTGGGATTTCTGTTTCCCCCCCCCAAGTTTAAATTTTCTTTAACATGTTTTTAACATAACAGTCAGGTTTGGTTTTTATACAAACATTTTCAATATTTTACACCAGAGAATAGAACCAGTTAATATAATTAATTGTTTACAAAAGTCTGGTTAAGCAACCGACAGGACGGCTTGGTGATCGTTACCAAATAATTAGTGGCGTTCAATGCTATAAAGACGACATACATTTGATGTCATTGTACTTGTTTTTTTGTTTTTTTTTAACTAGCCACACAGACTACATACTCAGTGTGTCCACCCCTGATCATCACACCATACGAGGTTCTTCCCCAAACTACCACCACACAGTTGTATAGAAGGTCACTGCATGCTGTAGCGTTACAGTTTCCCTTCGCTGGGACTAAGAGACCCAAACCAGTTCCAGCATAACATCGCACCTGTGCACAAAGCCAGCTCCATGAACACATGGCTTGTTAAGTTTGGAATGGAAGAACAAGTGTCCGTTGCAGAGCCCTGGCCTCAACCCCACTGAACACCTTTAAGATTAACCGCACCACTGACGGCGCGTGAAACCTCCTCACCTGACTTCACTAATGCTCATGTAGCTCAACGAGCACTTGATCCCTACAGCCGTGCTCCAACATCTAGTGGAAAGCCTTCCCAGAAGAGTGGCGCCTATTATACCAGCAGAGAGGGAGAACATCTGGAATGGGATGTTCACAAACGCGCGCGTGTTACGGTCAGGTGTCCACATACTTTTGGCCAGACATACTCCTGCATCCAGACCAGCCGACTATCCCCGTTTTACACTTCGTTCCATGGAGATGAATCCAGCAGCATTACATTTCCGTACACATTTTAACCATACAGGAATCATTTTCTTGATTTTTCGTTTAATATCTAAACTGCTCCAAATCCCCTAATCCTAATGCTTATGTTTGACACAAAGCTCTTCTAACAAATGGTACTAATTACAAAGGCAGTTTAGCAGCACAATCTGGAAAACATTTTCAGACACCCAGAAATCCTGGTTCTTGAAAAAGCTGGTTACTGTTAGTTTTCTCTCTCACACACACACACACACACACACACACACACATACACATACATACACACACATCCTTTTTCCCCAGACTGATTTTCCAACATCATAGATATTGAATAGAATACAGTCCCTAAAAAGTCTCAGGATAAGACGTGGAAGGAAACTTGATGCTCATCTGACCTGGCGCTCCCTTCACCGGTTGTCTATCCAGTGAGCAGGCACGTGAAGCTCTTCACCGGCACATCAGCGATCATTTGGACTTAAATAGCGAGTCCCAGTCAGGAGGTGCCGAGTTTGTCTGAACGTCTTCGTTTTTTGGGATGGCGGGAAAAACGGATTGCATTTTCTGTCGAAATTCCACCAACTGCAAAAGAAGCATCAAGCTGTGATGAACTGTTCAGTGTTTATCAGGAAAACAGAAAGTCCCACATCACACACACTTACACTGTGGACGCCCAGCGCTTTCCACACTGTGAAGGTGAGGAGGCCGACTCCGCAGCAGGCATACAGAGAACCCCATCCGAGTGCACGCAGGGCTAACGACGCTCCGCTCTCAGGCACCGCCGCCGTGCCCACCACACCCTGAACACACAGGAGCACACGGCTGCAGGTCACGGCGTTTAACCTGCTCTGCGTCATGATGCTGGATCCAAAAGGTGCATTTAAAACGAATAGAGGTGCTTCTTCATTTTTTTTTTTTTTTAAACCGATTAATAAAGCTGCAAAAGAAACTTTAAAGGTGCTAGTGCAATTCTTATTACGCCCCCTGCGGAAAACAAACACGCCACGCAACAAAATAGCTTAACTGAATAAGAGTTTAACAAGGGTGAACAAGAAAACAGCTTGAAATAAGAATTGTAACCTACATATAAAAACCACACAGTCGACTACACTGGATGAAGTGCAAACTGACATGTCTGTAAACTTTCACACCTTATTAAACCACTCGGGGCTCCTTTTCTTAGCCAAAGCGAGGGTCGAGCCGAATCCAGCGATCATTCCTGCAGCGGCCGCGGTCGTCAGAAACGCACCACCTGGAAAAGAACGCAGACGATGAGCGCAACACTGCAGCATGGGATGATGTTCCTGAACGCCGAGCGTCTGAAATCCTACACAGCAGTGATGCAATTTACACATCGATGCAAGCTTCTACTAACAAAAACGGCTGTATGACGAGAGCACTTCCCATCAAGCCGCAGTTCTCAAGCTTGAGTGGTTCAAAAATCCTGAAAAAGATCTTTTGGTTTGGACATTTGCTTAGGAGCTTAATTAGGAGATTTTATACGAGTCACCCTCTGCGCCATGCCTAAAGAAAATATTTCAGCTGAACATGTTTTCATAAGAGCGGCACACTGGTTAGTGCCGTCGTCTCACAGCAACAAGGTTCGAACGTGTCGGCCGACTGGAAACATTCTGCATGTTGCCTGTCTGAGTTTCCTCTGGGTGTTCCGGTTTCCTCCAACAGTCCAATGACATGCAGATGAGGTCAACTGGCTACTCTAAATTGCCCATAGGTGTGAATGCGAGTGCCAAACAGAAATACCAGGGGTCCATGAAGCATAGTTGTTATTGTTATTATTATTATTATTATTAAGTGGTTTGTGTGTGTGGTGGAAATCAGACGCCACCATCATTAAAGCTGTTATATTTATTATTAAGTTCCTGTAGTTGCTGTTTGACTGTTTACTTGAATTAAATGCATTTCACCCAAGCCTTACTAGTCTATAAATAACGTGTTCAGGAATAGAAAGCTCAATTAATCTAAATGAAATAGATAGAATTATTATTCTACACATTTAACTAACGAGCCTAATATTTTGAATAATTAAATGATGTTTGTAAAATAATAATAATAATAATAGTCTGTGCTCAAAGGGAATGCGGAAGTTATTAGACATGCTGCAGGGAATGTGAGATTTAACTAGTTATTAGTGAACTAAACTACCAGCTTGAGTTAGCTAGCTAGCATGATGGCATGAACATTACAGAATATAATTTAAAGCCTAAGCCTGAGCTGCTCATTATTCCTGTAGAACGGCGGATATTTCAGCTACTCTTCTGCGTTTAAACAGTTTAAGAATTACCTTTTAACATTTGTAATTTAGCCTCGTCCACGCTGTCATTCCCGGCAGGAGGTGTGTTGACATTCAGCTCCTCGGCTGCCATCTTGACTGTGTCACTCTAATAGGAGTCCGGGTGGAAACTCGGCGGAACCTGTGTTTAAAGGCAAATTCCTTCCATTCGTACCACTTAGACTATAACACGAGACAGAGATTAGGGAAATAAATGTAAGAAAAAGTAGTTGGTCCACCACTTAATTTTGTTCCTAAATTTAAAAAAATATATATGTATTTTATATAGATTCCTATTCTATTATTTAACATTCACTTAATGTTATATTTTCTTTCTTTCTTTGACTTGAACTAAAGTATGTTGAAATATAGGATAATGAAAAGTGGCATAATAATAATAATAATAATAATAATAATAATAATAATAATAATAATAATAATAATAATAATAATAATAATAATA
>JAQQZX010000020.1:13434599-13450847 GCA_030068355.1 Notoglanidium maculatum | reverse complement strand
TTTCAGATTCTTCAAAGTAGCCACCATTTACCGTGATGGTACAATCGGCATTATCTTAACCAGCTTCATGAAGTCATGAAGTTAAAATATAATAATGTACTAAGTGGAGGGTGGGGAAAGTTGTAACAGGGATCTGTTGTAACGCTATCAATTGCTCCAATGCTGAGCACCTGCTCAGTAGCGTCCTCTTCCTGCCTGCAAAAGAACAACAACTTAAGAACTGATCATCAAAATGCAGATTTTTGAGGAATGAACGTCATTTTCCTCACTTGGAGAACATTTTGGATTCTGTGTTCATGTTGTATGCAAATGAAGCCAAAACAGGCTAGTTTAACGTGAGAGGCGTACGATTTGATTTCACAACCTTCTGGACACCTTGCTTGTGAAATAAGGAAAGGAAGTACTCATGCGCACTCACACGAGGAGGATAAAAGTTGTGATATTCGATGATAAATGATGTGTGGGACTTAGTTTCTAGCATCCCCATCCTCCACACAGCCCACTTCCCACAACTTTCATAACACGGCACTCCCGTCTTCCTGTTTCCTTGGTAACAGTTTCCTTTCCTGCTTCGAAACAGCCGATGTCTCCTAGGAAACAGGAGGGCACCAGGCCCACGGTTCGATGTGGTACCCTCCAGCTGCGCTGTGCTATTTTAAATGGTAATAAAAGTCCAATAAATTGGCTCTTCATGCTATTAGAAGCAGCACTTAGTGCTGAGATGCAGAACACTGCAGACTTTGTAACGAGAAAGCGATTAAATCGGTTGCGGATATTGCTGATTTTTTTTTCTCATTTTGTTATTTCTTATGCAGAATTTTTAAACTCAGATACGTGTTAGTCACATTAACAAAACAGAAACTGTTTCCGCCCCTTTATAGTGTTTAACATTATCTCTCTATCATAAGTCATTTCCTCTTGGTTGAAGTCTCATCATCATTGTGATCTCAAGGAAGTGTTTTAGATCAGCTATCATAGAAAAAGTAGCGAAAAGATAATGGGTGAAGTTGTTCATAAATGGAAACAGGACATATAAGATATAATACTCAAAGTGGGCTTTTAGATCACGATCAGATCAATCCACATGACAGCTGATAGTAAGATAAGTAAACAATGTTTCTAAGCTCGTTTTAATCACAGACTCTCGAAGATTCCTTGATCTGTGGTATTGCACTGCAATGTACACCATATGGCCAAAAGTATGTGGACACCTGACCATCACACTCATGTGTGGTTCTTCACCAAGCTGTTGCTACAAAGTTGGAAGCATACAGTTGTATAGGATGTCTTTATATGCTGTAGCAGTACAATTTCCCTTCACTGGAACTAAGAGGCCCAAACATGACAATGCCCCTGTGCACAAAGCGAGCTCCATGACATGGTTTGCTAAAGTTGGAGTGGAAAAACTTGAGTGTCCTGCACAGAGCCCTGACCTCAACCCCACTGAACACGTTTGGGATGAACTGGAACATAAAATGCACGTCAGGTCTTCTCACCCAACATCAGTGCTTGACGTCACTAATGCTCTTGTGGCTGAATGATCACAAATCCCCACAGCCACGCTCCAACTAGTGGAAAGCTTTCCCAGAAGAGTAGAGAATATTATTACAGCAACAATGGGACCGACTCCATATTGGATTGACTGAGTTTGTTGCCCTCTGAGTTCCCAACCACCCTGAAGCCAAACTTTCTCAGTGATGTCTACAGATATTTCTTCTCCTTAAAGATCACGTCTGGCTCTAAGAATGACATCTACTTGCTGAATGGTTTGCTCAATGAATGATTTATTCTATTGTACTAACAATCTGATATTTCTGCATCTGTACTCCCAGCCTCTAAAATAAACATGTTCCAGTGATTCTACTTGGGAAAACATGGTAGCCTAAAGCAAAGTGATGTTTGTTTGACAAGCTGTTGAATCTGACAAGCATCATAAGAGGATTAGCATTAATTACATCAGAGGGATGAACAGCATTTGAATACATTTTAATCTGCAATTCTCAAGAAACATTACTACTACTGTACAACTTCCATACAACTACCATATTCACGGTGCCCTCTGATGGACTGGGGTCTCACAAACACACACATATATATTCCGGCCTGCCAGGAAAGTCCAGCATTCCCAGGATAGGCTCTGTATCCATTACGACTCTTCCCAGGATAAAGCGGCTACTGAAGCGGAATGAATAATGAATAACGCATTAAAAGCTGTGATCATGACTTGTACCACTGTACTGGCTGTAATGTCATGTGTATTTATGTCAGCAAAGTTCAGCTGGAAGTTTCAACTCACTTCTGATTCAAAGGGCATTTTTTACTGAGTACTAAGTACAGCGAATGCAAAATAGGACTGTTTAACCTTATTATGGTTCCACATGCATATGATCATCAACCCTTTTTAGGGATGCACAGAATAGCACTCAAGGATAAATCTCAGTCCTAGAAAATGTCCTTGCATCATGTTTCGTGTTATTTCCCATGTGCTCAAGTGTTGTGAGAAGAAAACAGAGGAGAAGGAAATAGCCAGAAGGAAGGACTGCGTGACTGTTCAGACTCAGTGTTTGTGCTCTGTGGAGAACAGGATATGTAATCTATTCACTTATAAAGCTTTCAGGAGTGCATGCTGCCAGCTGTGGCACAGACGTCCTTACACGCTCACCACAGGATACAGCTTCTTAAAAAAATCTCATTTGATAAAGTCAGTACACTTGGTTTGGAATGCATTTATTCTATAAACTATTGAAAGGAAGATTTTGTCATTTGTTATGTAAGGAACAAAAGAAGATCCCGTTATAGGAAAGTAACTGATGGAAGTTGGCCATTTACCAAAAACAGCACATCACAAAGGGTTTTTATTTTTTTAATACCACAGCAATTTATCAACAATTATGATCTGTAAGTTATTAAGGAATACGTTTAACCATTTATACCCACATTTAACGTT
The DNA here is from genome assembly GCA_030068355.1 of Notoglanidium maculatum. Classification (NCBI taxonomy): domain Eukaryota; kingdom Metazoa; phylum Chordata; class Actinopteri; order Siluriformes; family Auchenoglanididae; genus Notoglanidium; species Notoglanidium maculatum. The sequence goes on along the minus strand of JAQQZX010000020.1, from coordinate 13,447,900 downwards.
AATACAAAAGACAGCTAAGTTCCTCTTACCACTTGCATTACAGCAGCTGTATACAGTTGTTCCATCACCAGATTATTTCTCTTATAAGTTAATAAGACAAAAATGCAAATTGTCACATTACAGAGAAACCAGAAAGCACTCCTGTCCTAAAGATCCACTCATAATGGAAAACTTATTGACCGATACAAAGTGCTGACACTGGAGACTCCTTCCAAAAATGTCTAATTACAGAAAACGTCACCATATCAATGGTTATATCCCTTCATATCTTCATTCTTTATATCAATGGTTTAAATCTGTTTATTATTAGTCTTATATTATGTGGCTCATCTGCTATGAATAAGTCCCTTTGGAAACAAGTACAAGCCCCTACTGATATTACAGGAAAAATGAATCAACTCATCCTGACCAGATTAAACAATTCATCAGCACCGTGATATTAATTATTAATTAACTATCATTAAAGCAGTAATGCAGCAAGGTGGCAATTTACTGGGAGCATCACATTTAGAGCAGAACACGCATCTAAATTTTGTTATTCTGTTCACCGAAAAAAAAAAATATGGACAAAACCATGACTCAAACTTCTGAAGACATTCCGTTTGAATAGTTAATGTCTGAATTTTAAGTGGCTGACTCACGGATGCTGGAAATCTTGTCAAAAATGATGAAGTTATATGCTAAAGCTGGTTTGAGTAGGAGGCAGAGACAGAGAAGTGCTTAATCAGAAAAGCTGCTAAACTCTCTAATAAAACACAGACATGACTAGACGCACCAGTAAGCAGTAAACATGAGGATGAGATTCGGCGTTCACGATGTGGTCATCATGGACACGTTCATTAATACACCATCACTACCACTACATACTAAGTAGAAGTAGAAGTAGAAGGCACAGATTTTTCAGATGGATTCTTAGGTTTCTTATACAAGAAACAAAAGCGTGACTCCATCCGAGTGAACGCATGCTCATGGGTGTACTGTAAGGATTCTATCCGAAGTCACCCAGAAGTCTGCTTGTCCCTCATGTCGTCTCGGTTAATAAATCAGCATGCATGGTTTATTAATTAAACCATGATAACAGAGTAAGTTCAAATAAAAGTAAGTAATATAGAACTATTCTATGCACATGCTTAAACATGACATTAGACCCAGTTTCTGCTCTTAATTTCACCATGACCCCATGGCGATTAAAAACACATTTCTCACTGACTGGAAAAATGTATACGTTTTTGACCTCAAGGCAATTAAAGAGGCAGAATGTGTCAGTCTTGTGTTTTAAATACAAAAGGGTGATTTTTCTTTCTCGGAAAGTGCCTGAGGAAATTCGACTCGTACTGCTGTAACAGAGGAGCTGCTCATCATGAGGAATGGAGCAATTTTTCACACACGCAAGAAAAAAGGTCTTAAAAGTGCAGAAGAAGGTTTCTCAATGCAAGCGACTGCTGTTATTGCTTTTTATTGCCTGTTGTGTTTCCATTACTTAATCATGCACATGTAGGTTGAAAGCATCAAGCATTACAATAAATATAAACATAGGAGAGAGAGCAGGCGCTAGCGCTGTTTTCAGTATTTTAACTGTAAGAGAAAAGTTCAATCTCTTTAGACGATAGCATTGTTGAATTCTTGATTCTGATTGGTCAGAACCAAAGAAGCGGTTTATATTAATGTACGTTTTCCACTATGTTTCTATGGTAACAACTTACATAGGGGCTTGTATGGTGGACACTCCAATTACTCTAAAGCTAATAATAAACAGATTAAACACATGCTGTCATTTATACACACAAATACAAATGTGTAAATGTTGATCTGGGGAAGGAGATGTTTGTTTCGTATTTTTGGAAGGAGTCTCCAGTATCAGAGCTTTTGTAGCGGTCAGAGGTTAAGCTATAACTTTAGGTGTTCTGCAACTAGAAGGTCATCCAGAGGACTTTGCGCCGGTGAGAGAATGACTGTTTATAGCTGCTATAACATAAGTGATGAGGGGAACTAACTTGTCTCATGGATGTTCCACAACATTAAATATACTGTACATATAAACAGATTTTTTTAAAAAGGAGAACATTTAAGTCATTAATACAAAAAATACTTGCTGTAAAAATTCTTCAGGATGTGCTGTTTTGAAAAAATCTTCAACTTGGTGGTAACAGTGACTTTGCTTTTGGCTGCATTCCATGTCACACCACCCAGTCGTTGATTATTTTAACATCATGTCCTGTCGTGTTTAATTCTTTGAGATGTTACTTAACCATTGTCCTGACACACTAATATCTCTTATCTGCCTCGTCCAGCTGTCCGTTCCTGGCCTCTAACTTGAGCCCGGCCATCCCAGCCATCGGTGGTGTGCTCTTCCTCTTCGTTATGGTCATGCTGCTCCGTGCGAGCTTCAGCGACCCTGGCGTTCTGCCCCGAGCCACTCCAGAGGAGGCGGCTGATTTAGAAAGACAGATAGGTAGGACCATATTGCAGTTTCTCCCTTTGTCTGCTCTTTTTTTATCGTAAATAAATTGTTATTAATATATGAGGTGTTTGTGTTTTATATAAAGTACAGGTAATAAGGCAAATGTTACAACAAATGTTTTTTTATATATATATATATATATATATAGTTCATTTTGTTCAGTTAAATAAAGTTTAACAATTAAAAAGTGGCATATACTTACAATATTGAGTGTGCTTTCCTCTCTCAATTAGCACTATTAATCTCAGTGCTAGCTCATCAGTTAGCATATCTTAACACTGCATGCCCCTAACCCTGGGATATTCAGTTAGTTCAGAGTTGGGGGTAAATTACAAAAACAGTAACAGATGTTTGAACTAGAAAAACAAAGAAATGAATAATTAAACTTAAAATAAATAAATAAATAAATAAAAGAAGGTAACAAACCTTCAGCAGGCCTATTATAGCCAGCTTTCTTAGACAAAGACGTTGCACTAATCATCAAACCAACTAGGATTAAACAAGTTAGCTAACATTAAGTGGTGGGAAAGTGACTGTTAGGACAGCTTAGAAGGGTTTATGTAAGATTTTGGGAAGTTAGGAAGCTTGTGTCCTAAATCTTAAGTTGGGATAGGAAGGGTGACATAGGAACTGTTTATCTGTAATGGCTTTTTTCCTAAATCAGGTCCTTACCCTAACTACCATGGTTACCAAACAGTTTAAATAGGATCTACAAGTTAGGAAGTTTCTGTAATATGGCCCCTGGTATGTGCCCATGCAACACAAGTGAGAATAGTCAGATTGGGATTCATGTGGCTTTTCCCCAGTGTTTATATCACTGTCGCCATCATCCAGTGTCAGCAGCACAGCAAAACAGCCGTGACTATGCTCAGTTGAAGGATGGGGAAACTGGTGATTTGCTCAAAATTTGGGGAATCGGTCCAAGCTAATCTGCAAGGAACGCTGAGTAGTGTTTGAACTAAGGAATCAGTACGTAAATGTGGGGTGATTCAGTTGACAAGTGTGTTCAGAGTTTAAAACGAAAAAAAGAAAGAAAAAAAACCAGAAATTGGTCACTTGTAGTTCTGAATATGAACTGTTAAGATAGACAGATCCAGTCAGAGTGAAAACTTATAATTGGACTTCATTCATTTTTACACATTAATTGCATTTGTTTCCTAGCCAGAGATGTTTTTTAGCTCCACTATAGCAGTGAATTCAGTGTTAGAAGTTCAAGATCACTGATGCTGAATTAGTTATTATCTGAGAAATATTAACCAAGGTCACATTATCTTTGTTTATTTATGTCATTGAAAATGAATAGAAGTGTGGCCTTCTGATATTTTACCCATTTTGGTAATTCGAGCGACACAAAGGGAAAAAATCACTGCTAGCTGTCCAACCGTGTTGACTCACTGCTGCTGAACCCTGAATGATCTGGATGATTAAGAGTCTTATTAGATAACAGTTAAAGTTGTGTGCAGTGTAAGCACAAAGAAGAACAGGAACCCCAAGAGCGCTATTTAAAACACTTTCTCAAAAAGGTTACATTTTTCTCTCTCTGCCAGCACACTCATCTCTCAATTCTGCTCGAGTCCTGCTTTCACGGTGCTTTTTATACATTTCAAATTTCATGCCAGTATTTCTTTGCATAAGATCAAAACTCTTTACAGCTTTAACCTTCCTCTCACGTTTTTTCCTGAGGCTCAGTGATGTGCAGACTGATCTAGCGAGACTCCTCAGCATACTCAGATTTAGACTGAGCAGGTTTGACGTTATCTGCTTTCCTCTCAAAGTATGTATAACGCATGCTTTCAACTGATTCTCAGCTCAGCTATTTAAAAATGGAAACCCTGATGAAATATTCAAATTCAGGTTAGAAATGAAGGATACACTCTCTGTTGGGTTCGTTCAGTTGTTGAAGCTTAAAATGCATAAACACCTTCGCTAACAACACCTCAGACGGCGAGCTGATCAGTAAGCAGTAACAGGTATTATTGTGTGAGAATAAATGAAAGGCTTTGCACAGTTTTCTAGATATTGTTTCAGAAATGGTGTATATGTGTATGGAAAATGAAAGCTAACTTTGGTGTAAGTTCAGTTCGCTAGAATAGTTTGCTAGCTAAACAGGCTACAGTTATTGGTAACTGTTATGCCTGCTTGATGAAGTGAGCTTGCATGTTTTTGGTTAGCTAATTAATGCGTCACATTTTTAGCACGTTAGCTATCATTACAAAGGTTCAGTAGTGGCTTCCAGCTAAATAATCTTAGCCATATAATAAACTAGCTTGCTAGTATGCTGCATGTTCATTCACAGCAACATGGCACAGCACAGCACTTACTTTTAGTGAAAGTAAACACTTCACCTAAATGCTAAAGTGTACTACATTTATCCAGGATCTAATTTCAAGTATTGTCATAAGACATTTTGTCACGATCTCCAGTTCGCAGCAGTCTCAGCAGCGTACGAACATGGCCGCTGCGGACTACACCTCCCAGCACCCTCCTGCACTTCCTCGTTCACAGTTTCCCGTGTTTTGATTTGCCGCACCTGTTTTCAATCACATGTTCACAGTATTTAAAGACCTTAGTTTGTTTGGTTCATTTCAAATTATTGTTCTGTTCAAGTTCATGCCAAGGCTTTGTTTATGCCCGCGATATTCTGGTTTAGACTTTGTTTTGTTACTTTTGACCAAGATTCTTGCCCAGCCTCTGTTAACCCTGTTTTGCCAGGTTTTGACCTCTGCCGTTTTTTTGGCTCATCCTTGAATCTTTGTCTGCCTGCCTGTTTTTCAGTAAAACATTTTGAAACTTTATCGTTTTGCTTCCCGCCTGCTACCTGACACGTTTATTAAAAAACTGGTACTTTATAGCTTTAATGAGAAGTTATGAGAACAGAGTTTAGGATGTGCTAAAAATATAAAAAGAAATATTCATGCATTTTTTTTTTCTTCTGTAAACATTAGCTAGATACAAAAGCTTGCAAATCTAGGGTACTTATTTTATTTTAGTTAGAGTACACTATAAAAAAAAGATTATTTAAAACAAAATCAAATGTTATTCATTTAATATAATGCTTATTGGTGAAATATCAATTTGATTAGCTTGTGTAAAGTCTAACCATTTAATACAATGATGGACGGACGGAAAAACCTAGTGTGGTGGCATTAAAAGAAAAAGAAAAAACAATACGTAAGATTCTATTATATATCCTAATGAGTATAGCCGTTATAAAATGATGAACATTTACTTCTGAGGAGTATGCATCCCAGGACACCACAGGACTGATAGTGCACACTCTGTCGCCTTTAGAGCTCTAATATGTAAATGTAAGTGTGTAGATGGGGGTTTGGTAAAGCAAGAACTGGCACTGAGAGAAAGCTTACTTCCTTATACAGTTGTTTAGTGAAGCCACCAGGTCTGCAATGCTGTAATGCAGTCCCTACAGCTCGGTTCACCAATGTTTAGTCTGGGACTGACTGCCTGTTTAGACACTCAAACATAAAAATAATATTAAAATAAAAACAATTCCTGCATAATCTGCATAAGGCTGCTAAACCCAGCGATTTCGCTCCAGAGCTTCGCTTCGTTTCCTGCTGATCCAGCCACTGGACAAAAGTGCTGCGTATCACAGAAAAAGCATGTACAAGAGAAAAGAGTCTCAGTGTAGCTGCGTGGGCGTCAAACATCGGTGCTGGACAGCCACAGCATGCGAGATCACGGTTAAACTGTGTTCTAGTAATGTTTAATATGCCTTCATCTGCTTCCTCTTACCATTTCATAAAGTTCATTATACCACAATAATTTTCTTTAACAGCAGCCCAGACAGTAATTCCAGTATTTATTATCAGTCCCTGATTATGTGGAGTGCTCATTCTGATATGTTGTTGTTTCTATAGTAACGGTTAATTCACAGGGACAGACTTGTATGGCAGACGCTTTGCAACAAAGACTAATAATAAATGGCTTAAAAACATATTGTTATTAACTTAATATCATTGATTTGATGAAATTTCCTTTAAGACATTTATTTAACATTAGAAAGTTTTGCCACGGGGAAAGTCTTCAGGAACAGAAGGCTACTGTATTTCCCTTTCCCAAACAATCAGTCAGTCATCAGGAGCAGTTAAACACAATGCCTCAAATATGTAATATTTTGCTATGTTTAAATTGGGTTTAATGTAACAACACCTCCATTTTTACATGACTGCTCTGCTAGCTAATTAGGGAGCTGATATGACATTTTATAGAGTTTAAAGGAAACTGAGTGTGTAAATTTCCAGTGAAACTGTTGGTGTGGTGTACACAGGAAAGTTTTATATCCTGACATGATATAAAGGGATAAAAGAAGGTTTAAAAACATTTAAGGAGGCAAGTGTGTAAACCAAGAAGTCCATAGCGGGGGTGGAAAAACCAGCAGGCAAAGCTAAACGAGGATTAATTCATAATCATAACTAAGGGGAAACACACAAGGGTCTCTGCCAGGAAAATGCAGAAGAAGAAAATACATAGAAACAGGAAAAGCAAGGCATGGACAAAAATGTACAGTAAACATACTGTATACCTTACAAACAAACAAACAGTAGTGTGTACATGGACAAACTTAAAAGAACTAAACACTGAATAGGTGAACACCATCAGCTAACAACCCACTGACAGGGCAGGAACAGAGAGAAGACATGAACACCATGTTAGTCACCATGGGAACTGTGACACAAAGGGAAATATTGTGAGATTAACATCATTAAATAATTTTAACGATGTTCTGTTTCTAATAATTGTTTGATTTTCGGAAAAAAAACCCGTCTTCACCATTTGGCAAAAACGTGATCTCATGACACTGAGATCCTGTAGTCCTTCAAAAAAGTTCATTTTAAGCTTCTTCAGATCTGATTAGTGCCTCGACTCCTCTTTTCATTCTCCTCACATTCCTCATGCCTGGACCGAGAGGAAAATCAGAACTCTGTTCCGTTCTCATTCTTCAGTACAGAACCCAAACACTGGCATTCTGTGGATTAGTGTGAGACCTGGTTCAGTCGTTGTGTTGCTCTGTGGTTCACAGACGCGGCTAACGGAGTGAGTAGCTCACGGCCTCCTCCTAGGACCAGAGAGGTTCTAATCAATGGCCAGACAGTCAAACTGAAATACTGCTTCACCTGCAAAATCTTCAGACCGCCGAGAGCCTCGCACTGCAGCCTGTGTGACAACTGCGTGGGTAAGTCACCTTGTACACTTTAGTAAAAAGAAACTCTTTATATAGTTCTTGAAGTAAACAAGACAAAAAAAAAAAAAAAGAAAGCAGAGGAAGCAGACGTCCTCTATCCTGAAGACTCTCCTGTGTTGGAAAACATAAAGACTTACAATGCACTGACACTGGAGACTCCTTCCATAAATTTTAACAAATATCTCCTTAAAATTTTCAACATCCAGTGTGTTTTTCTGTGTTGTTCAATAACATGTTAAATGTTGTTTATTTAAACCTCCTGGCCCATCAGCTCCATCAGCACTCTGGTATGATGTCATATAACAACGTCTGAGAATGTACAGAACTGGCCAAACGTTTGCACACACCTTCTAATTCAGTGTTTTTTCTTTACTTTTTATTACTTAAAAAACACTTCATAATATGGGGTAATACAGTTGTTGAACAGGGCTATTTACTGTACACCAACACTAACTCGACACAACACAACTGATGATCTCAGACGCATTAAGAAGACAAGAAACTCCAATAATGAACTTGGCAAGGCACTCCTGTTCACTGAAAAGCGTTCCAGGTGACTACCTCATGAAGCTGGTTAAGATAATGCCAATAGTGTAGAAAGCTGTCATCAAGGAAAATGCTGACTACTTTAAAAAAAAATAAAATATGTTTCATATTTTAGATTCTTCAAACACTTTTGTTTAACACATAGCTCCATGTGCCGTATGTGTTATTTCATAGTTTTGATGTGTTCTTGTTCTACAATGTAGAAAATGTCGGTCAGTAAGTGTGTCCAAACTTTTGTCTGGCGCTGTATTTGCTATAAATATTTGTTTTTTCTATTTTCCCACAGAACGTTTTGACCATCACTGTCCCTGGGTAGGCAACTGTGTGGGAAAGCGAAACTACCGCTTCTTCTACCTGTTCATCCTCTCACTCTCCTTCCTCACCATCTTCATCTTCGCATTCGTCATCACCCACGTCATTCTGAGTGAGTAACGCTTACGGCCTACGCCGGCTCCCACTCAACACTCTGACTGTCAGGGGTGCGCAGGGATTTACTCTTCAGCCTGCACACTTTTAGCATCACTACTTTAATTCTGATCTTCGTCTGCTGTTCACTGTCAGAACTAAAGACTGTTTACAGCACAGTGCACTGACTGCAGTTCATATAGGATTGATGAGTAGCAAGATTTTGGATTTTTTCACTCTAGCAGATTTGGATTTGAAATGAAACGGTGATAAAATCTCCATTACTCCTACAAATTGCTCTGATATCAAACATCCAATACCACATGGCACTATGTGACAAACATAAGTTGCTACGCTCTAGAATGAATGACAGGATGGACAAAAAGGTATTCCTGAGCGTGAAGGAGCGTGCAGAGAAACACTTAAATTCAGCGAGCACCGAGAAGTGAGACACGGGCCCTTTTCTTCTCTCCTCACTCGACAGGGTCTATGTTTTGCTCGTGAATCAAAGAGCTATTCATTTTTAAAGATGACAAATTGAAAGGTGAATTGTATGAGGAGCTCATTGATAGCAGCAAACAGCAGCAGGCAACATAAACAGAGCTAAATGTAAATGTTTTAACGAGGCCCCTGATTTATTAATGCTAAGTACATGAGTCATTTCAGTAGTATCAATATTGATGAACACCAGAAGACATGTACTCATATTCAGTCTGAAAAACATGGTAACGTTGCATCTCTAATTTATTTAGTAATAGGACATGTGCTTGAATTAAAGATAATATTCTGTACTTATAGTTTGGCTTCATATTTCATGACGCAAAAGCCTAGAACCCATTGGATCTGAAACATTCAGCTGGCACGGCCCCAAAATACTGTATTTAAACATGTTATATATTAAATAATAATTTAGATTTATAGTATATATTTTATAATCTGTTTTAATATTTAAATATATATGAAATATATTTATGTTTGCATCTATTAGATTTTGTAAAATTAGAGTTTATGAACTACTGACTCTTTCTATATGATGAAATATCTATGAGATGAAACTGTCATATTTGCGTGCTGATTGTGCAAAAAAGTTGAGACAAGAGGATGTGTGGGATCTGCGTGTGCATGCTAGCACCGCATAGTTGGATAAAGATGTTGTGATATTCCTTAATTAGCAACAGGCATGTAACGATTCATACAATTCACGATTCGATTCAATTTGCTTCATAATATTGGGTTGAAGATTTGAGTTCACCACAATATTATTAATTTTGGTTGTTTTTTTAAAAAAAATTTTTTTTTTAATTAAGTATTAAAAGAAAATGTTTTACCAAAACATCCAACATTTATTTTCCTATTCTTTATTAACTTAAATAGTCCTTTTGTTGAATTAAAAAATAAACTTTTGTTTTTATTTTCTTAATAACCAACAACTTTTACAAATGTTTTTAAATAATTAGAGAAAATATAATAGCCTATTAAGTAAAATATTCCTCTTAATAAAAAATGAATAACAAACATTTTCTTTAAAAAGGCTTAAACATAAAACAACCATTTGCATCTCTGTTCTTTAGCTTTTGTAAGTTTGTAAAAAGATAGTTCCAATTTCTTTTTTAATCTGTTTGTAACGTTAATCAGATCTGGGTTAGTTGTGTGCTTTTTTCACAGCATTAGAACTGTTACCACGGTGACGTTCTGTATTCCCGTTATTCCGTTATTGTGCTGTCTAAACAACGCAATTACAGTTAGGAAAAACGACGACATTCATCACGGTTCATTTTTTATTTCCATCCATTTAAATTGTCATCAATTTTATAGCATGATGTTTCAATGCACAGTATATAGATGCATGCCTAATTAGCAATCCTTTCAACTTCAGTGACATTACTTTGTGATATAATGTTTATCGGTAACGGCTTTTTCTGCTATCTTTCTTGTTAAGCTAATATAGAAGGCACTAGCTAGAACTAGCTCTAGATTCCTGATGACACCTCACCAAAGTGCCTAAAGTGTATTTACTTTCACTACTATGTGTATGATATGTATTAAATTTGTTTATTAGAGTAAGGTTATTAAGCAACTATGAGCTGTTTGTTTTCGAGGCACAGAAGTAGCCATGTCAGTTTCAGCCATTTAGCAAATACACAGCAAAGGAGAAGGAGAATTATAAAGTAAATATTTTTAGTAAATTATCGTATTTGCATTTTGGAAGCTTACAATGAGCATATTAGGGAAACTTTAAGGGGGAAATGTTCAAATCTGTTTAATTTTATTTGACTAAAATATCTGTAGGTTTTCATCAACTAAATCTAAACAAAAATGAACAATAAACAAATGACTACAATATGACTAACAATTATTAATTTTAGCCAAAGTCTAAATCTGCACTCTCCAGGGAAGTAGAAGCACTATCACACGGTGTATTATCACACCACTCACACCTCCTGCTCATCTTCTTATGGAAAATGTCATATTGGAGCTGGTGCAACCCCCAGTGTGATGTAGCTTATGATTGTATGAAATAGATTAGTCCTATCGATCGGCTCTAGAGGCAGTCCAGGAGACCTGAGGAGTCTGATCACTGCTGATGAGCCGGTTTTCTGTCCCAGCAAATACTTTATAGGTCACAGAAAAGATCCAGCTGCTGTTTACTTCCTCGGTCCCGGCAGACGTGTAGCCCTAAATGCTTTCTCCAGAAAGCCACGGCTTTACCAGTCCAAGCATGTCATGTTTAGCTGTGACTCTACCTCCGTATGATTTTGATTGTTTTACAAATCATTAACATACAGAAATGCTCATGGCTGAAGAGACGAAATATGAGTCAGGGGTCCAGCGTTTTTCTCTCCCGGCTTTTAAAGTACAGTGATTTTTTTCGCAGGACGTGAGGGATTAGTTTATGGGAGCCGAAAATTTATACTCATTAGTGCGGGTGTGCCGAAACACTGACATTATGATGGATAATAAATCTGCCCTTTACAATATTTGTACTGTACCGTAAGTCCACTACCAAGACCAGTGCTTATTTTATGTGTTCTTTAAAATCTCTCTTTTAAATTTTTTTTATTTTATTATCCATGACAATATGCTGTAAATAAAACAGAAAATAACTTCTCAAAAAAGCCCTACATGTATGCTTACAAGCTTAATAGGAAATCTTGGAAAATATCTTTCTCAAAGTTTATTTGGATAGTTAAGCGTGTTAAGGGGCCAAAAATGATTCCATGGAGTCATGACATCTCAGATTAATGCCATGTATGAGCACATTGACCTGATATTGCTCTAAAGAGTACCTTTAGCTGATTTGTATATATCTGCTAACGGGTTATTTGTATGGAATATATTTTATTATTTTGATAAAATGTATTTCAATATATTTTAGTATCCTGTTTAGATCAAATAACTGCTAAAATCAGGTGCTCAGGGTCCAGATTACTAAACACAGTAAATGTTTAAAATCAGCACAGCTATAATTCGACTGTGAGTAGATCAGTTTTTTTTTTCACACACACCACATGATAATGTGTTAAGATAGTCATTTCAGCCCAGCCTCAAAATCGACTTCTGTCACACAGTGATCATCATCACGTAATGACGTTGAGTCAGTTCATACGTCCATGTGTTTATGGTCAGTGAGAACACATTAGACTTTAATTCATCAATATTGTTATCATTAATAAGTCGTTGCTCTTGATTCAACTCATCAGTGAATTAACAGCTTGAACTTGGTGGAACTGGGTGAGTTCAAACTCTGCTTGTTGCGTTTCCCCCTCAGTACGGTTTGTGCAGCTGAGAACACGGACCAGATACGGACCAGAACAAGCACTCTGACAGAGTGTGAGTGATGATGTCTCTGTCTGGTTTTCTAGCACAGAGTGATTGCCGCGAGAACATGATTGGGCCCTGAAGCGACCCAAATATGGATAGTGAAATACACTGTACATGCTGTGTATTCTGGGTTCCAACATATTTTTTTTGTAGATGTGAGCCATTAAACTGACTGAGGCACAAACTGAGACAAATGACGGAGCTGTGGTGCTGCAGAAATGTTCTGGATATTTGGACCGCTATAGAAAAAGAGAAAATATTTTCACGTAGTTATTTATATAAGTCTCTAACCATCTGATTATCACATCGCTGTGTTTTTGTGCTGTGTTAATTCTAAGTACGCTTAGCGATTTAGATTGATTTTTTTACACTCAGAAGTGGTTTGTGTACCTTTTCCGTCGCAGGATTTCTGACCGATGACGGAAGAGTTTTACCACGCCAGTTTCCTTTTTGCTTTGTGCAACAGTGTGTAATGTAAAACCAAACGAAATAAAATAGAAAACAAACCAAAGAAAGTCTCGTTTTTGCTCGGATTTGGACAAGTAGGTATGAAAGCGCTCTTAGAAGTGGGAAATGTAATCCATTCTAAGCCGTCTCCTTCCAGCATTGTGTGAAAGCATTTTGCTGCTTTGTTTAGAATAATATAAAAACTGTTTTTAATATGAAGAAATAAATGGTATGATATGAATGGTTTCTGTTCATTCTATAACTCGTGTCATTTCTGCAGGATCCAACCGGACCGGGTTTCTCAACGCCATCAAAGACAGCCCAGCCAGATATCCTTTTGAAAAAACTGTGTGTGTGTGTGTGTGTGTGTGTGTGTGTGTGTGTGTGTGTGTGTGTGTGTGTGTGTGTGTGTGTGTG
>JAQQZX010000020.1:13382000-13399416 GCA_030068355.1 Notoglanidium maculatum | reverse complement strand
ACAACCGCTCAACTAAGTAAAGAGAAACAACAGTCCATCATTATCCAGTCTCTTTTACAGTCATAAAAATAAAGAAATAATTGAATTAGAAGGTGTGTCCAAACTTTTGACCGGTAGTGTATATTGGTAAAGGCTTTTTCCTAAAACTCTACAATAGCAAAAATGCTCAATTAACATTACTGGCTAAAGTCTTTTCTGAAATATGTGCTTTATTCTTGTCAAATAAACAACACAACAATGCACTGGCATTAAAAATATATTAAAAACATTGAAACAAGAACACAACTGATGTATCTAGCGTTACCTAGCTAGTTTCTTGACGTTGAGATACTGTAAGTAGGATTCATGGTTGCATTATTGATTGATTGATTGATTGATTTAGTTTGATTGATTTACCAAATATGTTACCATGTTGTTCTGAATCACATTGACAAGTACCTACAGTATGTATTAATATGTAGGCATTCACTGAAACGTATTAGTTTTGTTGGTATAAAAAGGGTAGTTCCGAATCATTGTACGGACTAGGGCTTTGTTACTCCAGAGTAATAAAGTTCACTTTTCTTACTTTGACCTTTTTGTCTCTGCCTGAGTGATTTAAGGTTTATTCTCCACGACAGTTTGTTAAAGCCTATTTATTTACCTACATGACTAGCAAACTAAGCAAGATCAAATCTTAAGACTGATTTCTGCGCTGAATCTTTGGTGTCGACAGTCACGTAGGGTGAAGAATTTATCCTCGCAAGTAAGGTGAACATCTTTGGGAGTCGCTGTGCATGAAACGCAAGGGAATTTACTGCTTTAATGAATTCACAGAAGAAGTGTGATGTGATTTCCGTGTTCAAGACAGAATGAAAATAATAAACAGAAAATAAAATGGACAAAAAGATGTTTTGAAACAAATTTACTGAGGAAAATGAAACCTCGTGTGATTAATTAGAAACCAAGTGAATTCTCACTGAAAGCATTTTTGAAATGGTTTAACTCCTCTGTATTCAGTACGAGTGGCCCGAAGCACTTTCAGGGTTGACATTTGTAATGTCAAATTTAAGATGTTTTTAAAAGACTTTTTAAAAGGACAGAAAGAAAAAAAAGTATGATTTTGATTGCTCCAAAAACAAAAATTTAGTCGGAGCAGTACTCCTTTTCATATTCGTACACAGGCCTACACATGTACATGGACGAGGTGGCCGAGTGGTTAAGGCGATGGACTGCTAATCCATTGTGCTCTGCACGCGTGGGTTCGAATCCCATCCTCGTCGAGAGCAGTATTTTGAAGCCTTAGCAACTTCCGGCTTTCCTCTCTCTTAACAAGCAGACACTAAGAACATACAATTTATTCTGGGAGGCACTCCCACTAGACCACACCCCAAACTATCTGTCACATACAATTACTGAAATTTATAGAGTGAATATAATACAACCTATTGTAACATGTTTAGCTACTTCATCTAATGTGTGACATCTGTGACTTTGGACTAAAACCTTAAGCAAAAGACACTAAAGATGAATAAAACTAAAATATAAATAGTGCAGGAGCAGAATAATTTCAAAAGCTCAGGCTGGATAATGTGATTATCTTTCTGGTTTTATTTACTGAGGAATCAGGGGATGACGTCCTGTGTAGCTACTTCATTTAATCTATCACTTCTAACATGTAATCAGAATGTAGTGTACACACACTTATCAGTAGAGGAAATGCTAGCACTCCAGAAACATCACTTTAACCCCCTAGAGCAGGGGTATTCAACTAAAATCTAAGGAGGTCTAAAGAGGTATATATTTAAGTAGCCTAGTAGTTGTATCAGCATTTGCATGTAATCAATACCAGACTTTCAAATCAAATGAGTTCAGTACAATTCAAAAACTTTTTGACAGTATTTATTGTGACGTAACACAGAACTGAACATGTATGTATGACTGCAGATATGTATAATGTTCCGTCACAGTATATAATGTTGTTAAATTTACTAAGTAAAAGTAGGGCTGCATTTCAAAATAAGACAAAAATAAAAAACAATGTGAAAATTGTGCATGTTTTTAATAACTTTAGAAAAATAAAATAAATGGAGAAAAAGCTTGAATTACCTCTAACTCTCTCATCTGTCTGCGCTGTAAAGTAAATCAACGATCGCCACCTCGAATCCACAGACTTGATTGGCTGAGTGGTATCACGTGAACTGGCTTAACGCGCATACAATTGGTCTATGCATTTTCTCATCCGCTACTAAAACATTACCGTAATGACTACAAAAGCTGCGCCTAAAAAAATTGAAGCGCCCCGTCAGGTTTTAAATCATAACCTTCTGTTTTGGCTGGGTCTGGGTCCGTATGTGACAACTTCCGGACCCGGACCGCGGTCCGCCTGTTAGTGACCTCTTATATCTACATAGGGAGTACATAATCATACATAAGTCCTCTAGTCTAATGTATGATTATGTACTCCCTATGTAGATATAAAGAGCTCATTCTGAGCTAAGGAAAACACTAATGAGAATGTACTTATGAATATTATATATCCATCTCCGTTAACAGACCTCACTAAATTCAGGCTGCTAAATATCTGCCAGAAATTGTAAATATCGCCATCTACTCGGGCCCACTAAATCCTACCTAGTTGACCTTTAAGTAAAATCAAGAAGCTGTTTCTTGGTGCAATAATGCGCCCCATAACGTTCTTTAAATTAGTAAATACCGCCATCTATCGGCTACACTTTGCCTCTTCAGTAGTGTTTAAGGTATTGGTGAAAGAAGCAAACGTCATTAATTCCATTAATTCCTTAACTCGACCTTATAACCAAGTGGTTAAGGCGATGCACTGCTAATTCATTGTGCTCTGCACGTGTGGGTTCGAATCCCATCTTCGTCGGGAATAGCGTTTTGAGGCCTCATGGCAACTTCCAGCTTTCCTCTCTGTTAACAAGAGATAATTAAAAAAAGGAAAAGAGTAAACAGTGCCCTCTGCTGGGCTTGCTCTAACAGTGATAAGGAAAATCAGAGCTCAACCTACACTCTTGCACTTGTGCATAATAATGCACATGCGCAACAAACACACACGCTTGAATTCTGTCCAATTCTTTATTTCAGTGCCTGCGGTGAATAGCCCTTCCTACTAGACAAGAACACACACACACACACACCCACACAAGCAGGGCCCATCATTCACTCTCATACACACTATCACTCGCCCATGCTTTCATGCAACATTTAAACCAAAAGACTTGCATCAGACTTTACAGCAAAACAATACAATACAGTGACAAAGAACACAACAAGCTTAACACTGACAAACACAAGGCCTTTTATGCAGAGAATATAAATTCTGCCCACTGAGCTAAGACCCATAAAAAGCTTTTCCTGGAGTATAGACAATTGAACTGCCCACGGGTTATCTTTACAAACAAAATGCACAAGGCCTTTATGCAGACAGTATAAATTCTACCCACTGAGCTAAAACCTGTCCAAAGCTTTTCCTGGAGTAGAAATACACTGATTATCAGGCGTCAGGAATTTTAACCACCTATGTCCCAAATGTGAGGCTGTTTTTTCCTCATCTTCTCCTCACCTCAGCTTATTTTTTAAGCTCCTTTTGCTCACCTTTGTCTTTTAAGCAATTCTATACTCCTCCAGAAAGGCATCACCGTGTTACAATTGTGTGTGTACCATGCAGACTACACAGGCAGGGGAATTACTATTACTACTGAAGAATTTGATAGAAAGAGGATCTGCTTACCTTTTTCCTTATGACGGCCAAGCAGTTCTCTCCCAGCCTGGGCAGCTCGCCTTGTCCCACTCCTATGGATTATTGCCCTCCTGGCTGGCTCGCCAAATTTGTCAAGAAATTTGTGTCAAATTTGAGGAGAATTCATCTCATCTCACATTTATGTTTGAAGATGAGCAAGAATAAAAAACCTTATTAAAATCAACAATAAACTCTATTATAAAAGCAAACCTAAGCTATAAAGAGTTTAGTCTTGAGCGTGATCTGTGAAGAATGACCATAGTGATTGGTCAGATATTAATTAATTTTCTATAACAGCAGCTTTGACAGAATTGCAGCTGCACATTGTGGAAAATAATCAGAAAACACATTTTTATATATTCAAATTATCTATTATATACTGCAGATAATCCATGTTTTGCTCTGCATGCATGGGTTCGTATCCCATCCTTGTCAAAAATGACATTCTAAAATTAGATCACCAGTTCCAGCTTTCCTAATGTTAATGTATAAATGCGGTCAAACTCATAGGTTCTACATTACATCACAGTACCAGACTTTACCAAGCTGCATTCAGGTCATGCTGGATCTCTGCATAAATCCGAGAAATCAGTGTTAAATCATTGCTTTCTGTGCTGACTCAATCAATATTTCAGCATCCCTTTCTGTTTTAAAGCAGGTAAAAGATTAAGATGTTACACAGGTTAGCGCAGGTTATGCCAAAGACAGCAGAAAGAATTACATTAATGCAGGGATTCTATCCGATTTTGGCAAATCGGCATTGCTGCCTCATATAGCTCCATGGTCCCCAGCTTGATCCTATGCTCAATTTACTGTCTCTGTGGAGTTTCAGATGTTCCTTCTGAGTTAGGTTGTTCCTCACAAAAAACTCTAAATGACGACTAACGTGTGATTGTGTGTATGTCCCATCCAAGATGTATTCCCACCATGTGTCCAGTGTTTCTGGGAGTCACCTTGGAGTTGAATGGGATAAAGTGGTTACTGTAGATGAACAGGTCTACCTTGTTGACTGTGAAAATGCTAATGTAAAGGTGGTTTATTTTTGACCACATTGTGGCATGGAAAGAAGAAAGTGCATTGGTAAATATAAAGATGTGCTATAGCTTCTTCAGTATGGCATAGCATGACATAGCAGTTTAAACCTAAAAAATGGACTTTGCATTTGGATTTTAATTTTGGCAGACATTATACACTACAAGGCTAAAAGTATGTGGACACCTGAATGTCACACTTATATATGGGTCTTCCACAAATGCTTCAAAGCACACAATTGTACAGGATGTCTTTGTATGCTGTAGCATTACAGTTTCCCTTCACTGGAATGGGATCCAAACCTGCTCCAACATGACAATGCTTCTGTGAGCTCCATGAAGACATGATTTGCAACGATTGGAGTGGAGGAATTGCAAAGAGTCCTGACCTCAACTCCACTTAACACCTTTGGGATGAACTGGAACACCGATTGCACCGCAGACCTACTTTTGTGTAAATGAACACAAATTCCCACAGCCATGCTCGAAAATCTAGTGCAAAGCTTTCCTGTAAGACTGGAGGTTATTATAACAGCAAATGGGGATTAAACCTGGAATGGGATGTTCAACAAGCACATATGGGTGTGATGGTCAAGGGTGCACAAACATTTGGCCATATGGTGCACATTGTTGTACATGGAGGTGCAATTGTAAATATACTGTACGTTTTGTAATTGAATTTGTTATTTTGCACACAGGGCAAATGCAATTGCACATACATGTTTGAATTAGCATTTTGCTAATTAGCATTTAATTTGAATGAAAACCGGATTATGTTGTCAGAACCATGACTAGCCAATGAACGGGTATCGCTCGTCAAATGACAATGCCTCATTTCAGATACGGCTCTTATTGGTGAGCCGATTAAAATGATCCGACTCACTGAAAAGAGTCGCCTTTACTTTACATCATTCACTCAAAATCCCTCGAGCTGGTTCACAGCCAATCAGAACGCAGAAGGATGGTTACGTAACACAGACGGGGCGTGTCTTCGTGTTCTTGCAGGAGCGCCATGTTCGCGTAAACAAAAGAAACCGTATCCACACACCTGTACAACTGTGCTTTTTCACACACAAACTGAACACCACAAGACAAAAAACAAAACAAATCAAAATGTTAAGAATTAACATAAGACGCCGAGAATAAGACGAAGTTCTTCACAATGCCTTTGTGAGTATTTTTTGTCTGTTTTCAACCTAAGAAAGTTGATAAGAAACCGGGGTGACGAGGCCTATATTAACGTCGATTAGCTTAGCTTAGCTTATCTTAGCTTAGCTTAGCTTAGCTTAACCGCTTCTACTTGATTCGAGGCGTGCAAAACTAGATCAAAGCGTGGTGTTAATGTAATAAAATGTGTGCATTACAAAGTATTCACGCTTGTAAAATGCCACTCTTTGACACTGTGCACTTGAGTGAAATGTACCGATAGTTTCAGCCTAGCTTTTAAAGGCTAACTAGATTTGCTCTTTATTAAAACAAGGTTGTATTTAAAAAAAACATAACGTTTACTAGATACTTGGCGCACTAGGTGTAGTATACATAATGATATTTCTGCACTATTTAGTGCACTACCTGTTCGACATGGAGTCGTTTGGGACAAAATTATAGTTAGCGAACATGAAATTAGGCTAGCTGTTCATCCAGAAGTGGATTTAGTTGAATATATTATCATTTTCAACAGAAGTAGATATTTTTCAGACACTGCAGGTGATTAAAATTAAGTGCAAAGAAAAGAAAAGCCAAAGTTTAAACACACACACAAGTTATGCGTTATTGAACTCCCCAGCTTGCCCACACAGGGCAGGTCACTTTGTCTAGTAATTTTCTAACCCTAGGAGGAAAAGTCTTCTAGACTGGACAGTTATTTTATCTTGAATATTTAGTAAATGTCTTCAGGCTTGGTCATTGCTCAGGGACAAAATACTGAAATTATTCAATTGTGCTTGGTGCAATACGAATAATTTTGGCTTTTCTATGCTTTAGAAATGTATTGTCGTTATCTGTATTATTATTATTATTATTATTATTATGGTTATTTATTATTATTTCTTCAGTCCAATAACGAATCAGGCACAAGTGGCCCAAGACACCCCAAAGCATTATGGGATCACGTCACCCATCAGCCTGGCTCAGCCGAAAGAGTCGGACCTGGTGCAGACGCAGAAGCTGGTGCAGGCGCTGAAGCCGTTCGGCGTGTTTGAGGAGGAGCTGGAGCTGCAACGGAGGTGACGTTCTGTGATTTAATCTGTAAACCTGATGTTTGGTGTGATAAGAGTTTTCAAATGATGCATCTGTTGTCCGGTTCTTTATGTTATGCTAATTTATCACATCTGCAACATGTTCATGTTCAGAGCTGAGGGCACAGGTCTAAGTTTGGCTTAGGCTTTTCATTTTGCCCCCCTAGCTAACTTTTTATTTTATTTTAAAAGTGTTATTTTTCTGTTACGATTAGTTTGAGCTGTTTTTTGTTTTTTCTTTGAAAATGCAAATATTACAAACTGTACTTCAGTGTAAAATCAATTAACGAGAGAATCCAGATATAAGGTGGCCACATACTTTTGATATGTATATGTGTGTGTGTGTGTGTAAAATAGATGGAAAGACATGACAGATTATTGTGTTTTCTCTGCACAGAATCTTGGTTTTGGGGAAACTGAACACACTGGTCAAGGAGTGGATCCAGGAGATCAGCGGGGCCAAGGTGTGATGTTAGCTTAGCTGCGGGTGTAAAGATTTGAGGCTGTGACTCTATCGGTGCACTTCTACGATACTGCAGCAGCATGTGTCTTGTAAAAGAATCATTAACACATAGTCACATACCATGATATGCATTGTAACGGCTCCAGAAGCAAAGACTTACCTTCTTGCTTTACATTTATGGAAAGGAGTGATGTGACATTACATTTCCTTTATCTCGACAGAATATACCTCCAGCATTGATAGAAAATATTGGCGGGAAAATATTTACGTTCGGCTCCTATAGGTTAGGAGTCCACACAAAAGGTGAGTTCATAATCATTACATGCTAGTAGTCGTGGTTTTGCCGTTCATGTATTTTTATTAGCCGGAAAAGTCAGCATGGTTTGTTGACTGAGCTTGGCTGTACTCCTCCGCCTGCAGGTGCTGATATAGACGCTCTCTGTGTCGCCCCACGCCATGTGGATAGGTCCGACTTCTTCACCTCTTTTTACGAGAAGTTAAAAGAGCAAGAAGAGGTCAAAGACTTAAGGGTATGCTCTTACAAAGATATAAAGCATACAGCTGTCGTAATGGAGCGAAGGTCTTCACTTTGATACGATCTTATTCAACAGCAGTTTGGCAAGAATGACCATTCTTAATTCATCAATGATTTACATCACATATTTAACCTTTTATAATTACATTTAAATGTTGTGGAACAAATTAGTGTGTATCACCGACATTAAGGCAGGTTCTGTCTTTTTTATTTTTATTTATTTACTTATTTTTTAACCCTCTCTTGAAACTAATGTGACAAAACTGCGGCTTGTCCTGTTACTGTGAAACCTGAACGCGAGACTCCTGAGACTGTGTGTTTTTATTATGGGCTCTCAATGAGATTGTTTGTTGGCATGGCAACACACACTGCTCTGTCCAGCTGTGGTTTGTTTGGGAACTATTCCTGTTGATGGAGCAAAAACAAATGGCCATACCGTGTCTTAAAAGTCAGTTAGTCGATATTAATTTCTTCTTTAAAAGCAATATGCAGTCATGCTGTTGTACTGAATATCAGCACAGCTGGCATCACCTGTGATTAACTCCAATGAGCTGCGTTTAACTCTTAGTACCTGTCATTACATGTGATCACCTCTGATTACCTGTTTATTAACTCTGATTACTTGCCATTACCTGTGATGAGCTCTTTTCCGCCGTATAGCTGTGATTACCTGGGATTTCCTGCAGCCTTGTGCCTATGCTGTCTTGAAATTCAGTACAACAGCACTCCTGCTCATGTGATATTGCTTAATTGATGCTACATGTCATGTAAAATCTGCTTAAGAGAGCTGCCTTTGTAACACGTTGTCTTTACTTTGTTTTGCTCTTTAGGCGGTCGAGGAGGCGTTCGTCCCTGTGATCAAGCTGTGCTTTGATGGCATCGAGGTATTTCAGTCTGACTAATCATCAGAATATTCAGAAAGTAATACCGTCCGTCTCTTACTTGTTTGTTTTCAATGCTTGTACCAGATCGATATCCTGTTTGCCCGGTTAGCGCTGCAGACCATTCCGGAGAACCTGGACCTGCGGGACGATAGCTTACTGAAGAATCTGGATATCCGCTGCATAAGGAGTCTGAACGGTAAGCGGTTTGTCTTCGTGTACGCTCTTTGAATGACAGTCTGTTATACCAGGTCTGTTTGTTCAGTGTCGCGCTGATCTTTGTGCTCAGGTTGCAGGGTGACCGATGAGATTCTCCACCTGGTGCCCAACATTGAGAATTTCCGACTCACTCTTAGGGCCATCAAACTGTGGGCTAAACGTGAGTCTTTTTTTACATTTTATAGCTTCGACTTGTGAGCTAACTTTGTTTAATGTTGTTTTTATTTCTTACCATATTATCAAACTACAGCATTGGATGTTTGTCATATTGGTCTTCACACACAATCTTCCTCTGCAGTGCCTATATAAACGCAATACATAGCCAAAAGTCCATACGTTATTCTTTTTTTCCTCATTTATTCCTAACATTTCTTTAACGCATTATCGGTATTACTCTGTCATATCCTCCCCACACCCACCTGCACAATTGTGTGTTTATGGAGGACAATTTTTCTTATTTCTTGCACACATGGTGTAACATAACCGCACCTTGCATGTAGACGGTATTTCACAGCGTTTACATGTGCACAGCTCTATTTAATGATTTCAGACTACAGCATCGGGCTGCTTCAAAACATTCGACCGTTCTGTACGTGTCTTGACTGCATACGTAGTACGACTGCTTAGACAGCAAAAACAGTGGCTTATTATCCAGAAAATACAGCTGTTACATGGCAGTCATGCTGCAAAACTACTGTTTAGAAAGGATGATTGAAGTCAAAAGAGCCATGCCGCAGCATTTTGCACTAGGATTTCGATACTATTATGTAAAAGTGCTAGATTTTAGCGTATGGTATCATCTTAGAAAGCGATTGGTTGTATAATATACTACAATATTCATCTTCCATTTGGTCCATAGCTACCTCAGTACTAAGGCCGAGTGCATGCTACGGGACTTAATATTCAATGATTCGAATCTCTTGTGATCAGTCGTTTGGTACTGTAGTGGTGTGCACGCCATGCGATCGCTTGCAGACGAGGCAGACTCGATCCTTCACATGGAGAGATGACGCATGCCTCATCTCCAGATCCCGCCTTAAACGTCAGAGCTGTCTGTCATGTGACTTTGTCATTATTTTCGCATGGCTTTTTTATACTGCGTGCTGGCCGTAATCATGACGCTGTAGTCGCCCAGTACCGAAAATATTTATTTGACCTTAACTTTAATACTTTACACGTTTCCACATTTTCACCTCATCTTTTGCTGAACCTCTCATTCAAAAACTATAGTCTTTAACAAATCCGCAGCTTTTTGTTTATGCATGGTGGTGCAGTTTTCTCTCTCAGCAGGTGTTCTTGCACCACTGATATGATAATTGGAGCAGAACTGACATTGACATGCCAATGACTGACTGGTAAGAAGTAGCCATGTTTCCGGTGACAAGCTCATCCTTGGGATCAACTGCTGTCTAACATCCGCTGTGTAGTTTAGAGGTGAAAAAAGCTCTGGTGCTCGTACACAGCCCTGGCTCTGTAAACAGCGAAATGAGGAAAGTGGCTCGGCCCAAGCCACACAACGCTATCCCAGCCAATCATGAACAGGAGACATGTTTCAGGATGGGGAGGGGGGAGATGTGGGGGGCGGAGCTTCCGAAGGAGCACTGAAGGGTGGTGTATAATTTGGCTGTTAATTTCAAATATCAACAGTCTTTCTCCAGAATCGATGACTCCCGCTTTAATCCTAGTCTCTAAAACAGATTCCTCCTCCATTATATAGAGGATTCGGATTCAGAATCTCGTGCTTGGTTTAATCACGTACAGAGTCTCGTTTCCCAAGATTACATGAAAATCTTTTAGACTGTGTGTTTTTTGAATTTTCTGTTGTATTCGACGTGTACGTTTCTGTTACAGGTCACAACATATATTCAAACATCTTGGGTTTCCTGGGTGGTGTGTCGTGGGCAATGCTGGTGGCGAGAACATGTCAGCTTTACCCCAACGCTGTGGCTTCAACCCTCGTGTACAAGTTCTTCCTAGTGTTTTCTAAGTGGTGAGTCCAATCTTTTCCTCGTCGTGGTGTAAATGTTCTGAAATCGTAGCAGCCAATATGCTGTAATTTATCAATTTCACAGGATTTCATGTTGTACTGGTACGTTACCAGAATTATTTGTGGTTCTTTTGAATGAAATGCTTACTGTGTAATATACAGTATAATAAAGCAGAGCTGCTTCAGAAATGTACATGTGTACATGTAAGGTGAGAAATGGTTTCGTTAGAGATGTATATTTCTAAATGCTTTTAGGAACTACAAAGAAAGAGACTTTGGACATCCTAATTTCTTAGATCCGGTCATTTTGATTCAATACTTCGGTGTGTCAAATAGGTTTGCGTAGAATTGAGAATCTTCAGGTTCGGCATGTGGCCGAGTTGTGTACTTTCATGTAAATGTGTCGTCTCTCACGTCTGTTTCACGTGTTAGGGAGTGGCCTAATCCAGTCCTTTTGAAGCAGCCGGTGGAGTGCAACCTCAACCTGCCAGTGTGGGACCCGAGGGTATGACTCTTCTCGTTAAATGCAGATCTGTAGACTCGTAATGTCTGCCCTTTCTACTCCAACTGTACGATTGAACATCGTTTTCAATTCCCTCAGGTGACCCCGAGTGACCGGTACCACCTCATGCCCATCATCACACCAGCTTATCCTCAGCAAAACTCCACCTACAACGTGTCCGTGTCCACCCGCAACATCATGGTCGAAGAGTTCAAACAGGGTCAGTTGCATCTCTCAAAATCTCACTTCATCATTAGTGCAACTGTATCCATTTCCACTGCAGGAACCTTTTCTGAAAAGCAGGCATTTTTTAAAGGAACTAAAGGCAGATTTCTACTCTGTGAACCAGCGACAGTTTTACTTCCTGTGATATGTTGTGCTTTCGGACCGAACAGTTCTAGGGACTTTTTGATGCGGAGTTCTCCTGAGAACTATGCACCTTCACAGGGCTTTTTTCTGTTCGCATTCGCACCACCAGTAGGAACGCACTAGGAAGAGACGTAAACGGCATCAAATCTCTGCATTTCCTTCGTTGCCTATATAGGCTCAATAAAATCTGAACTTCACTCTCACTCTATTTATCTATTTAGAGTTTTTTTTCTTTCATTTTTAACGCTAACATTACGAGCGGTTGTTTTCGTGGCTACCGTTTTACATGGTTTTAAGGCTGTACCCGAAGCTGCGCGCTTCCTCTTTGTTTACGTTACTACCGTGTGGATTTGTCGGCATAATGAGACATGCAGCGCGCACACATTTCTGTTTAAATCAAGCTCTTATAGCCTGTTTTTAAAGTATGACTTTACTTTGCCGAGCGCTCCACCTCAGGTTTCAGCTTCTCTCATCTGCTAACCAGAGCATGGTGTCATGTGGATTTATTTTTGTGCTGCATTTGTCTATTGTTTCCACACTTGCAGCTTCCACATTCTGGACAGATTGTCTGTCATCTGTGCAGAATGATTTAAAATGAGCAGCACAAGGTGAAATTACAGATTCGAGGTGTCGCACCTCCAGGAAATGTTTACCTTCAAAATATTACCTTTAAACACGCAGTAGGCTGCAAAAGTCTGAGCGCTCTAGTGCAAATGCACTGATTTTTGAATTCCTTTTTTACTTAATGCAACAATTTTCATTACCAATTATATTATTGACAACTTGAGTGCAAAGTGGAATCTTAGGCGAGTTTCGTAATGTTTGGTATGTTCTCGTTTTGCTTTACTGAGAGTGTACGTTCGCGCCGACATCGACGTTTTTTAAACTTTTGCACTGTGGTTCTTTGCTCCAGGTCTGGCCATCATGGATGAAATACTGCAGAACAAAGCAGACTGGTCCAAACTATTCGAAGCTCCAAACTTCTTTCAGAAATACAAGTATGTATTTAGCTGTTTATCCTGTTGTACATGCGCGATGAGCTTACACTATTTGAATAAAGATTTATTTTTCAAAATGGCACCCACACCACCCCCTTTACACACCTTCATAACTCTCGCTTGCATCATGTGTTGTGCCGTGAAACAATTTGCATATGAGCTAAATAAAAGCGTAATTATGGAGTTGATGCTAACAGTACAGAACTTCTGTCCTAGCGTTTCTTAGCTTTACATTTCTGTTAAGTCAATTGTAATAATTCTGCTTGACGTAATTATTGTAGACCGGCAGTCATTTTTGAAATAACTGTATGTGTCATTCCTAAGGTAGGTATTTGAAAATGTTTTTTTTTTTTTTTGTTTTTTTTGTATTTCCTGTCTTATAATGGTCTATAATAAAAAGTTTTTCAAGTCGTTTTCACACTTGTGTTTTTGTGACATCTGAGCCCTGAGTTTGGTGAAGTAGGAACGTTGTTTTGGAGCCCAGGAGCAGACCAGAGATCCGTGATCCTTTTGAAAACGTTCAGCATCAGGTCTCGACGCTGCTCGCGCTCAGGGCCATGTGCCGCGTAACACGTTCGGTTTAACGATACTTCCTGTTTTTACTGTCATGATGACAAGTTTATTTGGTTACTGATATATAAAACCACATCTTTCAGTGGACTCGTGGACCGCAATTAGCTCACTCACTTAGGGAAGTAATAATAAAAAACAGCAAATCTAATGAGCATAATGCCTACCATTTTGCAGTCTCGAGTGCACAAAAGTGATGTTTGGAATTGTGCATTCGGTGCACGGTTCAGAAGGATGGAAGTCTTTTAAGTCTGGTGGCTGATCTTCTCCACAAAGGGCTACTGTGAGGACAGGCTTCAGTTCCAAACAAGCTTTGTTGGAATGAAAACCTGCACCCACGCCGGCCCTTTGCGGAAAAGATGGGCCACGTCTGTCCTACGTGAACGCAAATCTGAAATGATCCAGAATCGGTCTGGAGTCAGGACTCGGGTTTTCGGACCAAGTGTGAAAACGTCCCAAGTTAATAATTTGTACAGTGTATTTTGCAGGTCAGTGATTTATTATTATTTATTTATTTATTTATATGTAGTTTTTTCTTTTCATAAACATTTAGTATGCATGTCTTCAACTAGATTTAATGAAATGTGAGATTACCATGTGTTAGTTAAAAACCAGTTCAAGCTGCCATGTTTTAGTGGAGTAAAGTCACTGACCAGACATGAGGCAGTACATTTGCTTTTCCCTGTGTTTCATGTTTGTCTTTTCCGTGTATTGTGTTGTGTTATCTAAAAATCTCACATGTAATGAAAGCAATTTTAACCATTGTTTTGAAGCTCTGTCTCTGCCAAAAATGAACCGTACACAGTTTCCCCCTTCACGTCAGCCATGACATTGTGTGTCTCGTAAGTCCAGTGCAGTATTACAGAAAAGCATGATCTGATAAGGAACATTATAGCTTATAGTTTAGCAATGCATGCCTAAATCACCACGCACACATTTTTATAATGGGCTGTGTACATTTGGGGGAAATTGTGTACATTTCATTGTGTTAATGGCTTTAGAACTTTTCTGTTTGTAGAAAATGTAATAATTCAACAGATAATTTAATGTAATCAACTTCTTGGCTGGTTTTGTCGAAATAAGCAGCATGTAGATGGTGCTATTGCGCTGCAAATAAATTCACTTTATGACTCAGCGAGTGTTCGAATCGGGTTCGTGTGTACAGCGCGCTTAACAACTCCAGGTCGTACGCTAATGCTGCGATTTAGACAAAATCAGGACGTTTTTCAGGATTTGTATTCAGTCCTATATAAAATGTTTTTTAAAGATCAACAGCATGAACAGCGTTAATACGATGCAGCTTGGGTAGAGATTTGCAATGAGTGGTTTTTTTTTTTTTTTTTTTCCTTTTTCAACTTTAAAATAAATGTTAATGTGAAATTGTGTACTGTTTTATTTTTTCCATATACGCTCTGCGCTCATGATTTCAGTTGTTCACGGAGGACTGAGAATTGAAAGACTGGGCCCTCGTAATTCCTTGTGTTTATGCACATCATTTTTGTTCTCAATGGCCGACACTTTCTTTCTTTCTTTCTTTCTTTCTTTCTTTCGTTCATTTTATATCAGTGCCCCGATGTTGAGTGAGGTTTGTCTGGAATGAACAGTACCGTTGTGTAGACCGATATTCTTGTGACATTAGTTGAAAGTGGAGAAGACTGAAAATGTAAACCTTCGATGTATCATGGGCACTTACGTTAATGTTCCAGAAGCGCGATTTGTTTTTGTGGACAGTACAAAAAGTTTTTTTTTTATAGGTGGGTGCTTATTTATCTGCTTTAATGTTTTACCTGAATAGACTAGTTGTGCTGCATCAGAACATGCGAGTTGAATTAACGTTAGGTCTCGATACAACCCTGGGGCACCCCCTAGCCTTCCCGGTGTTTAGTTCAATGACCTCTGTGTAAAGGATGTAATGGCATTGTTCTTGTCTTTTATGTTCCAAGGCATTATATTGTGTTGCTAGCAAGTGCGCCCACTGAGAAGCAGCACCTCGAGTGGTGAGTAGACCGGGCCGAGTCACACCATTGGTATGATGAGCCTTGATAATACCTTGCGCACGGCATCCAGAGAGCCTGTGCAGTAACACTCTTTATAAACAGACTCGCGTGCAAACTTTTAAGGATCCGATTTCCAACAGGGTCGGCCTCGTCGAGTCCAAGATCCGAATCCTGGTAGGAAGCCTGGAGAAAAATGAGTTCATCACTCTGGCACATGTGAATCCACAGTCATTCCCAGGACCCAAGGAAAGCAATACAACGTGAGTGTACTGTAGTAGATGAGCTTTACTGCAGATTAATGTTTGCGCATATCGGATTGTTCCTTTTTTTGTACTGTTCGTGTGCAGGCCAGAGCTGAGCACAATGTGGGTCATTGGTATCGAGTTTAGGAAAATGGAGGGGTCTGAACTACTTAACGTCGACTTGACATTCGACATCCAGTCCTTCACAGACACAGGTAGGATATCCTATTCCGTAGTTTCTTTCTTTTCTTTTCTTTACTGTGTGGCAGCCATCTTGTTTACGTGTAATTAAAAGCATGCTGCTGTGGTGCCTCTGGCTGAAGAAGCGTGCAGAGTCAGAGTAGCTGTTACTGTGAGGAGATCAGATTCAGTGTTTTCTGATCAGACTAATAAACTAAAGCGGTTCTGAAATTATATTGGAACATTTACAGTAGATCACACAACTTTTTTTTTTAAAAATTTTTTTAGATTCCTACAAAAACGCTTTTCCAGTTCTGGATTTGTGCTTTACGGTGAAATCTAAAAACACGATGATTTTAGTTTTAAATAAGTGACTTGTTAAACTTTCTCGTCAGTCGTAATTAAAAGAAGCAGCGCTTGTCTCAGCATTGTTGCCTGCTTGAATGTATGCAAGCTTTACCTGGTCATTTTTTGCCTCATGAATGCAGTGTACCGTCAGGCCAACACTAAGATGTTTGAGCCTGACATGAAAATAACGGCGATGCACGTGAAGAGGAAGCAGCTTCACCAGCTCTTGCCAGATCTTGTTATCCCAAAAAGGAGAAAGGCAAGCAAAATTCTGTTTCAACCTTAACCATATGGTTTTGTCTGTCATGTCTCGGCGTTCACTGTGATCTCCTGCACTGTAGCATTCGACTGAAGGCCTGCGTGCTGTGAACGAGAGCGGTGTGGACTTGTCGCTGGACAGTGATAACAGCATGTCCATGCCCTCGCCCACCGGCACCTCCAGCGCCGCCCGGACCCCCTTCTCTTCTGCCAGTCCTCACCGGTGAGCTCTTCACACACTCGCCGATTTCTCACAACCAAGTCATTCGACGGCTTTTTTATGGGCTGTTTTTATTTATTTCATACTCGGTTACGTATACATTTATTTTCTGAAATGATCTGCAACAAATATTCTGTAGTTTATCTTCAATTCTAATCCAATACCTCTAACAATTTGCACTCTAGAATCTGTCCGCGAATATGTTGTTTCGTTTATGATCCGACCTCCAGTAATTCGTATTGTCTTGTAACAGTCGCGTTTTGAAAAGCTTTGCCTGGATAAAGTCATAGATATTTCCTCTTGTGTACAGCTCCACGGGGACCACTGCCAGCTCGGATTCTCACGGGAAGACGGACACGTCTGGAGGCATGGACACCTCAGGAGGTACGCACCCTGCTGCAGGTACGTGTCCATGCCTTAGTGTCGCCTGGCATTTCTTATTCCGGCTGTATACCTCAAATGAAAATATGTTTAGATTCACTGATCTTTTTAGCCAGATAGATGCGGTGATTCGAGCACACATAGTTCGGAGTGTGTGTGTGTGTGTGTGTGTGTGTGTATAAAAACCGCTCTCCTATTGTTCTCCTAATGTTTTTTGTTCTGAGAACGATGTTGGCTCACAGCCACCCTTGCTGTA
>JAQQZX010000020.1:13369904-13381900 GCA_030068355.1 Notoglanidium maculatum | reverse complement strand
TAAAAACCGCTCTCCTATTGTTCTCCTAATGTTTTTTGTTCTGAGAACGATGTTGGCTCACAGCCACCCTTGCTGTAGCCTCAGCAGCTGTACAGGAGCCACCTGACAGCTACGCTTTTCTGCTTCTTCAGCTATCAGACCAAACGTGAATAAAACTTGCCCAGTGGAAAAGCCAATTCCAAGAATGTGTGACATAAAAAAAACCCTGCACGTTTGCTTCTGGTAGCACTTACTTTAGCTTTTCAGCACCTTCATCTAGATGACCTCTGGATTCATGACCCTGAATCTAGTGAGCCAGTATATTGGGATTGTGGTCTCTGTAGTCATTGGAGGAGCTGCTCGTTTTTGAGCATCAGTCACGCCGGATTTTTCTCTCCCTGTAACTGCCTGACGCACATGTAAAAAACGAAAACGGCTATCTCGTCCACAGATAAAGAGCAGAACACTAAAGCGCTCGCGGTAAAATCCTGTATTTCCCTCCGCCTGCTAGGATTATCCTGTTCACAATGTTGGCTAGGGTTGGGTACCATTCACATTTGTCCTGATACCTGGAATTCAGTACCAGTACTTCATATTAACAAAAAATCTCATTTCAGTTGTAAAAAAAAAAAAAAAACTTCTCAGTTTCGACATTTTGTTGTTTGTTTCGAACGTTTTACGCAGCACACAAAATCAAACCCCTCTGTACCTCCCTCTCCACTCCCTACAACCTCCAGCTCGTCACAGTCTGGCACCAGGGCGTAGCGTGAACACGCTGTCCTGACTGCGTTGGGCTGCAACACGCTGCAGGGGTGACGTCACATGGCCTCATGCTCTCTCTTTCACTAACGTACTTCACTCTGTCACTCAAATGCGCTCTCAGGTACCGCTTGATTAATCGTGAATCAGTACTCGGTAGTACCGATGTAATTTGATCGGTACCCTGAAAAGTACCGAGTTTGGTACCCAATCCTAATGTTGGCACATCTGCACCTTAATGTCCATGTTCAGGCTTTCTGATCTCGCTGTAATGCCGCGTCCTCTGTTCCAGCGTGTCTGTCGGAGCCGAAGACGTCCAGCGAGAGCAGTCCTCCTCGTGCACCGAAGAGCCCGGGCTCCCCTCTCCACGATGACAACTCGAAGAAGCTCAGATTGCAGGAGGTATATGCAGGGCGCTCCTGCTTAATGACTTGAGTGTATTACTTGTGCTTGCTTGTTTTTGCGTGTGTGGGAAAGTTTCCTGAATTTGCAATATGAATCAATTCTCAAGTTAGTTTATCCGTATACAAGACACCTAATGGTCTAGCAGCTGTCTGCTTCTGTGGAGTTCGTGAGTCAGCTTCCGTAGACGCGTTTAAATAGCAGCTGAAAAACGCATCGGATTTTTTGCTTTCTTGTTCCAGTTAATGAACTTTTTCTTTTCACGATGTTTAAATGTTGATGTTTTGTGCTCTGTAGCATTCGACTGTGAACGAGGCCAGCGTGGACTCGTCCCAGGACAGGGAGAACAACAGCACGTCCATGCCCTCGCCCACCGGCACCTCCTGGACATCTTTCTCCGCCAGTCCTCACCGGTGAGACAGACACACACGCACACACACACTCTATATACTCTCAACCAGCTTTCAGATAAGAAAATGTATGGATCTGAGAATCCCATTGCGTGTTTTGCTGTCTTTTGTGTGTGTGTGTGTGGGGTTTTTTTTTTTTTTTTTTAAAGAAGGTAAAATTTTCTCTAGTTAGTCTTGTTTGAAATATCATCATCAAATGTTTTTGTCAATAGTGATCCTGATTATTAGAAAGAATTTTCATTTTCCGAGACTGACTCAATTTAGAATGCAGGGAATTTCTTCAGCACCAAATCACAAACGCTGCATTTATCTGATTATCAAGAAATACTTTGGCTAAGGAAAACTCTTGCTCTGATCGGCTGCTGCAAACTTTCCGGAATGTTCCGGAATAATTAAAAAAAAAAAAAAAAAGAATAAAAAGGTAGAGAGATTTATGTGCATCTAGCAGTTTTAAATTAGCTAAATGATGCAGGCTTTTTTTTTTTTTTTTTAACACCCATTTATTTTATGTTTGTACTTAAAGTCATTTCTTGTTTGTCAAGTTAATTCTTTTTTTTAGTTGAATTATCCTTCCTGTTCTCCTTTAACATTGCAATATAAATAACCTTCTCGTTATTCGGCCATGCATACAGCTCCACAGAGGCCACTGCCAGCTCAGATTCTCAAGAAAAGATGGACACATCTGCTGCAGGTATGTGTGCACACACCTGCCTTATGTTATTTGATTATTTATGATAATATTACATGGCTCTGTTCATGTCGTAGAAAGACAGCCAACAGTTCGACCCCAGTGTAATGCTCAGTCCTCTGTTACAGCCTGTCCGACAGAGACGTCAAGCCCCAGTCCTGCTCACGCGGGGAAAAGACCGTGCTCACCACTCCATGACGAGCAAGCCAAGAAGCTCCGATTAGAGGAGGTAAATCCAGAGAACTCTGACTTCATGTTGAAGAGTATGCTTCATGTGGCTGCAGTAAACGTCAACTGATAATTAATCAGTGTAATTAATTATCATATTTTATTATTAATTAATTCTACTTTCCTGGCTTTAATATTTTATGCACGTTCTTTCATGCTGTTTCCGTATCATCATTTCCATTATAAAAACATCTCGGTAGGATTCTACGTCCGAATCAGAGACCCAGGCTGCTGAATTTCCTCAGGTAGGGTTATCCGTTCGTTTTCTCAGCAATATCTCATATTTCAATTGTGCGGTGTACGGCGCTAATTGTTTATTTGATGCAGGCTTGCGATTTCACCGCTTTAGACGGAGAGGTGAAAATGGAGACGGAGGCAGCGGTGAGTGGAGGCGTGCTTTTCTTTTGCACCTCGGTGCTTATATGAAGGCTTGTCTTTTCGTGGGCTTCATGCATTCATTAATAGCACTGGTATATCTTTATGCACAGGAGCCGGATGCAGAAGGGAAGATACTACCGTCTCAGGTATGGCGTTGTTTAACTGAAACGTTGTAATGAATAGGCATTCTGTAAGTGTAAACAATTTAAAAAATATTTTTTTTATTCATAATTTTCTGTCACTGATGAGCTTAAGTGACGCTGTCTCGCTGTTAATCGACTTGCATTAAATCATGCTTTAAGTGGCGGAGGTCGCATACATATTCATGTATTGTTTACTGGATGTGGCTGAGTTGAATTATTTTTATATTTAGCATTTAAGTGATCTACTCACGCCTTATTTTGAAAGAGTGTCTGGTTTATAAGCTAGTTTTGTATTAAAATGAGCTGAATAATTTGGCTGTAGCATAATTGTGATATTAATAACTATAACTTAGCTGTTGTTGTCAAGCTCAGGCGCAAGTAAACAGGATCTAAGGCATCACTTTCCGTTATGTTTTTCAGAAAACGTCCAGCACCGATCTGTCCGATGTTCCTCTTCCTCCGGCTAACCCCATCCAAGTGGTGAAAAACTCCATAAAGCTCAGACTGAGTAGGTAGAAGCAGTTAGGCCTCTCCTTCGACCTGCCTTCACAATAGCAAGCAAGCAACAAACCGACAGTCATGACGTGGAGTCACAGTTCCGGCAACAGGGTGTAAATTAATGTTTTAATTAAGCTTTTCTTAATCGTATGCAATTTAGTTATACAAATTCGAAAGGTTGCTCGAACAGATCACACGGGCTGGACGGTACGAGTTCCCCTGCTTTTCTCAGCGTGATGGAAGGAAACTGAAGGGCTCGTACTTGGCTCGGTATTGAAATATAGAAATGGCACAGTGATGTGTATAAATTACACAATAAACTGTTTATAACTTGGAACGAAACAGTTGACGGCATACCTGTAGCTGTAGCTGTCGCTACTCACCAGAGAACGGTAAAGTGGCCTGATCGACTTGTCACTTGCTAGTGAGAACACATGATCAGAGAGGCCAGCCCAAATCCTGTGGCTTGTTAACGTAGAGGCCGCGTTAGCGAGGCTAGACCAGGGCCCCAGAGCTGCACGATCCTCGAAGGCTCCCGGAGCAGCTTTCGGCTCGATCCACCAGAGGGCGACTCTGCACTTCTGTAAACTCCCTGATGACTCTACCACCACCACTCTCTGCCTCTACGGAGAAAAGAACTGAATACATTTTCCACGCGCTCACAACCTCATTGTAACGACTAGACGCGTGTTTGTGTCAACTTTATTCCCAGCTTCCTGTATGTCCTCCGACACAAGACGTTTCTTTGGAACGAGTCTGCTTTTCATTTCTGTCATTCTGTATTAATGTGGCATATTTTATAGAGCGAGTGGGAGCGAAGCCGCTGTATGTGAAGATTATTTAGAGGGCAGGATCAATTAAACTGCATTAGGTTCGTCAGGACTAATAAACGTTTTATATATATGGGGGGGGGGATGATGATATTTGACCAAAATGATCTCCAGTCAGATTATACCAGTCTAAGACAGCATCAAGCCGTCGCTGTAACGTCAGGTCTAACTGGTGGTGGTTTGTTTTTTGTCCCCCCCCCAGTTTGTTCTCTTCTTTTACCTTGTGTAAATTCATTATAATGAAAATGAGGGGAAAAAAAGTATGCATTTATTTGCTTTGGGCCTTTTGTTTTTATGTCAGGAGTTATTACTAATCTGAAGTCAGTGATGCATATTTAAGTGCATTTCGATCTAGCATTATTAGTACATAAGCCCAAACATTTTCTGTCATAAGCTCTTGGCCGTGATGAGATGGAAATCAGAAGAA
This sequence comes from Notoglanidium maculatum, assembly GCA_030068355.1. Lineage (NCBI taxonomy): Eukaryota > Metazoa > Chordata > Actinopteri > Siluriformes > Auchenoglanididae > Notoglanidium > Notoglanidium maculatum. The sequence continues at coordinate 13,377,158 of JAQQZX010000020.1, read as the reverse complement.
TAGCATATGAAGCTTGGAATTAATGATAGTTTTTTGAAGCAGAAGGATTTAGTTGATTCGTAAGATGTGCACCGGCTTTTCTTATTCGATCTTTCGCTGATACGTTAAGAGATTTGTTTGTCTTAATTATCTTTGTAAATTGTGTGGAGACACAATGGTACAGCTGCTCCAGGAATGCTGTTTATTCCGCTATGTGCAAAAGCAAAACTCTTTTGGTTTCATCATATCCTCAGTTCTCTTCTCACAGGCTTAATTTGTAAAAACAAGCTGTTGTAATATTTTCACAAATAAAAGTCTACAGAATTACAAAGAAATGATCTGGTTTAACACCTTAAAGCAAAACACCGCACTAAAGCCTCAGTGAAAGTCTTCAGATCCTGGTTCCACATGCACTTTCCAAAATCAGCCTTTACCCAACTCTCATCCTTGCTTCATGGGTAATCTCACCTTGATACTGTATCCACAAACTGCAGCTGGAATCATAAAGCCGGTCATGTGCTCATCCTATGATACGTCGTCACAATCTCTGCTCATACTAAACATCCTGTCTACATATTTTGTCGTGACACTTTTACACCTGTGTACGCTAATGATTCTCTGAAGGGCATGTCCGGGAGATTCTCCTCACCGGTCTGTCTCTGTTTTGTAGACGTAAATCTACATCTGGATTTCTGTAAAGACGTTACTTGAGCACTATACAAATAGTTACAGATCAGTGAGTAATTAAACATTTCACCTTCCCTCAAAAGGAGTCCATCAGCCTCAGGTTTGCATGTGGTAGTTGTAATATAAGTGTCTTGCGCAAAACCTAGATTGATCGTGTATGAAATAAAAGTAAAAACAATATAAATCTCACCAGACCTTTTGAATCTAAATCCTCAGGGCTCCTTGTACCGGAGAGGAGATCACAGATCATAATGTACACAGTTACACTCGCCTGGGAAAACATGGGCGGATTTATTTTTCCGGTCTTAAACCGTCCCGTTTTGGTGATCCTGTGCCCACTGTAGGCTCAGATTCCTGTTCTTGGCTGACAGGAGTGGAAGCTGATGTGGTCTTCTGTTCTTGTAGCGCGTCTGCCTTAAGGCTGCATGTGTTGTGTATTCTGACGTGCTTTTCTGCTCACCACGGTTGTAAAGAGTGGTTATTCGAGAGCGGTCAGCTCAAAGCAGTCTGGCCGTTCTACCCCGACCTCTCTCTCGTCAACAAGGTCGCAGGACTGACGCTGGATTTCGTCAGCGTCGAAAAACTGGATGTTTTTTGTTTTTGGTCGCTATTTGTGTAAACTCTAGTTGTGCTTGAAGATCCCAGGAGATTTCTGAAATGCAACAAGCACGCCGCAGTCGCTGATATCACGTGATGTGAACGTTATCAGAAGCGCTCGTCATATTTTGCATTGCATTCCTGATTTTGAATTTTTGATTGGCTTGATTGTACGAATGAACAGGTGTTCCTTTTAAAGTGGCTAGTGAATGCATATTGGATTGCAAGGCTTTTATTGCAAATTAACATCAAAATGAAAATGACCAGGTCAGTCAGAAGCTGCAGCTCCTACATTTTTTTTTTTTTGTTTGTTTTGTTGTTCTTGGCCATTCACTGAAAAGTTTTTCCAGTGGCCTTAAACAAACTGCTAGAGATTTCCAATCCTAAACGTCCACGTCAAGTTTTTCAAAGGTCTTTTAACATCCTCATGAAGTTTTTGTATTTGTATCCGGTGTTCGAAGTGAAATAGGATTGCTCCAGTGTCTTTTGTGTCTACATTGTGTATCTGCTTCACATGGCTTACTAGTGTATCGTCCTCTCATTTCTGCTGTATAAATTCACCCGGAACTCATTACTACAAAGCCGGGTTTTTTTTATTTTATTTTAATTTTTTTTATGACCAGATCCTTTTTCGGAGAATCAGGTCGGGTGCACGGATTGGTCAATATGCGAAAACGTTTTTATGAAATAAGGAAATCTCCAGAATTGGTGTTGAAGACAAATAAGCGGTCCAGAAAAAAGAAATTAAAAACCGTCTCATACTGTTCGAATGATAAATGACTGAGATCTAATCTAAGAGGTAGCGCTCAAGATCATGGATCTCTACGAGATATTTAAAACTGAAAAAAGTCCTCTCAAATTTCCCTTTTCAATATGATTTTATAATGTTCTTACAACTCAGGGCAAATGCGCGACGTCTAAAAATTCGGATATTATATTATTCCAATTAGAATACAATATAATATCATTTCCATAGCCCAAAATGAAATAGAGCTCTATATTGCATTTCAGATTGGGAAACTTTGTGCATGCTGCAAAAAGATCTAATTGGATAAAGAAACTGTCTCGATTCATTCTGAAAAAGGCATGATGAGTTTCCATCTGCGGCTTCACAGACATTTCTTTCTGAATGCCTTTTAAAAAAAGGATTGGATTGTTGCTAAGTAACGCCTCTTTTTACCTCCTACTTGGCTGGCTTCTTAATGTTCTGGTTGGGGAGTGATTCGACTGTGCCTCTCTGGGTTTATTTGCTGTTTGTTTTTTATGGATTAAATTATTTAGTGGTCTTTTTCCACCTTTCAGCTGTCCAGTGTCCCCGAGTTTGTGCGTCCTGTAGCCTGAGATTCCTCAGAAGTGAGACAGGATCCCTGTCCTCACATGAGAGGACATCATCCAAATTTCTCCCAACTACATTGTGTGTGTTTCCTCGTAAGATCCGCATATGAGGACCATCGGGTGTTACCGTTTCGCCAGTCTTCTTGCTGTTTGATCAAGTTGAATACTTATCAGGTGCTGAGAAACAAACAGTGAGGAGAAATTACAATGGCCAAAAGCCGAGGAAATGGTATCGTTCGTTGGATCTACAAGACTCTCATAAACATTCTTCTTCAGAAGTTGCAATAAATTCCCTCTCGAACTCACAAGTAACACACGACTTTTTTCTTTACATGGTTTTTTTTGTTCTCTGCCCGTTGTCTCTGTATACTGGCAGCTCCGAAACAGGTGATGAAAGCGTAACCTTCACATTAACCAACCAGTCGACACTAAACTATCGGTGTGTTCAAAGAGAGATGCCATGTTCCTGAAATGAAAGGGTTGTCTCTTTTCCTCATCCTGATCAAAAAATGTGGCACGTCTAAAAACACATCACACCCGGCCATGGACTAAAGCTGCTAATGAGAGCAAAGGATCATGGGTAGGAGACGCGATTGCTGCATCGACAGTTTTTCTTGCCGCCATAAAACCCTCCGTTTTGATAGCACGGGCATAAAGCATGTAACGTGTAAACCTCTATGTGCCGTGAGTGTCCGTAGTGTTGGCTCCTAAACAAGACTAGCTGTTTTTAGTCATTACTATTAGTGTGTGTTAATATAAGGTCAAAATGATGTGCAAATTATTCCTTGTTTGCACCTCAAACATTCAAATGATCCTATCCCAGGGCCTGTGAACCTGCTCTTCGGTTGCTTCATTAGGACAACACGAGAGAGTGTGTCACAGTGTGACCGCCAAATGTAGCACTTGGTGAGAACAAGGTGGCTCGTGAACCTTGTTTGCGTTACAATGTATGTGACTGGTGTCTCGATCTACGTCAAACTCCGTAACGCGTACAAGGCTTTCATACTTATTAGCCTCCTGGCTAAGTCAGAAACAGCGAAATTGATACTTTTGGTTTGTTTGCTTCTCGGTTTAGGTTTGCATCACACCGCACGGAAGTAAAGTCAAATCATGATCGTGCAGTAGGTGATGCTGGTGTGTGTAACAGCTTATCAGTTTAATTTTCTAACCACAATCAAACATCTGGAAAATAGAACTTATTTATTTCATGGAACTTTATTTTTTTTTTGTTGTCCTTACCAAATAAAAAAAAAAAATAAATAAAAATGGAAAATTGGTGTTTGGATGGCAATTTCTACCTTTTTTTTTTAATTGTTCAACCATAATAGTGACATTGGCGCGTGACGTTATAGTTGTAGCCGTGGAAGAGGATTTGGTCAAAATTCGTTTGCAGCTAGTGAAAACTTATAATGTTCACCATCAAGTAAAGCGCTTCAGAAGTCTTTTAAAATACGTAACAATTTAAATAACATGAGGCTGTAATGAGGCTATAATGTCAAGTACCCGATTCACTATTACAATTGAACAGTTGAGCAAGTAAAAATTTTTAAAACTGCCATCCGAACACCAATTCTCCATTTTTCCAATTTCCTATTTTGGTACTTAAAAACAGAAAATTAAGAAAACAAGCTAACATCTCAATTTTCTTTTTTTGGGGGGGGTGAGGGGACAAAAAACTTTGGGCTTTTGAACTCAATGTTCTATTTTCCAAATGCTTAATTGTAATTAGGAAATTAAACTGATAACCATCACAAACACCTTCTTGACCCGCGACTTGGGTTTGATCCTGAGCATGCTGGGTTTGATTTTATTCAGGATTTTGAAAACACATGATCAAATCGTGTTGGATGTATGAAAACAAACTGTTCATCTCAACTCAATTCATTCACATGGAACCGATGAACGGATTTGAATTAATTATCATAACTCATCCGTAGCACCTTAAAACACGGGGTTGCCTTTTTACGAAAAAGGGTCCTTGATTGTCGAAGCGTTCACAGACCCATACATCATGCCCTTTGTTTCCTGTAGTGGAAACATAAACCAGTTTTGGGACCGGTCGCTGTGTGGTTCCTGTTCAGCAGACTTCCAGAACCTTTTAGTTCCACAAACAGTTCCAGAATATCATCCTCCATCCTGTGCGCTGCTGATCATCTCCACGCACCGAACCCCATGGTCACGCTCAGCCCACGGGCTAATTCACACGGGCTAATTAATGCCTCAATATGCAAATGAGCACAGCTGCCAAACTGCTGTACGCGATTTTTCTTTTTTCGGGTCATTTGTCAGCAGTGCAACGAGGCTCCGAGCTGGATGATGAAACAGACTGAAGCATCACTATTTATTCTCAGAAACCTGAAAGCAAGCGTTGCTGGGATGCTGAGACTCACAGGATCATGACTTGGAGATTGCTCGTGTTGTGTTGTTGTATAACAGTCTAGACCATCAGGAGTTCTTGATTTTCATCTCCGTGCCCTGAAGCGGTGCAGGAAGCAGGAAGCATTCGAGCTGCGAGTCACAGACACCTCTGTGGCTCTGAACACACAGTCAATTAACCAGGCTCTCCACTTCGAACCAGTCTCCAATCAGTCCAGTGGCGCGTTCGGGTCACACTGAGGCAAGAGACAGGAGTGTCTTGCTATTTCAAAATTTCTCTTTGTGGATAAGAATGGTTAATAACAGTGCTTTCAGTGTCATATTTGACATGACCAGTCATTGCAGTAATTACAATCATTACCGGTCAAAGGATGTCAAGTTATCCCTCTTTAAACATAGACCGCTTGAGAAAATCAATTATTCAATCAAGAAGGACCCCCCTCCTTCACTGCATTCAGTGGGGTGAATGAAGTTGGTTCACTTAATTTCAGGGGCCACGGTGAATGTGCCACGGCGTAGACCTTTAATTTCCCAGCCCTCACTTTCCATTCAGCGAAATGTTGAGTTAATTGTGTCGATCAAATGAGGAAAGCTGTCTTTTTTGTGAGCAAGTTTGCTTGGAGATTAAGCAAGTCACACTTCCTTACTTATACCTTCTCTCTCTCGGTCTCTCTCGCTCTCTCTGTGTCTGTCTCTCTGCTCCTCATGACCATCAGGATTGGCAGGATGTAATTTAAGTGCATAGGCACAAAGACCAAATGTCAAGTAGACGGGCGATGCGCTCAGATTTAAATGTACCAGCACTTGCTTCATTCAGGGTGTGTAATTAGGATCACTGCTACAAAGAGGAGAGTCAAGAGATCACAATGTGTTCTAGATGCAGGAGGAACAAGACAAGCCATCAAGTTTGTTTAAAGAAGCATGAAGCCGATGCAACAATAGAGATTTCCTGCTTTGTGTAGTTCTCAAATAAAAAGGTCGCAGTGTTTCGTGCCACCTAAAGTACAGATATTAATTGGAAGTGCTGTAAATATAGTGTTTTTTTTTTTTGTTTTTTTATAATAAGTTCTTATGGTTGCCAAATGATAATCATCAATTACCGTGCGGTGTTGTTCAAGCACATTGAATTCTTATTAATATTCCATGAGCTCAAACTACATCAAGCATCCCTTCTTGCCTCACAGAAATTGATCAAAATGTCTCACTTGGGCTGCTTTTGCACACTTTTTTTACTCGAATGCTCCGGCACACTTTTTAAATATGATCCAATGGGACGAAGTCACGCTTTTCAGAAAAAAACGTAATCATATCAAATCTATTGTTGTTGGGTTTTCTTTCTTCCCGATCAGTCTGGGCGCAAGTCTACGGAAAGCGATAAAACCCAAACATGAAGGACAAAGTGCTATTGAACGGATAGTCTTGTTAATGAGACTGATGACATCATAACTGACAAATCAAAGCACATCAAATTCTGTGCGTTTTCTGCCAACGAAGGCAGACAAGCTCCTCATAGCGACCTGATCGAGACAGCAAGCTCAGATGCCTTTTTTTTCCCCCCCTTGGAAATCAAGGTGAAGTGTGAAAGCACTTTTAATTAAGACCTGTAGGTGCTACAGTGAAATGTTATTTATTATAGAGAGGCTGGTGTAGAGATGATTTTGAGAGGATTCTGGAGTGTTACTGCTGTGTGGAGAAAAAGCTCACCAACCAGTAAATCTCCATCCAGTCATGAACAGTGGAGGAAATGAAAACGAATTGTTCAGGAGCATAAAGATGCGTAGTGGACTAAGTGTAGCGCTACCTGGTGGACCAACACGACAGATGACTCGGGAGTCATATCGGGTCGGCACACTGACGCCAAAGCGTGAGATTTAGGTGACTTAAATTCATGTTAATAATGTGTCGAATTCAGTGTTCATTTTGTTCATATCAATAATTTCCTAAGCAAGCAAGGTGATTTGCCTGGAACTGATCGTCAGCATTTGTGAGGCCTACACCGGATTCTGAATAAAGTTGGTCACATGTAGATCAGAGGCTCCTAAATCTAAATGCCTTTTATCGTACGATATTTAATGGTATTATCAATTATTGAATTGTTACTGTGTGATTTAAAATTGTATAATAACATATCGTATCAGATTGAATATCCAGTTGCCTTGATAATCAGAATCGTTTCATATTTTCATATTCTCAAGACTGAGATTTACACTACCGGTCAAAAGTTTGGGGTCACCTACTCTTTTTCATAGGTTTTTCTTTATTTTTTTTTGCTTTCTACGT
>JAQQZX010000020.1:13327660-13347748 GCA_030068355.1 Notoglanidium maculatum | reverse complement strand
CTCTCTCTCTCTCTCTCTCGCTCTCTCTGTCTCTCTCTCTCTCTCTCTCTCTGTGTCTCTCTCTTTCTCTCTCTCTGTGTCTCTCTCGCTCTCTCTCTCTCTCTCATCCCAGAGAACCTTAATGACTCCAGAGATTGGTCCCTTTTCCCTGTCTGAGAGTCCCTGTCACTCTCCTCTTCAAATCCAGCTGGAGATAAAGGAAACAAGAAAACAATGTACCTCTAATTTACAATTCATCAATTGCTTTAAATGTGGTGTATCCCCAAACAGTTTTGCTAGGAACGTCTAGGTTACCAGAGCTGTTTAGAAGACGGCAACAGCTGAGAGGAATATAAAAGCTGCTCCGAGGATATGTAATCAGTTATATAGCATGTGCATACAGGTTATTAGGGTATATTTATATCTCATACAGAAACAGAGATGTAAACATTCTCCTGAAATTGATACTAGTTATTTGTAAAATGCGACACCGTACACTAAACGTCCTGTTGCTATAAATTGCGTTTCTTTGTTGCTTCATTTTGTCCTAACAGTATGCAAACCGTAGCTCTCAAGTCAAGAAAAGCACTCATGAAGAAAGAAAACTTCAACAAATATATCAATATCAAGGCACATTTAAATGACTGTTATTTTCTGTGCTTACACACACAGTGCTGCTGTTATCATTTACATCTATGCATCTGTCAGAAGCGCACACTCGACAAGTGAAGCAGAATTCAATCCGAGCGCAGAGCTGTTAAAGGAACAAAAAACAGAAAAAAATCAAACATAGACACACAATTTTCAAATGTAACCTGAATGACTCGAATGTAATCCACGTGCTCTGTTTTTAACGTTTCATCCTAATGTACCAGTGTAGCTAACAAACAATAATATCCCCCAAAATCTCTCCATAAATATATCATTTTGTTCTGAAACAGATGGCAGATGATTCACAGTGCTCTGTAAACAAAAAACACACACCACAGGAAGAGTCCACATTTATAAATGCTAAGATAATCATGTCCTTAGAATTCTACTCTGATTGATTGATTGATTGATAGCTATTTATTTCCAGCCAAGCTTTCATATGATATTTATTTCAACACAAACTTTTGAAAATTGAAATCCAAAAAAAAAAAATGTTCATAGCTGAAAAAAAAAAACCCCCAAAGCAAAAATCAGACTAATAGAAATGTACCAGTCAAAAGTTTGCAAGTTATCTTAACCAGCTTCACCTGGAATGCTTTTCAGTTAACAGGCGTGCCTTGTCAAAGCTCATTAGTGGAGTTAGTGTGTACAATATATAAGAGTAAAGAGTAAATAATAAAAATACAGTAAATATCCCTATTAGTTAGTAAGAAAAGAGAAACGACAGTCCGTGGTTACTTGAAAAACCATTAAAGTAGAAGGTGTCCGAACTTTTTACTGGTACTGTAGGTTCCAAAAAATTGGTGTCAGATCTGGGTTTGTAAAATCAAGCACAAACAATCGAAAAAAAAATAAATAAATAACGTTCAAACTGAAACTACTGAAATACTTATAACATGTAACTAGAATTCCTGCCTCAGACTTGAGTAGCTGGCACCTAGAGGGTGGAACGGAGCCGAACCATGCTACAGGTTCTCGAGATGGCTGCCATTAAACTACAGTGTTGAGCACACTGAGCTTAGGTCATTTTCTACTGGAGATGACGTTAAGCCACACCGTGTCAGAAACCCATGTGAGAGTGATATCCCTGATGAAATGGATGTGGTTCGAGCCAGATATGTAACTGTAGCACCAGAAGAAATCTTAAAAAGATTATTTGGTGTAAAATTGTGTAAATATGAAACCAGCTCCTTTAAGCTGACAGTCACACAACTGCTGAATTTGTTTCTAAAACGGATCAGACTTTTAGAGGGTTTTTTCTATCTAGTGCTTGTTCTGGGTGTGTGTGTGTGTGTGTGTGTGTGTGTGTGTGTTACTCATCAGAAAAAGGTCCAGTCAGGTATAAGTGAGGTTCTTCATGTACTGAGGAGTGAATTTCTCTTCGAGAGGATGAGATCTGGCCCATTGGGGGCGCTACAATACACACTTTAAGTGTCTGGCACTTCTCACCGTACCGTCGTTTCAGTTTGTACAGTACTCATGAGCCGCAAACACACCTGCACACACACACACACACGCACACCCACACACATGCGTATGTTCATATGTTCATCTTCTTGTTCAATTTTCAGTTTTACCCCATTGTCACGGTGAGCATTTACTTTCTTTACATTTGCAAAATATACAATACACATCCTGATTTTGCAGTTTGCAAATGCTGAAATCATTTAAAATAAGACTGGAATAATAAGTGTGCATACTGTACAGTTTGCTTTAACTGTGATTATAAGTTCAGTATTTAAAGGTTTTTATTTTCAGTGACTTTTACACCTATGCTTGTTTTTTTTTTTTTTTTTTTTTTTAACATTTAAAAAAATATATTATTACAGTTAAACATTATTGCTATGCTTATGGCCTTCACATTTCATTTTAACACTCGATCAGTCATATTTCTAGTATGTTCTATGTTGCTACACTTCAAGTACACACAGCCATTGTGAAAATATATATTCTTAATTAAAGTCCTCCACTCCAGACTGAGTATATTTCATTTCCCACCTGAAGTTACATCCTGAAAATGACCAGCTTGATCAATCTGTATGGAAAGGTTTATTAATATGCCAACTTAAGTTTGAAATAAACGTATCTAATGAAACGTGAACGCTGTAAGAGCGAGGAATGAGCGTCTTGGAGTTCAAGAGGTTGAGAACAGATGGAGGAAATGGGATTAAAACTGCAATTGCAAAAAAAAAAAAAAAAGACAAAGAAAATGTATACGAACAAACTCTCAAGGGATTTCAAATCTCAGGAAATTGTTGATATAGATATTTATTAAGAGTCCTAAATATCAATAAAAAAACCCTGACATGTACCAAAAAGGAATCAGAGGTGGAGGAACAATCAGAATAACTAAATAAGAGAAAGAAAATGATTTCTAAACAGCTTTAAAAGCCTTTGTATTACTTTATATATGTCGAGAAATATGAACGTTAAGAGCACAAGGAATGAGTCTGGCGTGGAAAAGGTTAAGAAAAGGCAGGGAAAGTTGCTCAACACAACAAAAAGAATAGAATTAGAAAGGAAAGACGGAAAAGAGAAAGAAAATAAAAATGAATTGCGACTCACAAAGGGTTTTATAACCGCAGCAAACGGCAGCCCTAAACATTAACGCTGTGAGTACATTAAGCCAAGGCGTTTAGACACTCAGGCCAAGACGAGGGTGATAACGGCGCAGGCTGGTTGCTGTTTACCACTTACTGCAGTGTGAGGAGCCGCCGAGCTCCTGCCTTATTTAACATCAGAACGAGGACGTGACGGCTGTGCCTCCAGCAGAGTGCTCTCTCTCTTTCCTAGCATTTGATCTCATATTGTAATCCCAGGTTTTTTGAATAATTTATGGGAGACGGCGTCTCGTTAAACACTAATTTATACACGTCTCGGGGAGTGGAGTCCAGAGACATGCAGACGCGATACAATGGAATTCAATACTAATACTAATAATAATAATAATAATAATAATAATAATAAGCTTTGAATTTGACAAGCCCTGCTGTAATGTAATCACCGTACTTCTGGTTTGAGTTATAATGAGCTATATTTAGAGAGCAGCTGCGTAAGTGCATACGTGTGTTTTTGCATATTAACTCACCCCTCACTTCAGACACACTGATTTCAAAACTCACAGATTCACCGACACTATGCGTGCGTAATAAATAGAGTAAGCTTTTACATCTCGGCTTTTGCCCGCTTTGTATTTCAGGCTGCGTTTGCATATTAAACGAGAGAAAGGTTTGATACGCAGAGCATTTCTTCCAACGACACTTTCTACAAAGGTCATGCATATAATAATATGATATAATAATAATACGAGAATGCCTTTGTACCATGACATAATGCATTCATAATATGTTGTTACAATAAAGGAAAAGGCGTTATAATGCATTCATAAAAGTTACCAGACATTCAAGTGCTTTATCACCTGTTATGAATGAATTTATAGCAGAACACATTATTGTTTATTGTTGACGAGTGTTTAGAATAATATATAACTAATATCAAAGAAATTCAGTATTGTGTATTATGTTTAGCGTGTAGATTATTGACACGCGTATAACATCATAAATATAATAATTGAAAAGTTCAACAGCATTTCCAACGTTTTATTCCTCATGTGATTTATCAAGGCCAACTGTGGTATAAAAGGTTTGACCTATGATTTTCTGATCATCTTTCTGTGTCATTTATTAATTAAAGAAAAAAAAAGCTAGGTGTCATAATTCACTAAACAATGCGTGTCCTGGTTTCTCTGCTGCTGGTGAAGAAACTTTATAAACACGACTCGTAACACATTGTGCTAACGTAATGCATAATAAATATACATCTCAATTCTAATAAATAATGCTAAATCATTATATTAATATGTTTAACACCTTATTAATACATTATATCATGATATATATATATATATCTTATATCTTATATATATATATATATTATATATATATAAGATACTTGCATGTTTTTGCACAATATTCATATTTATTTGTTATTAAAAAAATGCAGTGCCGTCTCCTCTCACTTCAATGTGTCTATTTTTATTTTTGAGATTCACAAAGAATCCAGGAATTATGTATATTAAAAAAACACCCTGGCTGAATAAACTCATCTTGTTTTATAATGATGCCACACTGACACAGACTTCTCATTAAATAACATTAGCAAGATCACAAAAGCACACAATGATGCGCATACAAATGCTGCACATCATAAACACCTAAAACTGAAGGATTTACATTTGCACTCAACATCCAGACCTGAGAGAGAGAGAGAGAGAGAGAGAGAGCTCTTGATGACTTTTAGCAGCTCTGTGCTGAAGATTTGAGTCGATGGTGCCATGCACAGGGTTTTACTCACGCGCTTTGTTAGCTCTTTGCTAACTCTTTGCGGTGGCACACACGCTGTCAGAGCCGTGTAGTGTATTTAAAAAAAACACTCTTCTGAATTGTTTCTTTAGACTGGATAAATGATGAGACTGTGCAGGGGAAAAAAGAAGACATAGCATTCATGTTGAAATTTCACATGCAGACCAAAAGAAAAAAAGAAAGAAAAAAAAAAACTAGGAAAGGTCTTTGTTGGAAATGTCCCGCTAAGTTGCACAAGAATCAAGAGTAAGATCGAAAAATAATGAAATCTAGATTAGCATTTTGATACAGGCTGTTCTTGCACATCATTTTTGCTTCAAAGAAGGGAAAGATAAATGATGGTGCCATTAAAAGTGAACTAATTAAGGAATGCTTCTTTTAAAAACTCATTAACGGCCATCTCATTTACATAATGATGCATATTAATTAAGTTTTAATGAATCCGGGCTTCAATCAAGTCACTTTTTGGCTGCGGAACAATTTTGACGAATGAAAAAAAAAAGGGCGAAAACAATGCTCTCAAATCTGTTTTTCATGTCGAATAACAGCAGCGATATCTTCATTTTTTGAAACACAGCGTTCACGTCTTGTTTGTTGTCGTCGTTTCTAAGATATTGTACGGAGCTGCATGTTAATTACTCAAAGGGAAAATGTTAAGGGCCACGTACAAGATCCTGAGGGAACATACATTGTGTGTGAGTGTGTGTGCGCGTGTGTGTGTGTGTGTGTGTGTGTGTTTTGATGATTAAAAGAATCTAAATGTGTAAACAACAGTCATTTGCCTGATCTTAAGCAATTTTATTCAAATGTGAAATTTCTTTTGGGACAAAAATATCAATTATTCAATATATATATATATATATAAACATATAAGTAGGCGGAGCTAGATTTACATTTTTAATTACAGCATATGTATAACCCTAAACCTATTCTGAGAGTGTAAATTAGAATGTGTGTATCGACACTTTGTCAGTTTCAGTTGTTGTCTTTTAATTAGGGTGTTTCCACTTTGGCACACGTTCTGTCATTTTCCTTGGAAAAGTCCTGGAGTGATGAACACCATTCTTCCAAATGATATTCCCTTAGTTGGTGTTGTGACGATGTGACGCTGGCGACTTGTATGCTGCTCCAGAATCTGCCACTGGAGTTCACTTGGGTTGTGATGTGGTGACTGCGAGGTCTCCTGTGCCGTAGATGGGGCGGAGTCACCCTGGAAGTGACCACGCCCATCAGGATCGAAATGTTTCCCCGAGGATTCCTCAAGGTGATCAGTCAGTCAGTCCGAACAACTTTGGATTGATTTGCTGTGACTCTTAACTTTAAGGGGATGAATAGAGCCAGATCCCAAACCCTGGCAGCGATATGATGCCCCCAGAGCCTCGCCTCATCTCTCTCTCTCTCTGTCTGCATATGCTGTATTATATATACATATAAATATATACTTTAATATATTTTTTCTGCTCAGCATCTCATCTAATAACGTCTTTCGTCACAACCTTGACATCAGCGTTCACTCCTCCGCGTCTCAGCATCCCAGCATCTACTCTGTGGGTTAGGGGTCAGTGACAAGCGTGTAAATGAAACGGTGAAACAGATGCTTGTTAATTAGGAAAAATGTGACTGACACGATTTGATGAGCGCGGCTACATTCGTCCTGTGCCACACAGCAGCTGTTGTCACACACACCATGCTGTGGGCTCCTTTTTCCCAGAATCCCACTGGGTCGCTGCGCCCTGCCAGGCTCAAGCAGCGCCAAAACCAGGCTGCATGCAAACACCGAGCACTCCTCCTCTCTCACCTTCAACACCACACTCCTTCCCTTTCTAATGTGTAGAAGTGGCTTCCTGTGTGCGCACGCATGTGTGTGTGTGTGTGTGTATTCACGCTTTGCTGTATTTGCGTGATTTTGCTTGTGTTTTTTCAGTGTGCCTGTTGTTGTTTTTTTTTTTAGCCAAAAATGTCTGTGACAGTTCTTCATTTTCATCTCTCGTACACAGGCAGATGATTTCTCAGTTATGCGCAGGGATTTCATTGTCCTTTTCAGGGACATTTTATAAGATTCGATTGTTTTGATTTGCTAAGGATGAAGTAGTTAGACTAGTGCATTATGCATATCCTTAATTTTTTTTAAATAGAATGTTCTGTACGGCCTGCAAATGCAAATGTAGTTTCAAAAAGAGAGAGAGAGAGAGAGAGAGAGAGAGAGAGAGAAAAGCAAATGCCTTTCTATTTTATATATTCAGTTCTGCAACAATGGAAACTTTCTTTAAAAGGGAAAAATAATCAAATGGAGGAAGTAAGCATTACAGGTAGCGCCGTATCTGGGGGCTCTACCGTACAGATGCTCCGCGCTTGCCTTCTTTGAAGCATTTAAATAGGGCATGTGTGTATTTCAGTCCGGCATCCCCCCTCCTACACCTGGGACTTAAGGTGTTTCAACAATAGTGTTTGGCACTGAGAGAAAGAGAGAGAGAGAGAGAGAGAGAGAGATAGAGAGAGAGAGGGAGAGAGAGAGAGAAACCAGAATCACTTTTCTCTTCTGCTGAAATCCCTCCAGAGCACAATAAAGGTATCAAAACAAAGAAAAAACAGAGAGAGAAAGAGAAAGAGAGAGAGAAAGAGAGAGAAATAAACCCAAACGCTTGCCTGATGAATAATTTGAATGAGGAAATGAAGCAGTATGAAGTAGACACTAGGAAAAGGATAAGACCGGATACAATTAGGTCAGCATACACAATGCGCAGCTTATCTTCCGCTGTATAAGCTCTTTCTCCTATCTTATGAGCAGTTAAATCTCAGATACACTATATACTTCCTTTGGCACAGTTTGATTGCCCATCAGTTCAATTCTGATCATCATTCGAGAGATGATGTAGTTCCCAACAAATAATATTCCAGTTCTTAGCATCACTTCTTTCACTTAGTGATAAATAAGAGCTTGAGATGTAGAATAGCTAGGTAAGTGAGTCTCTAGCTAACTGATCTAGTTTCCCAAAAGCATAGCAAAGTTAAGATCATGTTAACTGAGAGAGAGAGAGAGAGAGAGAGAGAGAGAGCGAGCGGTCTATGTTATGCTCACTCTACCATTTAACAATGATCTTTGTGCTGCGATGCTTTCGGGAAACTCGACTCAGATCGTTCAGCAGTGTCGAGACAGGTTTAAAGAAGGTTAGTCAGTAACGTGTGAAGAGGAAAACATGGCAGGGTGTGCTGTTAGAGGAAAATAATCAATAACAGCGTGCTGTGATGTGGTCTGACACAGAGCGGAGTTACTGTTACCTCCCTGAAGTATTTTTGGGGCTGTAGATGCATTACTCTTATACCACATCGTAAATAATCATTGAATAATCTATCAAGTTTAAATGTGCTATTCAGCAACATGTCATATTTTCTATCCTTTAATAGATACATCTAATGTTATGGAACATCTGTGAAACAAGTTACTTCCTGTTATCATTTCCGTTAACGCAGCTACAAACAGTCGTTCCTTCACAACCGCTCTTTCTTCCTCTCTTGAAGTTAATAAGACAAAACAAGCAACTTGGTACACTTCAAAAATCTGTTTATCTGGATTGTCTGCCATACACATCTCTGTGTAAGTTGCTACTATATAAATGTTAATGTATCAAACAGAGTGAGTTAATATAATCCCGTGATTTGCCTTGCAGTTAGAACTACTGTCATGTTATAGAAAATGAATCAACACCTTCTGGCCAATCAGGATCAAGAATTCAAAAACGCAGAGGTAGAATACAAAAATAATGTTCTGACAATGTTCCTCAAATGTTCTGACAATGTTCCTCAAATGTTCTGACAATGTTCCCACTTTGACCAAAACCAATATAATGATTCGCACTACAAGTTCCAAATTGCAATGTCGTAACAACATTGAAACAAAGCGTATACACAGCGGGGTCCAAAAGTCTGAGACCACATTGAAAATCTGGCCTTTTTTCACGTAAAATTGAAAATTAACAGAAGGTTTAGGAAATTTAAACTATTTAAAAACAAAATATCTTGAATTTTTAATATGCAGGATTCTGCAGTAGATTTCAGTTTGAATGTAAGCAAATTAGCGACACTGACCATATGAACTGCTTCGTACAAAAGGTCAGATTTTCCTCATGTCTAATCTCTTCTACTGACGCACGTGTTCAGACGAAACTCTGCAGGATTTGATCTAAAATGGAACATGAGGTTTTGCACAAACTTGTGGAGTCCATGCCAGCCAAAAGGGACGGACCAAATACGAAGAAACTCTGAAATGCATGTAAATATATTAAAGACTCTACTTTTCACGCAGATTATTGTTAATAATATAATTTGAAATGAAAATTGCATTCAATTAGAAAGGAATGCAAACTTGAAGCATTTCCAGTAGAGCTCTCAAACTTTTGGACCTACTGTATATTAACATCCAGAGAATTTGATAGACTGTATGTTCTAGGAATTTTGAGTCGAATTTTCCTAGAAGAGTAATATTAAAAAAAAAAAACAACCCTTTCTGTTAACCTAAAATTGATAGCGCTGGGTGTACTTTATTATTTTTATTTTCCTTTTTGAATGTTCCTATGGAGACAGTCTTAAAACTTTTCTTTAGAACCCTAAGAAGGTTTCCCTTACAAAACTTGGTCCTTGGTCAAAACCTCTTTAAGCTAAAATGATTCAGTATTGCTTGGTTAAGCCCCCTTGAGCAAGCTAAACATGCTGTCAGGTTAGCATTAACAAGTTCTGTCGAGGGTTCTCAAATTTCCATGCTTACTCCGAAGGTTTCTTTGGCTTCTCTACATAGGGAAACCCTTTATAGATGTAGGCTAGAACCTTTAACCTTTAAGAGGATTTCTTTTTTGAAGTAGAAACCATTTACCAAGCTCAGATCTGTTGATTATCCAACCCTTGAAGAACATTTTTAGTTTATTCTACCCAAAGAATATTTAGCAACTGTGAAATAGTTTGGGACACTGTTATGAAAAGGGGTCAGATCTGTCCCTTTGGTGGACACTTAGACGTTCGATGTAGATCCGTACCACATGGTGTTTCTAGATCTGAAAGAGATTAAAGTTAAGACACCCTAAGTCTTAAAGAACCATTGAGGAACCCCAAGAAGCTTTCAGTTAAGCTTCTGTACTGACCAGAAGGTTGTAAGTTCCAACCCCAAGGTGTCAAAGAACCATTGCTGGACACTTGAACAACCCAAATCGCCCAGATCTGTTCTTTCGGAACAATGTAGCACTCTTAAGGCTTCTTTGGTTGTCCTTCTTGGGAAACTCTTGAAGGTTCTGTGAGCGACACTACAACGGAGTGCTTCCCTATAAGAAAGGATTTCAGGTAGAACTGTTCTAAGATGCTAAGAACCCATAACTCTCCAACAAGAATGTTTGAAAAACCATTATTTTTAAGAGTGTACTTAAAAGAACCCACTGGGCAAATGTGTCAGCCAAAATGAGAAATTGAGTCAGATGTTGTATAAATGAAGATCTGAGGTATGTAAATAGCATTATACATGATAGAACCTCTTGCCTGCTGGTCCATCTCCGTCTCTGTATCGAGTCGATCTCGGCTAAGAGCTGTGTGGGGAAAAGTTGGAGGCGAATAAAACTTTTCCAAATTGTCAGTTCCCTGACACAAAGACAGAAAGCAGCGAGTCAACAAAGAGCCTCTACGTATTGAAAGCCCCAAACAGGAAGCAGGGCCTCGTCTCGAGATTGCAGTGGCACATCTCCAGGTGACAAATATGTCAGCGTCGAAAAACCCCGTGGCACAATTATGCCGCCATCGCTCTGAGAGTGGGCGATAGAGGGAGGGTGAGAGAGAAAAAGAGAAAGGGAAAGTGAGAGGGGCGCCACTTTGGTATGAGAAAGTCATCACAGCCCATGGCTTACGCTGAGAGACAGCCCAAGGGATGCAGCACGCTCGCGTAACAAAGCTTTCCTCCATTTTGAATACGGCTGAGAACGTTCCAGCTAAATCTGCCGGGCGCGCTGATCCCTTGGCGGCTGCAACTTCCTCGGGGACCTCATAAAAAGACATTCATTATGGGCAATGTTTGCTCATATAATGGGCTTCTGGGGGGAAAATGAACAGGACCAAACTCAATGAATTTAGTGCTAACAATCTGTTTCATTTATGTTGGTAATGATTATATGCGCAATGTATTAGGAATATTTGAATCTAGTTATGCCAAATCACCTCCGTATTGCAGGTTTGTTTTAGTGGATTGTGATTAACAATAAGAAAAGGAGCGTTTGAGACACCGGAGAGAGCAAAAGGCGAGAACCGGCGCGTGTGTTCATCTGCAACTAGGTCAAACCAGCGAAGGAACAAAACACAACAGACCAAGAGTTTGTAGAAATCATTACACGAAAACAAACTTGTCACTCACTTGACATTCTGTTTTGCCTCCAAAGCAAAGAATAAAAAAAAAGAAATAAAAAAACGCAGAATCTCCATTGCAAATCAGCAGCATAGTTGTGAAGTTGGCTGTTTGAAATGCACATCAAATCAGCAGAAAAAGCCAGCGCGTACCTTGTCACTGACATCTGGGGACATATGAAGTTGCGAGTCTTTGTTTTCAGCTTGGCGTGGGGGTGGGAATGGTGGTGCTGCTGGTGGTGGGGGGGGGAGTCTAGAGACATTCATAAAAAATACATACGACTTTTAACTTCTAAAAGAGCATACACAAATCTATGCATTGCTAGAAGGACGGGGAGAAGGTTACTGGGAAACATTTTGCAGAAAAAAACCCGTATAATATAAATAAAGCAGGGTGTTATTCAGAAAAAGATGTCCATTTATAAATATATAATTCACCTTTACGCAGATCTGCAGGTCCACTAGGACTTTCTCACTGTTAGAGCATCCGGTTGAGTATCTGATTGATTTTTTTCTCACCGGATCAGAGATTTATGGATAACTTACCCTGCTATAAGATATGTCTCAATTAAAGCATCATTTATTTATTGATTCATTCGTCTTCAGTAAGCGCTTTATCCTGGTCAGGGTGCAGGTGGAAGTACTGGGCGTGAGGCAGGAATACAGCCTGGATAGGATGGCCGTCTATTGCAGGGGAACATGCCCACACACACACACACACACACACACACACACACACACACACACACACACAGACATTCATTTACACTGCGGGTAACTTAGCATTAACAATGGCATGTAAGAACCGTAGAACCCAGAAGGAAACCCACACAAACACAAAGAACATGTAAAACTCCACACAGACATTAACCCAAGCGTAGGCTCGAACCAGAGACCCTGAAGCTGTAAGATTGCAAAAAAAATACATATAAAGGGATTGAATGTAAATGCACTATATACGTACTCTGTACAATAAATGTATTCACTCAAATAACCACAGAGTGAGATTTGATTACACTTCATCTGGCATATTTGCTTTAATCTCATACACATCTCTCACAGCTTTCCATTTCATTCATTCATTCTCTGTTGAAGCACTAGAAAAAGATATTTAAAGTTATTTTCCAGTTTCCATCCTCAAGAAAAAAATGTAGAAATACAGTAGAGGTCGTTCAACGTTTTGTGTGAATATAAGGTGCAATTAACATACATGTATTCAGGAAAAGGATTATCTATGTAAGGAATAAAGCACCTAGTGGAGAGCTGTTACAGGAAAATAATCAACTGCCAGGCATAAAGAGGCGTTACCGTTCAACCATCCCAACGTTGATTATTTCCCTATAACACCGAGTCCCAAAGAGTTTTCTTCCTCTTATACTATAGCAAATCGCCAACAATTAAATTTCGAATTTAGTAAAGAATGACACATCGTATCTGTTAATTTACACTTGCATTTAATGTTGTGGAAGATCTGTGAAATAATTAGTTCCTGTTATCACTAATATCATAACAAGTACAAAAATTTGTTCGCTCACCAGTTTTTTTCTCTCTTGAATTTAATAAGACAAAAAAACCCCACACAACTTGTCACCAAGAAACTGGAAAGTCCCAAGTCCTCTGTCCTGAAGACTTTCCCGTGATGGAAAACTTTGCCTCTGATTGTTATAACGCTGACACAGGAGACTCCTTCCATACATGTTAAATAGACATCTCCTTACAGAATGCTTCATCGTATCAGTGATTATAAATTTGAATTTATTAAATAACAACACATTTGAATTCGTTTATTGGTAAATGTGGTGCATCCATGACAAAAGGCCGTGTAAGTTGTTACTATAGAAACAAAAACGTATTAAAACAAGCACATTAATATAAAACTGTGATTTGTTTTGTAGCTGGAAAAGTTGGAGCTGCTGGTGTAGAAAATCAACAATCAAGCTGAAGAATTCAACAGCAGTGTAGTATATCATATCAAACTTTTTTTTGCATCTCATTCTATTTTTTGTTAGCATTTATGATGAAACATTTGTGAGGAAATAGAAAGCTAAATGACATTAATGACCTGCAAGTTTACTCTAGCTGTATCCTATCTGTAGGCTTCAAATGTATGTGAGGACAAATAAGGGTAAAGAATGAACTAATTTATGGTTTTGATCAAGTAAACCATAAAGGAGGAAGGACCAGGGTGTCACGGTGGCTCTCTCACGTATACCTGCCTCTGCACCAAGTACCTCAAGTGCCCAAACTACTTCTTGGTGAACTCCAGCTTATGGAGCTGCATCGCACTGTCCACCATGTTATATATGGCAGAGAAAGAAGAAAATAGAGAAAGCTAAAGCACCTTGAAGTGATTGGCGGTTTGTAGGATAAAGTGACTGAGCACCTCACCAAGGTCACATCCAAGGAGAGCACAGCCAATTACTATGCAGATCAGAGCTGGATGCAGTTTAGGGGGATTGCTCCGATGCAATCACATTAGCTGGCCAGAGAGGAAGCGGCTGTCTGACCTCAATCACTGGAGGCTGAAGAAAAGGAGAGGGGAGGAGAGGGGAGGATGCAGGAGCGCGAGGGCCGTTCTGTTTTCTCTCCCCTGAACCACTTTTCTGTCATCTTGGCCATGCACGTGATTAACAAACCAAACAATACAACCGAGCTTGTATGCAAATTCACAACAATGGAGGGGAGTGTACACCGGGACTGATTTAGCTTACAGATTTTTTTTTTTTTTGGCAAAGTAGAAAAGCCTCAGTGCAGCAGAAAGAGACGGTGTAAAATGGGTCACACTCCGAGATTGCATTCAGTATGTTTATGGGGCAATTGCGTAGTCTAGCACTAATTTCATATAGTTCTAGGTTTTCTTCAATCAAGGGAACAGTTGCTGTACAAATACGAATATATTAATCCACATAATATATTTTAAATGAGTACAAATATAGATATGAATAGGAGGTGCACTGTTCATTTTGGGTTTTTTGCATCAGTGGGAGGTTTTTACTTTCACATGGCCGTGAACGAGAGTTCAGATATGAGGCTCGCAGGACAAAGAAAGACCATGTTTATTAATGTGAATGTATGGCACTACATCATTTCCATCACCCTTAGTAACTGTCTGGTCAGGGTCACAGTGGTTTAAAATAGACTATTAGTTTTTTATATTTGTCAAACTACATTTGTTAGAAAATGTCACAGGCACGTACAAACAAAAATGCATGAATGGTGACTGAAGGTCCACTGTGTAGGATTCAACCAACTGAATGCCTCTCCCTTACCCATCCCTTTTCAAGCATGTATTAGAACATACGGTGGCCATCAGGTTGTGTACTTCCAAGTACTTACATTCACACTCCCTTGCTTTTTCCGTGCTAAATAATAAGTATGAGCCTCCATTTTTCAAAATTTGGGTTCTCAAACTTGTTAGCCAGCACCAGCAAACACTGATTCCATTTCTTTCTTCTTCCTTGTCTTCGTGTCTTCTTCTTTGCTGTCCATCTGGTGCTTATTTCTGGATTCATGCTGCCACTTTGGAGGTTTTAGAGGTTTGTCTGCTCTGGACTACTGTAGCGGTGCAACATGGCGGCTCTGTAGAGGTGGACCCGCTCCCTCTGTAGATATAAAGGGCTCATAAAGCTTACAAAAACACAACAAGTCATAGTTATAAGTAATTATATACTAATGAAAACATACTTATAAATTCCTTAAGTATATTATGTAATATATACTCCATTTCTGCTAATAGATACCCTCAAATTTTTATATATTTTATTTTTATATTTACAGTATTTATATAATCTTATGTTTAAGTTATATATTAGGAAAGGTATAATCCGTGCCCACTTGGGCACTAAACAGATAAAAACAGTGGCATTGTGTTACTCTACACCTAGATACTATTTTAAATCTGTTCGATCATTTATTTACTTTATATAGTGCATTATTCAAACCTAAGCTTACTTTATAGGCCAATGGTTGAGATTTTGTGTTCTTCAATGATGAAAGATTGTGACTTCAAATCCCAGCATGGCCAAACAGTTTCTCTGAAATGAATAGCTTGTCAAACAAAAAAAATCAAGTTTGCACTTTCCCCAAATGTAGTCAATCGACTGATACTAATGTCTGGTGTCTGATGTTTGCTACATATGTGGCTAATCTAGATAACAAGTAACAGACATCTGTCCTACCCAAAAATTGATTTATAAATCTGTGCCTCAAAGCTCATTGTGTTCTTCAGGGATATCACACAGACTTGCTGATGTGGTTTACGATACAGCGTGACATCTATAAACCATATTCTCTATTTTACTTCTACTTTTCCTGGAAGCATCGTGTAGTGACAACAGACTGAGAAATAAGGCCCGGACTTCTCTCTACCCAGCCACAGACTCCAGCTCCTCTAGGGGCAATGTAAGATGTTCCCAAGCAATTGTCCCAAGAGATATAATCCCATCAGCTGGTCCAGGGTTTGTCCCAGGGTCTCTGTGCAGTGGGATATCCCTAATAGAGGTATTCCAGGAACTGATCAGTTTGCAGAAGCAGTTGCTCTCCCAAACTGGTGCGCTCCTCAACCTATCATTTAGAGTAAGATCAGCAACCTATAAAGTAACCAGTAAAGAGAAAGCTTCATTAGCTCCCTTTTTCGCAGCAACTGTAACCCTTCTGCTGACCCGATCTCACACTCTTCCCCAACTCTCGTGAATAAGCTTGATACTAAGTGGATGATAATAACAGAACATCTATACTACTTTACAAGATCCTTTATTTTGTTTCTGCAAGTACGGTGGGGTCCAAAAGTCTGAGGCCGCATTGAAAAAAATGAAATGTGCAACATCATGACTATTCAGTTTTCAAGATGTTGCACACTTTCTATATTTCTATTCAAATTTGTGATAATGACCATTCTAATATCTTTGTACAAAAGATCAACTTTTCTGGGGGGGTCTTATCCCTTCTGTTGAGCACGTGTTCAGACAACTCGTTGATGGATTAACACTAACGTGGATAATTAGATTTTACACAAACCTGTCATTTAAACAAAAAGCGAACATACTGCATACTAAGAAATTTTGAAATTCATGTAAAGGATGAAAAAGATTCTACTTTCAAAGCAAAAACCTTTTCACCCCAGAAGCATTTGCACTTTTGGTCTCAGACTTTTGGATTCTGCTGCACATAAAGATTTGGGCAGATATTTATAGAAAAGTTTTGGGGTGAGACAGACTTTCTTTGCTAAGACTAGAGAATGGTTTTGTGGGTGATAAGGTTGCAAAATGAGAAAAAACAGACATTGAATATCTTAAACCAGATATTGAAGGAGGAATCTTCAAAGAAGTAAGTTTATTCATAACAGCAGCTCTGACTGGAGCAGCATGTTGGTGTAGCATTGGTGTGTCACGGCTCCAGGATCCCGGGTTCTACCCTCAGCTTGGGTTACTGTCTGTGTAGAGGTTCTTTGCAGGTTCTCCCTGGGGCTGCATGGGTTTTCTCCTGGTTCTCCAGTTTCCCAGAAACTTCAATGAAATTCCATCTAGGGTGTATTCCTGTCTCACACCCAGTGTTCCCAGGATAGGCCCTGAATCCACCGTCACCCTGAACAAGATAATTAGTGAGTGAGCAGCGTTGACAATAGTGCTGGCTGCAATTCAGTTCACAGGTTTATATTATTCGAAAGTAGCAGCTAAATCATCGGGACTTGTATGGGCTACTGTCCACATAATCTAAGAGGATTAATGAACTTTCGGGCCACCTTGTACAATACCAACTTTAATATCCAAAAGTCGCTACGTGGTGGAGTGAGAGATTTTAGCATGATGATCACCTCCATAAGCACACTCATAATCAGGTTGAGAATAGTCTATCATTTTTGTTGGACTCTACTGATGTGTGTGTGCAAATATTCCTCTGTTCTGCTTCTGTGAGGTGTAGCGCAAAGATGTCTGATCATCATGGCCGAAGTAGAAAATGAAAAAAAAAAAATCTCACTCAAGCCCGGTGTCCCGTAATGGAATCTGCATGGCGTGCATGCATAAATCACAGGGCGTTTTCATATGCATAATGTCTTCTCATCCTGTTTCTTTCCAGGAGATGAGAATCATTGAGGGGGAGGGATGGAGACTGGGGGGGAATGGAAAGGATTTTCCTTTTTTTTTTTTTTTTTAATCCCCCCCTTTTCCCCCATTTTCTTTCGTATTCTTCAAGAAGAAACTGTCTTTAATGCTTCTAATCTATTGTGCTGACAGCGTAGCAGTGGTGAGATGTTGCGATGGGAGATCGCGAGGTGTTTGGCAGACAGCTGCTCTTACTGTATGTGTGTGTGCGAAAGAGAGAATTTGAGAGAAAGAGAGAAAGAAAAAGGAAAGAGGGAGAGAGAGCACGCCTCGTCTCGAGCATGTCCGTGGGACTTTTGGGAGATTTGAGAGAAGACAGGCTTTTTTCTCTTGCTTTCTCTCTCCTCCCGGGCTTTGTTATGTTAATGCGCCTGGATGTTGCAAATTCATAGTGATTTTTCATCTGGCGAGTGACGGGAGATAAAAGGGAAGTGACGAGGTGTCTTGATTGTCCTCAGTGTTGGGCTGTGACTGCTAACAAGGCTGCACATTGTACTGATGCCATTTTCAACCACCCCCCATTTGCATCTCCAAGCCTGCACTTTATCCTTAACCCCCGCCTAAAAGTTTATGCCCCCTCATTAGACGAAGCAGCGGTGTAAGATTAAAAATGTGGCAATGCTTTTATTTCTGAAAGGCCTCTCTCTTACACGAGCCGTAAAAGCAGATGTTACCGAGCGTCTGATGCTATATTTATTCCTCTGCTCTGGCGGCAATGCCGGCATTTTTTGAATATGAGCTGCTATATCAGCACAAGGTAACCGTTGCTTAATGACATTTGCATTTTTATCTTGAGAGATTCCTCAAACGTTTGCGTTATTGAGGATTTATGGCGACACTCTTCGCCCCATATTCCATCAACTTCAATCATAAAGGCGGCACTCCATAACTCAGCGCAAGATGAATCTGCTGGCCCCTGGAATAATTAAATAGTGGACTTTTTTTTTTTTGATGCGGAAGCTCGGGATAAATCATTTTGTTTATGCGTGCTTAAGCCTTGAACATAGTGTCGCCTCCGGAAAGGAAAGCTGAGGTGAAAGTTAAGTGCGGTCCGTTATCATGCTGCGATTTTAATGTCTGCAAAACCAACAAAGTGAAGGTGATGGACTATTAGTGACATGGTTACAACTCAAAAATAATTTGTAACCATATGCTAACAGATGCTAATAGGATAACAAATTGCGTGTAATTGTTCCATAGACCATGTGCGTCCATCATCATCATTGCTTTGAATGAAGTGTTTAGTCCAGTGTCCCCTCTCTGGACTGAACACACTGTAGGTGTGAGTGCGGAGCAGTGAACACACAAGTGCTCGCACAAGCAGAATAATTGATGCTACAACCCTGAGGTGTTGTTTATGGATGTATAGGAAGATAATGCACCGATTAAAAATACATGCGATTTAATTCTTGCCCCCACCGAAAGGCAGAAATAGCAATGGAGAAATAATTAAGAACCCATTACAGTAAAATGATACATCCTCCTTACCGTTGAGGACAAGCTGCAGTGCAATAAAAGGAAGGCTGAAGGAGGATCCAATCACGTTGTTGTGGAGAATGAGGCATGAGGAAGGATTTTAGGAGTAGCTAGGGACAGACAGCAGTTAGTTACCAATGCTGGAAAAAAACAAAAACAAATCATGGACATTGGATACACACATAAAGAGCTAAAAGTGGTGTATATAGTCAAGTAGGTACCAGAATAGCGTCTGTGCGCAGTTAAGCTAAATCCCGAGAGCATTTCGATGCGCTCTTCTGGGCGCTGATTGATTTTCGTACACGTGCAAGCTCTTGTCAGCAACCTCACCACTTAACGAGCTTAATTGTTTTAGCCAAGGACCATTTGTTAATTTGCATGGCGGTTTGGACGATTGCCCCCGACGTCCAAAAAAAAGTGCTCCTAAATAAAGTGTGCGAGCGGCGGGCCGTCCAACTGATCTCCCTGGCACCCTTCATCTCTCTTCATCTCGATTCTTTAATGAGAAAAATCATAAAAATGTCCATTGCATTTGAGAGGATGCCAGATATCGCCCTCGCTTTGTGTTTAGCTGCTCGTCATCTGTTCTTTGTTGCACTGCTGAAATGATTCACATGAAATAACGCAGAGACGTTCGCGTGAGCCAGTGGATCTTCAATAAAGTAAGCAAACATGCAAAAGGTTCATCGGCTGCCGCCTCTGAGTACCCAAAATCCCTCTTCCAAATTCAAATGATGATGCCCTCTCAGAGTCTGAAAAAAAACCCGGGATGTTTTTAACGATGGGAAAAGGATCAAGCTGGCTTTTTAATAGACGGGGATTTGAATATTCAAATGAACATTTGACTGATCTTTTGTTTGAGTCTCTTTCCGTCTCTGGTTATTAGACCGAAAGCCTGAAACTTTCGGGTGTTTTTTTGGCGAATTGTTCCACAATTGACTTTACACCATGGGGAACTTTAATCACGGTTTGTTTGCTTTCACTCATTTCCATTTAGTTCTCTCCAAGAAACTGTGAGTTGAGGTTTTGAGCAAACTTTGGGGTCTTACAGCTCCAAAAGCACTTTTTTTCTTTGGAAATCGTGATTGTGTTTACAGAGATATAATTGGGGCAGCTCCTGTAAAATCTCAATGCTACAATAAAACTTT